>OZ024826.1:102035544-102635544 GCA_964016985.1 Anodontia alba | reverse complement strand
CTACCTACCCACCTAAAAACGCTCTCGCACAAATATTTTGTTATGATTTAAAAGAAAGTATTTCTTACAAGATCAAATGACTCGGCAGACGACAGATTGATGATACATTACGAAAACACACCTATTCATACAAATATATTGAAAATTTCACCACTAAAAGATGAAAATTTTCAGATAAAAATTCTGATATTTTTCATTTTTCTGCTCAAAACATAAATTGTAGGTCACAATCTATGTTTTTGAGAAGAAATAAGACAAAAATAATGTATACCGCTGTAAAACTAGTTTTACTGTATAAAAGTTGGGTTTAAGGGGGTCAAAATTATAAGGTATGTTTTCGTGATGATTTTATTTTTTTTTTCCTAGAAAATACGGTTTAACATTTCATGCATATTGGATTCTTAGGAGCCTATAAGCATGAAATACCAAACCCTATTTTCTGGAAAACATGAAAAAATATCTACAATTGTTCATCTGCTGAATTTACCCTGACAGTGTTAAAACTTAAAGAATTCACTGAGAGCAAATTCTTTCCGTTTAGAGTAGAGTCCCCTTTCAGACGGGAGCAAAACTAATTTTGACAAATTTGTCTCCCTTGAAAGTATGTATATTTTCCTTATGTAGCTATTATGGGCGATGTGGAATGTACATTAGAAAGCATGGCACATGAGAATAAGAGCCAGTTTCAAACATGTATATTAGCAAGCAAGCTCTACGCTAGAACAAAACTTTAAAACAAAGTCATTCAATTTTGCGAAACTTCCAGCAATTTGCCAAAGAGGAAGCAGCTTTAGCCAGGCACTTTTGGAAAACGACATTGTTTCTGGCTGGTATTATCATACCAAGATGCTTGGCATGGGGTCAGTAGAGCGATCAGTCGAAGACCGATTTCTTGCATATTGACTTAGTCGTTTTTGTTTGCATTTTATTACTTATTACTTTTGGAAAATCACTGAAATTAGATATCTGATTAAGGAAATTATTCAATAGTAATAAACTGCAAAATCAGACAAAATAATATGCAAGGGATCAGTATTCGACCGACCGCTCTACTTCGACCGCTCGCTCTACTGACCCCAAGTATCAGTGTTATCATTAGCCAAAGTCAATAAATATAGATGCTACAAATCTAATGAAAAAAAAATAAAAAAAAAAAAATAAAAAATAAATTAATGCAAGTTAAAGCAACGCCCTTTAGTTGACATCATAATCATCAAATGTGCTTGTCCGTAAAGTTTAGCCATTACGAAAACACGCCTATTCAAATATATTGAGAATTTTAACACCAAAAGAATGAAAACTTTCAGATGAAAAACTCTGGTAGTTTTCATAATTCTGCTCAAAACATAGATTATGGGTACTTGTTAGAACCGCCTCGACGAGGCGGTTCTAACGAGTACCCACAATCGATGTTTTTGAGCAGAAATAAGAAAAATAATGTATACCTCTGTAAACCCCAGTTTTACTCTATGAAAGTGGGGTTTAAGGGGGTCAAAATTATATAGGTATGTTTTCGTGATGCCTGCATATAGAATTGCTAAACTATGCAGAAATTCCCGGGTCTAAATGCGCAGCCATAAAGCTTTGTGTGTCTTTAATATGTTACATATATTATACAGAGCTATGTCATGAGGAAATGGACATTCTGCAGTATTCTATAATAAGATCAGCCAGATTGCTTATCTGCAAGCTATTAGCTATGGCCAATCAGACTGCAGGTTGACACCGTATTTAGCCTACGTATTCGGAAAGAGAGGACTGA
This sequence comes from Anodontia alba, assembly GCA_964016985.1. Lineage (NCBI taxonomy): Eukaryota > Metazoa > Mollusca > Bivalvia > Lucinida > Lucinidae > Anodontia > Anodontia alba. The sequence goes on along the minus strand of OZ024826.1, from coordinate 102,633,782 downwards.
GCCCAGCAAACACACAACGTGGTTACAACGTCAGCGACGTTGTAACGACGTTGTTGCGACGTTGTGTTTTGTGGAAGCAAATAGTCTTGATCGAGATCACATGCCGCAAAATGCGGCGTCTGATCTTGGTCTACACTATTTGCCACTCATCTAGCAATTTTAGACACATAGTTAGTAAAATACAGTTATGCAAGTTTGTATGACAAGTATGGTAAGATGCCCAAATATTATAGGGTAAACACGGTAGGCTGGTCGCGCCCATGCCCCTATTCCTCATGGCAAGATTCAGATAAGCAATTTTACAATTTCATTGCCAAACAACACCAAATCTACTTGAGCCACTACGTGGAAAAAGGGCCCTTATATTACAGGTGGACAGTGGAGACCCAGATCAACTGGCGCCATAATATCTTCTCTGTTGGTCATTATGCTTTCCACTATCAAACGATTCTTTAAGCGGCCTTTGAAGGACCTGGCTGATTTTCAGGGTGCCCAGGAAGATCTGCGAGTTTATGTTCATATACATGATAAGGGCTCTTTTCCACGTCATGGCTATATTATTAAATACTTGCACTTGGCCAAACTAGCATGCGTTTTCGCAAAAAAAAAAATCAAAAAAAAAAAAAAAAAAAAAAAAAAAAAAAAATCCGTTTTATTCATAAGCCATGCGGTTATTAAATCCAGGCAAAGTGACCGGAAAATTTATAACATTTTCTGCTATAGCCAGTATCATTCAAATGATGCATAGTTAAAACATTTAAGGGGAATGAATACACCTGAAATAGTTTCAACCATTTTACAAGGGAGACAACTTTTTGTGACTTCCTGCTTGCTTTCAGTCAGACCAACACCCTTTTGAAAAGGGGCTTAACAACTTTGACAGAGTTTCCTCCCTTGAAAGTGAATCCCTTCCACTTAAAATCTCCACAACCTGTTGTTACGGGAATATTGCTCAATGATTTATTTCCATAAATACTATATGACCTATGTTACCGTGTATCAGAACATATGTTGCACTCCCAGCAAACACTCAAGGTAATAATAACGTTGCTTCGACGTCGCTGCGACGTCATGAACATATGTTGCACTCCCAGCAAACACTCAAGGTAATAATAACGTTGCTTCAACGTCGCTGCGACATCATGACGTCGCAGCGACGTCGAAACAACGTTATAACAACGTTGTGTTTAGCTGGGCTGACAGCCTGAAGTATATATATGATTTTTTTTATCTTTTTCCGGTATATTACATTGGTCAGCTTGAAGTATTTTAGTTATATTATTGTCCGATATATTGCATTGATCAACTTGAAGTATATTCACTGTAGATTTTATATCATTATCCGATATATCGGACTGATAAACTTGAAATATATCATATATTTATATCACTGTCCGGTATGTTGCATTAATTAACTTTAAATATATATTTTGTTTCATTCTCCAATATATTGCAATGGTCAACTTGAAGTATATGTATTTATATCATTGTTCGGTATACTGCACTGGTCAGCTTCAAGTATATATTCATATCAATGTCCGGTATATTGCAATGATGAACTTGAAGTATGTATATTTATATCATTGTCCAATATACTGCATTGATTAACAGAGTCTCTGAAGTGGACTCTTTGCATAAGTATCTGGTTTATTCTGCAGGACTGAATTGGTGGAAAGGGTGATTGAAATAAATTGAAAATAATAATGTCATAAACTAGACTAATATTGACCCTAAACCAAACACTTCAGAGTGGTAAAATTATCTGGCTGGAACCGAAGCACATGAAAAGGTCATACTACAAACAACTGACCCATTTTAAACTGAATGAAATCTCCCCCTACTATTCATTGGAAGTGTTCAAGGTATGTCATGCTATGTGATTTAGACATTCATAGAGAAAAATAACAAAACTAATTGCAAACAGTGGAGACCCTGATCAGCGGCGTCTGATCTAGTCTGCGCAAGTAGCATGTAAGAACCATATGCCCGAAGACTGAGTTACTTTATTATATCATAAGGTACTATTGTGTTGAATTGGTTTTTATTAACAGGACTCGAGAAAACGTACTTATAGTTTAGGAAGATGTCCGTCTGCGTATCAGCTGCTTTGTCCAGTCAGGGCCTTCCATAACGAAAACTCACCTATTCAAATATATAGAAAATTTCATCTCCGAAAACTGAAAATTTTCAGATGAAAAATTCTGATATTTTTCATATGTCTGCTCAAAACATAGATTGTGGGAACTCGTTAGAACCGCCTCGACGAGGCGGTTCTAACGAGTACCCACAATCTCTGTTTTTGAGCAGAAATAAGAAAAATAATGTATACTCCTGTAAACCCCAGTTTTACTATATAAAAGTGGGGTTTAAGGGGGTCAAAATTATATAGGCATGTTTTCGTAATGTCAAACTCCCTGTTTTCAAGCCATTCCGTCTTCGAACAGCGATGCCTTCCTGACACGAAAACAGGAATTAATCCAGAGGACACGCAACTTTGAGACAACGTCATATCATCGTCGATGCAACGTCAGCAACGACGTTGATGTTACGTTGTATAAATACCGTGTGTCTGTTGGGAAATCTGGTTGGACCTCGGCTGATATAACAGACATAGGCAAATTTTCTCGCGACCAGACACTGGTGTAAGTCAATCTTAAATCATGAATAAAATCCAAGTTTGGAAAAAAGAAACCAATCTATGATTGACGATTTTTGCAAATTGGTTTACAGAGTAAATGCTAATCACAAACCCTTTTCAGAATGGGCTTAGAAATCGCATCCGTTGTAAAGAGGGGCCGAAAGTCTACCAAGTGCATCAAGCCCCATTAAGTGAAAATTTTACAAATGACGATAAGACCTGTTACTAAAAAAATTAAGTCACCATATTGATATGTCATAAATAAATTAATTATTTTATTTCACCGGAAGTAGCAGACGACAGACCTGTCATCACTTGTGAATGGAATGCGTGAAATAAAAACAGAAGTTATTTCCGCAAAAATGTTTTATTTCTAATAGCAGGTGTGAAAATATGCTAACGGTTTTGCATGAAATATAACAGGTGCGTGGTAACAATTCTTTTCTGAAGTTATTTCTTTTCAGAAGGAATGTTGTAGTTCCACGCGCAGTAATACTGCGTAGGAGCACATAGCCATTCCATAAAAGGATGTGAAATCTATTTTTAGAACTGCTTTACTCAGCAGCGATGCAGGTAGGTTTAGACAGGTAACAGAGTGAACAGAATACAGTGTTTTCTGAAGTTTTTAATTATGTGGCTGGAATTAACCTCAATCAAATATTTTATTTGTCCACTCACACGATAACATTATTTTTTCCCGATTCTATATGAAAAATAATACTGTATGCATTTACTATACAGGTAAGCTGACGGTGCATTTTGGTTGCAAAATACAAGAACTGTGTACGTGTTTGCAGAATTAGTTTATTCGATGATTGAATGAAACAGTGAAATAATAAATTTGACTTGTTAAAATTACGTTTCAAAAGCTAATGTAATGTCCACACATTTTTGAAGTTCAATTATGTATCATACCATATCAGCGTGTGGCGTGTGTACAATGAAAATTCGTCACTTTAATCAGTTATCCCTTTCACCCCTGAATTTCTGTAATGAACTCTATCCTCTCTGAATTTGGTCACATCCATTATTGCAAATAGGGTTTTCAGTCAAAAGTCAATAACTGAACGGCAAACAGTGTAGATCCAGATGAGACGGCTCGTTACGAGCCGTCTCATCTGGATTTGCACTGTTTGCAAAGATATATCGGTCTTAACAGGGATGAAAGGATTATGGGATAGATAAGGTGTTCAAATTATTTTGGAAGTTCTGTCTGCGTCAAACCTAAGTTAAATGTCTCATTGAGGTCTCATGTAATAAATTGACTTTCTGCCCAAACCGGGAAGGCTAAAGGTGACGCTGCAAAAACGCACGTGCATCCTTATTTACGACTTCCGGAAATATATCCGCAAGTTATTGCTATCATTCTAGATATCTCGACATTATTAACCCTTTCACCCCCAAGTTTCTGAAGTAGACCTTTCTATCTTTGATTATGGACATACCCATTGTTACGGCTGGGGTTGTCATTGAAAAATAAAAATAAAACACACGGCAAACAGTGTAGATCCTGGTGAGACAGCTCATGATGAGCCGTATCATCTGGTTCTACATTGTTTGCAATGGTATATGTCTTGGTCAGCAGGGTTCAAAGAATTAATCCGAAAAGTGATACAATCTTACTTCGACCTTATCATTGGATCTTATCAAAGATAATCCAGTACACAGATATGGGATTTGGCAGTGCACAGCGACTATCTATATATTGTATTGCATAATTTTCTGTTTTCCTGTTTTTTCATGACCGGACTACTTTTATGTTGTTGAATGACACACTGAATCTGTTCATTCAAACTGCGCGTCGTCCAACCTTATCATGCTGATCAGGTCCACATTTTCATTACGAAAACATGCCTATTCAAATATACTGAAAATCTGACCACCAAAAAATGAAAATTACTGATATATTTCATATTTTTGTTCAAAACATAGATTGTAGGTACTCGTTAGAACCGCCTCGCCGCGGCGGTTCTAACGAGTACCCACAATCTATGTTTTTAGCAGAAATAAGAAAAATAATGTATACCCCTGTAAACCCCAGTTTTACTATATAAAAGTGGGGTTTAAGGGGGTTAGAATTATATAGGTATGTTTTCGTGATGGCTTTTATTTTTTTAAACGCCATCAGCATTCATGCAGACTCCTGGATGCTGAAAAATGTTTTCTTTAATTGATGAAACCATTAGTGCATAGAAATAAGCTATTTTCAAAGAATTTCTAATTGCTGAAAACACATCTTTGAGCTTACTTGAAGAATTTGAAACTGTATTCCATTTTTCTTCAACAGTATCCACATACAACAGTACTAAATAATCCATAAAGCAAACTAGGAAACACAAGTCATGCTGATAATCCATTTATAAATATAGCAGCGTAATCCAAATAAAAGCACATCAGCCGCCATCTTGAAATTCAATTAATTGAAGAGTATTTCCAAAATTGCACTTCCAAAGCGACGAGCAATAAACGCACATATATAGCAGTGATCATAAACACAGCACAATTAAGCTTTAAACCAGCATAAACGGTTTGCCAAACAACTTGGTAAAATTAAACATACATACATATACTTGACATTTCTGAACCATTCCGTTTATTATTTTATAAGATATTGTTTAAAAAATTCCATTTCTGTCTCGTAACGAAAACTCGCCTATTCAAATATATAAAAAATTGTACAACCAAAAAAAAAAAAAAGGGAAAATTTTCAGATAAAAAATTCTGATATTTTTCATATTTCTGCTCAAAACATAGATTGTGGGTACTCGTTAGAACCGCCTCGGCGAGGCGGTTCTAACGAGTGCCCACAATCTATGTTTTTGAGCAGAAATAAGAAAATTAATGTATACCCCTGTAAACCCCAGTTTTGTTTATATAGAAGTGGGGTTTAAGGTGGTCAAAATTATATAGGTATGTTTCCGTGATGTTATATTGGTCTTCCCTTCGCATTATTCTATGCAGACCGCGCCATAAGAAAGGCTCTTGGAGCATCTGCAGCCAGCAAAGACCCATATCAGCGTGATCATCCCTGCAGTCTGATCGGGACCTTCGTTGTCGACGATAAGCATAGACCCTGATCAGGTTGCACGTATATGAATACTGATCTGGACGTTCGCTTTTTCGTACATGCTCTTTGATCCTTTTTCATCAGCCACGACTCCCTTTACTTTAAATAAGAAAATGAAGCGCACACATTTTATTTCACATAGTATAGACATTTAATAGTATTTTGGACCTTAACAAATAGAGCGTGTATATTAAATGCACACAGAAAGCGAAAGCCTGAGAATTTTAGCAGAAAATGTTAAAAATTAAGAATTCGTATTTCACACACACTTACCTCTAATCTATTTTGTGTAGAGGGAGACGAGCCCCTGTAAACGTTATAGGTTCGTTGTACACGAACGACCTTTGAAGAACTGCTGCTATCATCCCAGTGATCCATTTTGTTTAATTAAAAGTTTATCAAACTAAAAGAACACAAGACAGAAAACGTCAATGTTACGAAACGAAGCCTACAACCCTGTTGCACCGATGGCTCTCACAAGTCAACTGCGCCCCCTACAGGTCTCAAGACAGACTATTTACTCTTGAGCTTCCGAAAGAATGTTCCTTAAATACTTCCATACATTCGTTATATACCACTAACTCCCGCCAGGTGGCGCGCTTCAAAGAACCTCACCTGAAAATGCAAGTAGAATCTGAAATACGATAGGGGGTTTTCTATGTATATATGCGCACGAATATACACACACAGGTAAATTTATTTACATAGGCGCGATACAGCTTGATGTTAATATATTAAGGTGCGTGCGAACTGGACGAAGGTCAAGCTTGGTTTTATAGGAGTTGTTTCTGTTATAAAAATTGAAACTTTGTTTAAAAGTTGTCCGCCAAACTTATACGTAAGACTAGGTACGCCATATATGGCTTGCACGCATTAGCCCCTGATGCTGTGGCTTTGAGAGCTGCTGAACGTTGTAGATTGTCTGATGACGAAGAGTGCTGTCATACCTTGTTTACTTTCATTGTCTACTGAAGCATTATAATTTACCGTATAACCTCTTATACAGTCGCTTGTATAATATAGTGCCAAGAATTTTAAGCAACTTGCCAAACGGTTATAAAGCAGCCTGCAGAGATCTATGCATCGCAGCAAACACACAACGTCGTTCGGACGTCGCCTCGGCGACGTCCGAACGACGTTGTGTGTTTGCAGGGTGTGAATATACGAATACATGAAAACTGAAAAAAATTTTGTGAAGATCAAAATGGGAGAGAAAACAACAACAAACAAACAAACACGACCATATCATGTAAAAAATGAACCGTAATTTAGGGGACTTGATATTTCCACCGTGTTTTACAGCGGCGACAGCTTATGGTGACTTCTTGTTTGCTTTTTGTGCACCCCAAACCCTAGACTGGCTCCAGTCTCCAGTGACTAAATATTTTTCTTATTATTCTTTTTGATATTCCACTAAAATAAAACCCAAAATGATATCATGACTAAAGTCTGGTCACTATTGACCAGCCTTTATAGTCATGCCATTTGGGTTTATTTTAGTTTAGTATCAAATTGGATTATAAGAAAAAAAAAATTGTCACTGGAGACTGGAGCCAGTCTAACTTAACCCCTACTGAAAAGGGTTCTGCATAAAGAAAATAATTTGCTCCCCATGGGAACGAATTCTTTCTTTTTGGAGTAGATCCCTTTTCAGTCAAATCCTTTTCAGAAGGGAAGGATACTGATTTTGAAAAAGTTGTCCCCCTTGTAAGTATCCCTTCCCCATAATGTATGTGCGACTAGCGAGGACATAAATGGCTCGTGCTAGACAGGCTCCAGTCTCCAGTGACTAAATAGTTATTCATATACTCCTGTTTGATCTACTAAAATAAAAAAATAAAATAATATCACGATTAGTATAGAGTGTCACTCTGTCCCCACCCTATACTACTATCACGACTATAAAGGCTGGTCACTTATTACTAGCCTTTATAGTCATGGTTTTATTTTGGTTTTATTTTTTAGTGGATTATCAAACAGGGCCCAGTTGTTCAAAGCTAACGATGTCGTTAGTTAACGATTCGTTAAAATTTGCATCAAGTGATACGCAAATATGCTGAAATTTTTTGCTGAAAAAATGTGAGTAGCTTTTGCAGTGCAAAAGCTACTCACATTTTTTTCAGCAAAAAATTTCAGAAAATTGTATATTGAATCTGCTAAAACAGTTAACGAAATGACCCTTAACGAGCTCGTTAAGCTAACGATGCTTTGAACAACTGGGCCCAGAATCATAAGAATAAAAGTTTAGTCACTGGAGACTGGAGCCAGTCTAGGCTCGTGTGTGTGCTTTCCACGGACAACTAACGAATGGTCAGTTCATACAAAGACGATGCACAGGCTGATCTGGGAAATCGCTGTTCACTTATGTGTTTAGGTTCGAGACGACTGGTATTTTTTACTACTACTTATTTTTTTATCATATTTTTAAATATTTAAATAATAATAATAATAAAAATAATAATAATAATAATAATAATTACTCGATCGCGCAGTCGAAGGCACGATATCGCGAAATCCCTACGCTCCGTGCTAATGTTGCTCTCGCACAACCCGACCAACAGAAGGAAAGTTATGTAGCACGGACGAACAGACGTACGGACGCAGGCGTTCACAATATTCCCATCGCTAAAGCGTGGGGATGATATTAAATTATTATTTTTATAGCTACAAAAACTACTACACTACAGTTATTGCGATGCATATATTAAAGATAGCAAAAACATCAAAACTACTACTACTACCACTACCACTACTACTACTCCTACTACTTCTACTACCGCCACCGTCACCATTACCATCACCACCAACAACAGCAGCAGCAGCAGCAAAATCAGCAACAGCAGCAGCAACAGGAACAACAACAACAACAAAAATGGTAACATTATACAGACATTATTATAACAAAAATAGCAACAATATCAACGATCGTAATAATAAGAATACTAGAGAACACCATTATGTTATTATTTTTATAATTATTATTGCACATTTATTACCTATATCCTGCTTTCTTCTTGGTCTAATTGACGCCAAATATTCACCCCAATGATACTCAACGCAGATAAAACACCCTTATACCTTATGCGGGCAATGCAGGCCCAGATCAGACTGCGCTAATGCGCAGTCTGATCTGGGCCTTCACTGGCCGCTTACAGATTCAAGGATACTAGCATATATCGATGAACAGTGTTTGCCGTGATCAAACTGTGCGAATGCGCAGACTTATCTCGCCCTTCATTGTTCAACGACGACATAAGGGCCTTTTCCTAAGTTACGCATGAAATATTTGGCAATGATGTGTCACGTAGCGTCTAACTAGAGCAAAGCAATAAGGCGTCTGGGAACGTCTCTCCGAAAAAGTTTTGCTGGCATTCAATATTAGTAATTCGTTGTTTGGTTATAAATCTCAACGAAATCAGTTTTTTCATAATAGTAAAAGTAACTGGGTGATTTACATAATTTTTGAAATAATGTATAAGGACATGAGCCATTCGCAAACAAAATTAGATTAAAATAACACATTAGTAAGAATTAAATGTAGAAAATTAATTTACACTCATTAATAGGCGCTTACGAGAAGTAAAAACGAAGAACCAAAATACAAACAACAACAACAACAAAAAAAACAACAACAACAAAACAAAACAAAACAAAACAAAAAAAACAAAACAACAACACCTTAACAACAACACTCGTAATGCATTTGTGCAGCAGCACGAATATGATTGCCTTAGTTTTATATGACATACAGGGACTGAACTAGTAGATAGCATTGAAAGGCAAAGCATTATTTCTCTGGGAGAAATAAGAAAACATATTACTCAATAAATATTATATTTTTCGTCGTAAGACAAGTAAGTAACTTATAAGACTATTCAGGGTCTTTGGTCTTCGTTGTTACATTGCAGTACCACATGAAACTGACTAGAACCTTTGCTGTTCGCAATTATACAACAGTACCACGTGAGACTGATCAGGGCCTTAGCGAGTCACTATTACACTCAAATACAACGTGAGACTGACCAGAGCCTTTGCTGTTCGTTATTGCACAACAGTACCAAGACTGATCACGGCCTTTATTGTTCGCTATTACACTCCAAGACGACATAAGATTGATCAGAGCCTTTGCTTTTCGCTATTACACAACAGTACCACGTGAGAGTGATCAGGGCATTTGCTGTTCGCTATTACACTCCAATACAATGCAAGACTGATTAGGACATTTGCTGTTCGCTATTGCACAACAGTACCACATGAGACTGATCACGGCCTTAGCTATTCGCTATTACACAACAGTATCACATGAGACTGATCACGGTCTTTGCTATTCGCTATTACACAACAGTACTACATGAGACTGATCACCGTCTTTGCTGTTCGCTATTACACAACAGTACCACATGAGACTGATCACGGTCTTTGCTATTCGCTATTACACAACAGTATCACATGAGACTGATCACGGTCTTTTCTATTCGCTATTATACAACAGTACCACATGAGACTGATCACGGTCTTTGCTATTCGCTGTTACACAACAGTACCACATGAGACTGATCACGGTCTTTGCTTTTCGCTATTGCACAACAGTACCACATGAGACTGATCACGGTCTTTGCTATTCGCTGTTACACAACAGTACCACATGAGACTAATCACGGTCTTTGCTATTCCTATTACACAACAGTACCACATGAGACTGATGATAGTCTTTGCTATTCGCTATTACACAACAGTACCACACGAGACTGATCACGGTCTCTGCTATTCGCTATTACACAACGGTACCACACGAGAATGATCACGGTCTTTGCTATTCGCTGTTACACAACAGTACCACATGAGACTGATCACGGTCTTTGCTATTCGCTGTTACACAACAGTACCACATGAGACTGATCACGGTCTTTGCTATTCCTATTACACAACAGTACCTCCTATTACACAACAGTACCACGTGAGACTGATCACGGCCTCTGCTATTCTCTATTACACAACAGTACCACATGAGACTGATCACGGTCTTTGCTATTCTCTATTACACAACAGTACCACACGAGACTGATCACGGTCTTTGCTATTCTCTATTACACAACAGTACCACATGAGACTGATCACGGTCTTTGCTATTCGCTGCTACACAACAGTACCACATGAGACTGATCACGGTCTTTGCTATTCGCTGTTACACAACAGTACCATATGAGACTGATCACGGTCTTTGCTATTCGCTGTTACACAACAGTACCACATGAAACAGATCACGGTCTTTGCTATTTCTATTGCACAACAGTACCACGTGAGACTGATCACGGCCTCTCCTATTCTCTATTACACAACAGTACCACATGAGACTGATCACGATCTTTGCTGTCACCTTTTACACAACAGTACAACATGAGACTGATCACGGCCTTTGCTATTCTTTTATAACACAACAGTACCACATGAGACTGATCACGATCTTTGCTGTTACCATTTACACAACAGTACCACGTGAGACTGATCACGGTCTTTGCTATTCGCTATTACACAATAGTACCACATGAGACTGATCACGGTCTTTGCTATTCCTATTACACAACAGTACCACGTGAGACTGATTACGGCCTCTGCTATTCTCTATTACACAGCAGTACAACATGAGACTGATCACGATCTTTGCTGTTACCTTTTACACAACAGTACAACATGAGACTGACCACGGCCTTTGCTATTCTCTATATAACACAACAGTACCACATGAGACTGTTCACGATCTTTGCTGTTACCTTTTACACAACAGTACCACTGATGAGACTGATATGGGTCTTTGCTGTTAGATAGTTCACAACAGTATCACGTGAGACTATTAAGGGTCTTTGATGTTAGGTAGTACACAAAAGTATCCCACGTGAGACTTATAAGGGTCTTTGCTGTTAGGTATTATAAAACAGTATCACGTGCGACTGATAAGGGTCTTACACAGCAGTACCACATGAGACTGATCACGATCTTTGCTAATACCTTTTACGCAACAGTACAACATGAGACTGATCACGGCCTTTGCTATTCTCTATAACACAACAGTACCACATGAGACTGTTCACGATCTTTGCTGTTATCTTTTACACAACAGTACCACTGATGAGACTGATATGGGTCTTTTCTGTTAGATAGTTCACAACAGTATCACGTGAGACTAATATGGGTCTTAGATGTTAGGTAGTACACAACTTTATCACGTGAGACTAATAAGGGTCTTTGATGTTAGGTAGTACACAAAAGTATCCCACGTGAGACTTATAAGGGTCTTTGCTGTTAGGTATTACAAAACAGTATCACGTGCGACTGATAAGGGTCTTTGCTGTTAGGAAGTGCACAACAGTACCACGTGCGACTGATAAGTGCCTTTGCTGTTAGATAGTACACAACAGTATCACGTGCGACTGATAAGTGTCTTTGGTGTTAGGTAGTACGCAACAGTATCACGTGCGACTGATAAGTGTCTTTGCTGTTAGGTAGTACACAACAGTATCATGCGCGACTGATAAGTGCCTTTGCTGTTAGGTATTACACAACAGTATCACGTGCGACTGATAAGTTTTTTTTTGCTTTTAGGTATTACACAACAATATCACGTGCGACTGATAAGTGTCTTTGCTGTTGGTTTTTACACAACAATACCACGTGAGACTGACACGGGCCTTCGCTGTTAGCTTTTACACTCTAGTACCTCATTAGGCTGATTAGGGCATATCCTGTTCGCTATTACACTACAGTATCACGCAAGGCTGATTAGAGACTTTGCTTTCATTATTAGTATCACCGACGCAGGATCTCACCCGGCCAAGACAGCAACAGAACATGACATATGGAATACGGAAGCTTTATAACTGATGGTACAGGAACATCCAGGAAAAATATATATAAACTATATTTTGATAGTAGCTAAATGACATAGTAGTAAACTGTAGAACTTAACTAACTAACTAACAGCTAGATCGTGAACAACCTCATTACGAAATCATGCCTATTCAAATATATTGAAAATTTTACCATAAAAAAAAATGAAAATTTTCAGATAAAAAGTTCTGATATTTTTTACATTTCTGCTCAAAAATAGATTGTGGGTACTCGTTAAAACCGCCTCACCGAGTACCCACAATCTATGTTTTTGAGCAGAAATAAGAAAAATAATGTATACCCCTGTAAATCCCAGTTTTACTAATAAAAGTGGGGTTTAAGGGGCTCAAAATTACATAGGTATATTTTCGTGATGTGATACAAAATTTCGTCTTTAGACAAAATATTACTACGTAGATAAATTAGCAACATAATGAAATATTAATGAAGATGGCACGGATTTATGAATGAATGCTAAAAATATAACGTTCTTGCAGTTTCATACATACATATATGTATGAATAGGGGCGTTACACTTGTGTACCATCTGATGATGAATAGGGGCGTTGTACTTTGTCATCATTCTACAGTACCACCTGAGGCTGAATAAGGCCGTTGCTTTAATCATTATACTACAGTACCACCTGAGGCTGAATAGGGCCGTTGCTGTTCATTATACTACAGTACTACCTGATGTTGATTAGGGTCGTTGCTGTTCGTCATTACATCCAGTTCACGTGAAGCAGCATAGGATCGTTGCTGTTCGTCTTATACTACAGTACTACCTGATGCTGAATAGGAGTTGCTGTTACACCCCAATACCTGCTGAGGCTTAATAAGGACGTTGCTGTTCGTTACACCCAAGTACCACCTGAGGCTGAATATGGCCGTTGCTGTTTGTCATTTCAGTACAATACCGCCTGAGGCTGAATAAGAGCGTTGCTGTTCGTCATTACAGTACAATACCACCTGAGGCTGAATAAGGCCGTTGCTGTTTATCCTTATACCCCAGTACCACCTGTGGCTGAACATGGGCGTTGCTGTTCATCATTGCACTCCAGTACAACCTGATACTGAATATAGGCGTTGCCGGTCGTCATTACACGTCAGTACCACTTGAGGCTTAATAAGGACGTTGATGTTCGTCATTACACCTCTCTATACCAATTAAGGCTGAATAAGACCGTTGCTGTTTGCCATTAAACCCTAATACTGCATGAGGCTGAATAGGGCTGTTGCTGTTCATTATTATACTAAACTTCCACCTGATGCTGAATAGGGGAGTTGCTGTTCTTCATTACTTCCAAATACAACATGAGGTTAATTAATGCCGTTGTTGTTCCTCATTACATCCCAATACCACCTGAGGCTGAATAGGGTCGGTGTTGTTTGTCATTACATCCCAGTACCACCTGAGGCTGAATAGGGTCGGTGTTGTTTGTCATTACATCCCAATACCACCTGAGGCTGAATAGGGTCGGTGTTGTTTGTCATTACATCCCAATACCACCTGAGGCTGAATAGGGTCGGTGTTGTTTGTCATTACATCCCAATACCACCTGAGGCTGAATAGGGTCGGTGTTGTTTGTCATTACATCCCAATACCACCTGAGGCTGAATAGGGTCGGTGTTGTTTGTCATTACATCCCAGTACCACCTGAGGCTGAATAGGGTCGGTGTTGTTTGTCATTACATCCCAATACCACCTGAGGCTGAATAGGGTCGGTGTTGTTTGTCATTACATCCCAATACCACTTGAGGCTGAAAAAGGCGTTGCTGATCGTCATTTCACCCAAATACCACTTGAGTCAGAATTGCGCGTTGCTGTTCGTCATTACTCCCCATTAACACCTACGGCTGATTAAGGTCGTAGTTTTTCGGCATTTCAACGAAATACCATCCCAGGCTGAATAAAGTCGTTGCTGTTACACTGAAGTACTACCTGAGTCTGAATAAGGTTGTTGCTGTTCGTCATTAAACCCTAGCACCACCTGACGCTGAATAAGGCCGTTACTGTTACACAGAAGTACTACCTGAGTATGAATAAGGTCGTTGCTGTTCGTCATTAAACCCTAATACCACCTGGTTGAATAAGGCCTTTACTTTTCGACATTACACCCATTACCACCTCAGGCTCAATATGGGGCGTTACTGCTCGTCATTACACCCCAGTACTACCTGAGGCTGAATAGGACCGCTGTTGTTCGTCATTAAACTCCAGTAACACCTGACGCTGAACAGGGCCGATGGTGTTCGTCACTATACTAAAGTACCACCTGAGTCTGAAAAAGGTCATTGCGATTCGCTATTACACCCCAATAACACATGAGGCAGGCGTTGCTGTTCGCCATACACCCAAGTACTAACCGAGGCTGAATAAGACCATTGTTGTTCATCATTACACCACAGTAACACCTGAAGTTGAATTGATGAATTAATATTCGTCATTAAACACCAATTACACCTGAGATTTAATAGGGCTCATAGCTGTTCGTCATTACACCCCGATAACACCTGAGGCCGAATAAGGCCGTTTTTATCGTCATTACACCCGAAAACACCTGAGGCTGAACAGGGTAATCGTTGTTCGTGATTAAACCCCCAATTACACCTGATATAGGAATAGGGCCGTAGCTGTTCGTCATTAGACCCCAGATTAAACCTGAGATTGAATAGGGCCGTAGCTGTTCGTCATTACACCCCAATTACACCTGAAATTGAATAGGGCCGTAGCTGTTCATTACACCCCAAATACAACTGAGATTGAATTGGGCCGTAGCTGTTCGTCATTACACCCAAATAACACTTGAGATTAAATAGGGCCGTTGCTGTTCGTCTTTACACCCCAATTACACCTGAGATTGAATAGGGCCGTAGCTGTTCGTCATTACACCCCAATTACACCTGAAATTGAATAGGGCCGTAGCTGTTCGTCATTACACCCCAATTACAACTGAGATTGAATAGGGCCGTAGCTGTTCGTCATTACACCCCAATAACACTTGAGATTGAATAGGGCCGTTGCTGTTCGTCTTTACACCCCAATTACACCTGAGATTGAATAGGGCCGTAGCTGTTCGTCATAACACCCCAATTACACCTGACATTGAATAGGGAGATTGAATAGGTCTGAAGCTGTTCGTCATTACACCAAATTACACCTGAGATTGAATAGGGCCGTAGCTGTTCGTCATTACACCCCAATAGCACCTGAGATTGAATAGGGCCGTAGCTGTTCACCATTACTACACAGCTACACCTGTGATTGAATAGGGCCGTAGCTGTTTGTCATAACACCCCAATAACACCTGAGATTGAATAGGGCCGTAGCTGTTCGCCATTACTCCCCAATAACAGCTGAGATTGAATAGGGCCGTAGCTGTTTGTCATTACAGCCCATTTACACCTGATATTGTATAGGGCCGTAGCTGTTCGTCATTACACCTCAAATACACCGGAGATTGAATAGGGCCGTAGCTGTTCGTCATTACATCCAAAAAGCACCTGAGATTGAATAGGGCCGTAGCTGATCGCCATTACACCTCAATTACACCTGGGATTGAATAGGGCCGTAGCTGTTCGTCATTACACCCCAATAATACCTGAAATTGAATATGGCCGTAGCTGTTCGTCATTACTCCCTAATTACAGCTGAGATAGAATAGGGCCGTAGCTGTTTGTTATTACAGCCCATTTACACCTGAGATTGTATAGGGCCGTAGCTGTTCGTCATTAAAACCCAAATACACCTTAGATTGAATGGGGCCTTAGCTGTTCGTCATTACACCCAATTACAACTGTGAATAGGGTCGTAGTTGTTCGTCATTACACCCCAATTACACCTGAGATTGAATAGGGCCGTAGCTGCTCGTCATTACACCCGAATTATACCTGAGATTGAATAGGTCCGTAGCTGTTCGTCATTACACCCCAATAACACCTGAGATTGAATAGGGCCGTAGCTGTTCGTCATTACACCCCAATTACACCTGGATTGTATAGGGCCGTAGCTGTTCGTTATTACACCCTAATAACACCTGAGATTGAATAGGGCTGTAGCTGTTCGTCATTACACCCCATTACAACTGAGATTGAATAGGGCCGTAGCTGTTCGTCATTACACCCCAATTACACCTGAGATTGAATAGGGCCGTAGCTGTTTGTCATTAAACCCAAATATCACCTGAGATTAAATAGGGCCGTAGCTGTTCGTCATTTTACCCCAATTACACCTGAGATTGAATAGGGCCGTAGCTGTTCGTTATTACACCCTAATTACACCTGAGATTGAATAGGGCCGTAGCTGTTCGTCATTAAACCCAATTTCACCTGAGATTGAATAGGGCCGTAGCTGTTCGTCATTACACCCCAATTTCATCTGAGTTTGAATAGGGTCGTAGCTCTTCGTCAATACACCCCAATAACACCTGAGATTGAATAGGGCCGTAGCTGCTCGTCATTACAACCCAATTATACCTGAGATTGAATAGGGCCGTAGCTGTTCGTCATTACACCCCAATAACACCTGAGATTGAATAGGGCCGTAGCTGTTCGTCATTACACTCCAGTTACACCTGAGATTGAATAGGGACGTAGCTGTTCGTCATTACTCCCCAATTACACCTGAGATTGAATAGGGCCGTAGCTGTTCGTATTACACCCAAATAACACCTGAGATTGAATAGGGCCGTAGCTGTTCGTCATTACACCCCAGTACACCTAAGATTGAATAGGGCCGTAGCTATTCGTCATTACACCCCAAATTACACCTGAGATTGAATAGGTCCGTAGCTGTTCGTCATTACACCCCAGTTACACCTGAGATTTGTATAGGGCCATAGCTGTTCGTCATTACACCCCAATAACACCTGAGATTGAATAGGGCCATAGCTGTTCGTCATTACACCCCAATAACACCTGAGATTGAATAGGGCCGTAGCTGTTCGTCATTACACCCCAATTACACATGAGATTGAATAGGGCCTTAGCTGTTCGTCATTACACCCCAATTACACTTGAGATTGAATAGGGAGATTGAATAGGTCCGTAGCTGTTCGTCATCACACCCCAATTACACCTGAGATTGAATAGGGCCGTAGCTGTTCGTCATTACACCCCAATAACACCTGAGATTGAATAGGACCGTAGCTGTTCGTCATTACAGCCCAATTACACCTGGGATTGAATAGGGCCGTAGCTGTTCGTCATTACACCCCAATGACACCTGAGATTGAATAGGGCCGTAGCTGTTCGTCATTACACTCCAGTTACACCTGAGATTGAATAGGGACGTAGCTGTTCGTCATTACTCCCCAATTACACCTGAGATTGAATAGGGCCGTAGCTGTTCGTATTACACCCAAATAACACCTGAGATTGAATAGGGCCGTAGCTGTTCGTCATTACACCCCAGTACACCTAAGATTGAATAGGGCCGTAGCTATTCGTCATTACACCCCAAATTACACCTGAGATTGAATAGGTCCGTAGCTGTTCGTCATTACACCCCAGTTACACCTGAGATTTGTATAGGGCCATAGCTGTTCGTCATTACACCCCAATAACACCTGAGATTGAATAGGGCCATAGCTGTTCGTCATTACACCCCAATAACACCTGAGATTGAATAGGGCCGTAGCTGTTCGTCATTACACCCCAATTACACCTGAGATTGAATAGGGCCTTAGCTGTTCGTCATTACACCCCAATTACACTTGAGATTGAATAGGGAGATTGAATAGGTCCGTAGCTGTTCGTCATCACACCCCAATTACACCTGAGATTGAATAGGGCCGTAGCTGTTCGTCATTACACCCCAATAACACCTGAGATTGAATAGGACCGTAGCTGTTCGTCATTACAGCCCAATTACACCTGGGATTGAATAGGGCCGTAGCTGTTCGTCATTACACCCCAATAACACCTTAGATTGAATAGGTCCGTAGCTGTTCGTCTTTACACCCCAATAACACCTGAGATTGAATAGGGCCTTAGCTGTTCGTCATTACACTTTATTACATCTGGGATTGAATAGGTCCTTAGCTGTTTGTCATTACACCCCAATTACACCTGAGATTGAATAGGGCCGTAGCTGTTCGTCATTACTCCAAAATTACACCTGAGATTGAATAGGGCCGTAGCTGTTTGTCATTACAGCCCAATTACACCTGAGATTGAATAGGGCCGTAACTGTTCGTCATTACACCCCAATTACTTCAGAGATTGAATAGGGCCGAGCTGTTCGTCATTACACCCCAATTACACCTGTGAATAGGGTCGTAGCTGTTCGTCATTACACCCCAATAACACCTGAGGCTGAATAAGGCCGTTGTTATGGATTGAGCCCGAGAACCAAATGAGAATGATTAAGATCGTTGCTGCTCGTCATTACACCCCAATAACACATGAGGCTGAGTAGGGTCATTGCTAATCGTCATTACACCCCAATAACACATTGGTTTGAATAGGGTCGTCGCTGTTCATCTATACTCCCAAGTAACACCCGAGGATGAATAAGGCCATTGCTGTTCGTCATTACAGTACAGTATCTCCTGAGGCTGAACAAGACCGTTGCCGTTCGTCATTACACCCCAATACTGAATAAGACTAAATAAAGTCATTAGACCTCAATACAGCGAATTGTGGCTGAACAAGGCCGTTGCTCTTCGTCATTACACGCCGATGCCGCCCGTAATGTTCTCCAGTAAAACTGCTATATGCGAACAGCCAAAACATGGACCAGCTGAGGTTTCGCGGACGTTAGCTTAGACTTTTTTTTATTGTTCGCTGAATAAATTCTGTGTTACAGATGAGTAAACAACTACTCTGAATCACTACCCTGGAGCTCTTACGACGTAAAAGGACTTGATACACATTTTGTAGGAAGACAACTTTTGTGACTTCCTCTCTGCTTTCGTACATATAAGATATACGGGGAGCAAATTCTTGCCTTTTAGAGCAAAGGATTTTTTTTTAGAACGGGACAAAACAAATTTGACAGCGTTACTTCCCCTGGAGTGGTAATTCACTTCCCTCAAATTCAGGGTAGAGTTATTTTAAATGCAATATAGTGCAAACCACCTCCTGGTCTCCAGTTGGATGCGCCGTCCGACTGGAGACCAGGAGGTCGCGGGTTCAACGCCCGTCGAGGTCGGCAACATTCTTTCGTGGAGATTGATCATGAAATATTTTCTACGGTCATTCTCTCCCTACCGCTGATTCAAGAAGGGCAGTTGTCAGTTTCTGGCGAAAGAATGTGCACAATACTGGTTAACTGCTTAGAGGACTAAGCCTGCCCAGTAAACGTGTGGTTAGGTAAACTGACCGCGCTCGACATGACCCCATTGGGTTGACTGGGCCGTAAAACCTCAACACAAACAAACTCTTTTTGTAAACTGTCGACACAAAAGGAATATGCCTTTGTTGCTCGCTTTCACATTTTCGTGTGGCGCGGTTGACGCTGATAACGTTGGCGCCAGAACACTGTAGTTTGACGCTACGTCCGATTCAGTTTATTTTCGTGAGAACAGTAACAGTGACTTCAATAATGTAGTCTTTTACAGTGTATTTCGGTTTTCTGATGACGGACAAAGGCCGAAATAGTTATGATGAGTGACTCCATTTAAATTTACAAAATAGTATTTCGGCTCGGATATAAGTTCCCAAGCCTGGTTGTGTTGTTGCAAGTTCAAAATATCGCTACATCAGATGCATAAACCTATTTGCCAAAGGTATTGATGCAAAATACCGTAATAACCCCGAGTATATGACAAACATGCCTAAACAAACCGTTTAGACCCAGATCAGACGCCACAGAATGTGGCGTCTGATCTGGGTCTACACTGTTTGCCATTTATCCAGACGTTTTCAGACACATCAACAGGTATTAAGATGGACTGGTTCAAATTTTAGGATACGTATGGTAAGGAGCTAGGGTGTCCCAATATTTAGGATAAATACGAGTATTGCAAGTCTAATTGCACATATTGCAGACATGCACAGAACATGTTTTACATAATGCACGTCTCATTATATGTTTTTGCTAGTGCAAGTGGATAAGTAAAGAATGATGGCATAACCAATAACAGCAAATTCCACACAGAATATGTTAATCGTTTGATAAATGTCAGACATTAACAAAGCAGCGGCTGACAGTTTCAACACAAGACGCACAGGATGATAAAAGTATACACCTGACTGACTTGGAAACCATACGTGTGTGGGCAAAGCTTTCTTTTCTTTTTCTTTCTCCATATACTGCCATACGCCCTCTCGGACATTCTAGGCATGTATACATTGTACACTCCGGTTTTCAGAATGAAGGCCTACAAGTAATCATTTCGAAACACCATAGGGTTCTTTAACCTGCACAGGGTGTGACTTTCCCTGCACGGGCAGGGGGTGGGGGTGGGGGTGGGGGGAAGCTCCAGTTAACGTCCCGATCCGAAGGACGGCGCACTGTATTCATATCATGCCTGCAAAGCTTCTGTTAAAATAATGAATGATAAGTGACCGAAGGTTTTACAATTTTACATGCGTGTAATTTATTTATTTATTTTATTTTATTTATTTATTTATTTATAAATATCTTAATTAAATATGAATATTTACTTTGGACTTTTAATACTCCATGACAAAACCGTGCGTGATTCGACGATAATTCACAGCAGATTAAAATTATTTCGATTCTAACATGATACAGAAAGGAAAATCGTCATCGTTGCAATGTTTTCCTAAGCATTTTTATTTCAGCGGACGTCGAAAGAAGTAAACGTCTACATTCGAAGTCATCAAACGCGCCCATTTGCACGCACTACGTTGACGACGTGGTTTATTTAGGGGATAACTGCATTCAAATTTGTCATTTGGGGAGGTAAAGCGGCGGTTTTACGATAGGAAATTTCGTTTTACGGCGACGTAGTTTGATCACGGTAATGTGGGAAAACGTTAACGTCATGTTAAAATGTGTGACTACTATTAGCACCAATAAACAACAGCAAACATATAAGCAAGAGGCTCAGAGCCGCCTGAAATGGCTCACTGGATATATACCGACCCGATCATTGCATTTTAAAGGAGACCTTGTCAATCGCCCGGTCTGGAGATTTTACCTTATGGAAAGGGTCTTAAAAATACATAGGAAAAGCTACAATCAATGAAATAAAAGAGACATAAACAGAAACTGTATACCGTATTTACCGTATGTATTTGGACAGCTAGACCTGAGCAAACAGTGTTGACCCAGATGAGACGCCGAAGGACACTGTTTGACAATCATCCAGCAATTTTAGACACAACATCGGGTAGAAAATTGTACTTGTTCAAAATTTAGGACAAGTATGGTAAGGAGTTGAGGTGTCCGAATACTTAGGGTAATACACTTCAGACGTACCACAACACGCCTAACGTAGACAACAAAACGATCAACCGGGTAAATACATGTACGCAAAACTGGCATCAGGAACCGCCTTGGAACGTGTAGCAGCAGAGCCACCGGATGGATATATACTCAGGGGAGACAATTCTGTCAAAATTGTTTTTGCAGCATCCAGAAAAAGGATCCTTTCTAAAAGAAAAGAATTTGCTCTCATTTGGAGCAATTGCAGCATTCGCGCAGTCTAATCGGAATCTTAACATGGCGCATTTTGGATAACCAGGGATGTTAAGTTTTTTCATGCGGACAACGAAGACTCTGATTAGACTGCGCGGATGCGCAGGCTGATTTGAGTCTTCGTTTGGCACACATGTCATTTATGGATCTATTTCAACTCGCATCATGATATGTACAAGGTCAAGGGGACATGAGACACGACGAAACATGATTCCATTCTATTCTAGAGCCATGTATTCACACAGAGCCAAAGGGTGCATTTCACATAAATATGAGATAAAAGAGACTTGTGAACCGTGGAAAATGTCAGTTATTAGTGGCAGGGCTAGGAACAAGCCTGAAAATACTTGTTGCTGCACATTAAGGCAAAAACTTGTTAGCTATTGTTACCATTTAAAAAAAAGACTTTTCTTAAGACCATATGGCCTTATTATTAAAAAAAAAAGGTGTGGTTGGGTGAGGCAAAGGTGTCGTGTATCTTACGTCACCGGGGCGTCCAACTGATTCTGGCTTACAGTTGGGCAAGGCCTGCTGTCCTTGCAGCAGGTAAAGGTAGAGAGTGAATGTTTTTATTTCTTCTGTTTCTTCACTTTCATCCATTTTCCTTTCTCCCCTGTCCCTCTCTTTCATCTCCTCTACTATCTCTTCTGTCTCTCTTCTCCCTTTCTCTGGGAGACGACACAACATGACCCACAAGAGTTGACGTGTCGTAAAACCACAACTCAATCAATATTATTAAAAAGTGTAGGTAAAATACGAAACTGGAGCTCTGTCTGGTATCACGTTTTACCCTGTCAAAAACTGTAGCATGCTTTTCTGTGGGTTCTATCTTGGAAAACGACGTGGCTTTCATTTCTATTCTGTACGTGCTTTGTCAAATTTTCAGCTGTTCCTAGGCACACGGGGGCAGTGCGCGGTCCTGGAGCTAAGGATAATCTATCGAAAACTGCACGTTTTGTATAAAATTGGCCGTAGCCGGAGTGGGGTTGGGTACTGTTTACTTAAGTGCAACAGTAGGTTCTGGTGCATTGCAATTATTTATATGATGATTACATCATTATTTGGTATGTTTGCAATTTATTGATACAGTACTTAATGGGACATGTACTGTTATGTTTGCTGTGATTGCATTTTATTTGTGTGACAGCCGTAAACAAGTAGAAATTGAGGTCAAAACTGTGGAGTGCACCCCAAATTTTGTTGCGCATGATCCGTACTTTTATGCCTCAGTTTAAGTGTGCTTTTTGGGTCGATTGTTTACATTCGAGCCATAGTAAACAAACGCCAAATTTCCTTAAGGTAGTTGTCCACGTAATTATCATTGACCAATGTGATCAAACCGCGCGATAGACGAAGTCCGGGTAACGGTTATTTATAGCCGCGCTAGTCTTGTCGCTATGACGTCAGATTATTGTTAATAGTGGGTCATCTGTAAAATCTAGACTGGGACATTAGGGACATTGACAAATAGTGCAGACCCAGGTCAGAACGCGGCGTCTGACCAGGGTCTGCACTGTTTGCTTGACTTTCAGGAAATTTAGGGTTGATGGAAACAGTCTCAGCTATTTTCCAACCTTCACAAAGAGACGATCGACCCACCAGTGCTGTCAGTACTTGATTTCTTCTAATAACTTTAACACATGTACGGGTCTTATTCAGTTATACATTTTGGAAGGTTCCTTACAATGTCAATATCAAAATGAGTCACAATGTTAGTAGAAGTTATTTCGGCATCCGCGCAGTATAATCAGAATCTTCATTGATCGTATTTTGGATAAAAAAAAATGCAAAGTTTGTCCATGCGAACATTGAAGATTCTGGTTATACTACGCAGATGTGCAGGCTGATTTGAGTATTTGTGCATCGGTTTTGTTTAGACTTGTCAGCTGATCAGGATCTTCCTGCAGACTGACAAGGACTATGCATGTGTTCGTGTTAAATAAACTTCAAATTAAATTAGTTCTGTTCTTCATTATACCCTTAGACACCGCTGCCTTATGAGTGACATTGACAGTACAGCCTACTGATAGTGTAGGCCGCTCTGTAGGATTTTGAGCTCCCGTGTGCATGACTTGTTAAAATTGATTTTTTGGTTGATTTTGTAAATTTGGTCTATTTTGAGCATGAAAAACGATGTTGACATTTTTTTCGGTCGGGTTAAGGGGTTTTATGACGTCATCATAAATAGCATCCAAAAAACGAGCATTAATCGTATTATAAAAGCAAACTGATTGCACCTTATTCAGACTCTCTTGCAGCTGCGCTCCCTGGACTAAAAAGCAGTAGTGTCAGATGTTTGCACGATCGCAATATATGAAAAATAAGTATTTGTCTTGAAAAACAACCCCATAACAACCGCATACCCTTTATAGAATGGCACTGTTTCCATGGTAACCAATTGTATTAAAGTGAATATGCGAACAACGAAGGCTCAGGCGCGACTGGACAACCGTGCAGTCTACCCAGATCACTCGCTATTTGCTCATAGGTATTTTAAACTACTGGTGAGTTCAGGTCTGTTAAATATATTATCTAGACTCACTAGATGGCAGCGCATGCGTTTGTAATGAAAACCTTTTTACGGAGGGCGCGAAATGCGATTTTGCGTGTTATTGCTAAAATAAGCCAAGAAACTGGAGTTTTTGGTAATTCATGTCATGCCTTAAGACTGTCTTCAAATGCCCTTGATCATCCAACTTGTGGAGATAGATGTTACTGTTTGGTCTGAATCTGATGCATTTTGCGAGCAGTGAAGGCTATGGTGAGACTGTGAATGCGTAATCGCGACTGAGCCTTGGATAGTCATATACGCGATCGAGATTATTTCGTGTGTTGGACCAAAATTCATTTTGGCGTCTTCTTGAATGTCTAGCGTTTTTATGAAAGCTAAAACTTGTCTAATTCGTAGCGTTGTGTTTATTACGATACACGAGTAGCGACGTTGAACTTTAAGGCGCGAAAAGTGTGCAAGTGCAACGTAACGTCTTCTGCGTTCGTTCAGTAAACATCGCTCGATACTGGACTGTGTTATAGTTTGCAAAATCATTTTTAATCAACGATTACAAGTAGTAATCGTCATTTTATTGATTCAATTGCTGCCTGATAAAAGTGTCTTTCTGAATTTTTTAAAATTTTGTTTCAAATAAGAACGTTTTACTTATTTTTGATTGGTATTGTTGTTTAAAAGACAGTTTAGCGTATTGTTAATGCAAAATTGTTTCAACTGATCTTTCTATGTATTTCTCTGTTTCGTATTGTCTTGTCTACATGTAAGTTTAGAGGGCTGAAAGTTCATTTTTTCTGCTTAGCAACAATGTCAGCTTTACAACCAACTAAACGAAAACGACAGGAGACTGATTACAGCTACTGCATAATTTGTCAAAACCCAACCAGTGAAGGGTCATTAACAAGAAAACCTCAGATACGTTCTTATGAAAATGTACTGGCCTGTTCTCGTCAAAGGGTAGAGTATGGAGATCGACAGTATGCTGATCTCTCTGAAAGACTGGAAAATATGTCTGCTGATGACCTTGCCCAGAATTCAGCAATGTATCACCGTGACTGCTACCAGAGTTTAACAAGTGCATTGCATTTAGAAAGAGCGAAGCATCGATTTGAAAAGACATCTGGCCAACGTCGAGTCGCTGTGGCAAGGTCACAAATAGGAAGACCTAAACTTGAAGATGAACCTATGGCATCGACATCAGACGAGCGAGTACATCGATCGTCAATAGCGCCACTAAATAAGGATTTGTGCATATTTTGCCAAGAGGAAACCCCTGATAATGAGCCTCACAACATCAGTTCTCGTAACATAGGTTCAAGGGTTAAAACAGCTGTAGAGGATTCCCAGGACATCACACTTAAAGTAAGACTGGGGAGTCTCTTATCTGATCCATTAGATGCCGTTGCTCATGATATGATATGGCACGTAGCCTGTTTGACCAATGTGGAAAGGCAGAATGAAAAACAGATGAAAAAAAGCCAGGCATCCGAGGATAGAAGTAGGCTAGGACGTGTCATAGCAGATATTGAGATAGTCAGCCTGGTTGGAAATGCATTGAAAGATCCATCCTCAATTGTTTTAGATATGAATGTCATTAATACGACATATCTGAACATTTTAGAAGAGAACAATATTGAAACAGAGCCATCAGACAATTACAAACGTCATTTAAAAGACCTCATGAAGACAAATATTACAGATATTGAAATTGTAAAACCCAAACGTAGAAATGAACCAGAAAAAATTTGTTCAAAGTCCACTTTAGGCGTATGTCTTGATATTGCCGAAAAGTCAGTTGAAGATGACTCTGAAATGAAGATGTTGCTGAAAAGCGCTACCGTACTGAGAAAAGAAATAGGTGATAGTAAAACATGGGCATTTCAAGGTTCCTTTGGTGACTATGCAGTACCACAAAAGCTATATACCTTCATAAAATGGGTAATTGAGGGCCCTCATGCTGCTGTTCAGACTGACAGAAAGCAGGCTGTGATACATAAAAGTGCGTCCAACATATCCCAACATATTGTCACTGCATACAAGTCGGACAGACAAGTTAAATACATATCACCAATTGAAGATGACAAATTCAAACCTTCTGGTGAAACTGCTTTTTCACTTGGTGTATCACTACTGTTACACCAACAAACTAGAAAGAAGTCATTGGTAGACATTGCATCTCGCTTGGGCATAGGTGAACGGTATTCGAGAGTATTAAGGCTTGATGCTCAGTTAGCTAATGCCGTAGCCAAAAGGCTTAACGACTTTAATGTCCTATACATTCCACCATTTGTTGTCAAGAACAAGTCGGTATACTTTGCAATAGACAATGTTGACTTTCTTAAAGACACGCCTACTGGAAAGGACACGCTTCATGGTACGGCTATTGTAATGTACCAAAAAGAAATGACGACAGAAGAGACTATAGTATCAGCATTGGCGGTGGAAGGAATAGGCAAAAAGACTGAGCCAATGCCTTTCAACCTTTTACCTTGCCAGGCTCCAAAACCAAAGCTAGAACCAATTCCTGATTATATTATCAGTACACGTCACGGTATCAGTGAAGTATACCGAATATGGGACTTAGCTTGGATAATAGCTTGCTGTATTGGTAGCCAAACAAACGAAAATGAAGACGCTGAAGAAGGCACTTCCTCATCAGACGTGTTACCGGCAAATGCTGGAAATAGATCAGATGATGTTGATACAGACCGTAGTACATTCCTCGAGAAAGATGGTGACACATTTTCTCAGTACATCCCGACATGGAGTGCCTATAACTCGCTCATTACAGAAGCTGCAACCAAGACCAATGTTGCAGTTGTTCCTCCATTGATCCGTCATTCCCCGACCTCCTGGCCAGGATTATACACTGCGTTAATGAGAGCGCAGAATATTAGTGTCGTTGTAGTTGGAGAAGGTAAGCCAACGGTGGTGACTCTCGATCTACAATTATATGAGAAAGCACAGAAACTTATGTCAAGGGATGATATGAAGGGAAAGTTCGTCTTACGTATAGGTGAACTGCATACTATTTTCTCTGCTCTTAAGGCGATTGGACGGTACATAGAGTGCAGTGGTATAGATCAGCTTTGGGTCGAAGCAGGCATGTATTCACCTACAACAGTCAGACAGATCATTGAAGGCAAACACCTTTACAGAGCAATGGAAGCTCATATGGTAACATTAATTACATTGTACAGTTTGTTGTTACCGGCTCTGTGGGATAATGGTATCGAAGGCAAGACTGAAGTCGAGAAGGCTGCATCAGAGGTCAGTCTGAGTGCAAAAAATGCCACTGATAGAACACTGCTGCAAGAATCGCATGTCAGTTTGGTAGGAACACTTGAAAAGGTTGATTTTGTGACAAATTTGAACAGTATTGATGAACACCTACGTGGGATGCACTGTTTCCTCAGAAACTACATGCGCCAATTTGAATGCATCCTTAGGCACATCCGTGCGTCACGACAGGGTGAATGGCAATTACATCTTACAGCACAAGAAGAACTGTGCAAATACTTCTTTGCGCACGATCATTTGAACTATGCAAGACTTAGTCCTCTGTATTGTGCGGAAATGCGGAAGTTGGAAACGAATGACCCTGACACATGGAAAGCCTTAGAAGACGGTGACTTCTGTGTGACAAAGAGCAATATACCTTTCTGTTCCATAGGTCCAGATCATGGTATAGAGCATGAGAATCGTGCAATGAAAGTTATCGGTGGCATAACTGGTATCACGCAGAAAGAAGCAACCCTGGACAAATTTTTCCTAATTGCCCCGGAACTTGCTAGGCTGGTAAATGAGTTTGGTGATTTGAATGGGGTTAAAATCAAGAAAGAGCGCAAGAAACACCATGATCTGACCGGTTCTGCCCGGAGTAGGGTATTTCAAAATGCAGAGAAAATGAAGCATGTCATCCTCTCACATGGTAACCCGTTCACATCACAACAAGATGAAGTCATGAATGTAATGACAAGGGCGGTAATGAAAGAAGACGTTAATGCTGACATCATTAATAGAGACAAGATTGGTCAGAAGGCTTTCGAGAACTTTGTGAAGGAAAGAATAAATACAGAAGAGAAAGGGTTCTGGGATCCAATGAAAAAATTGTCTCCGAAGCTGTTCAGAAACAGCTCGAAACCTGTGAAAACAAAAGTAGGAGATAAGATGTCTGAACTGCGAGAAGAAAGGAATTTGCTTGCACGCTTTCTTATCGTAATGAGAAGCAGGCCTGAAATAGACATGAAAGAAGCCATCGGAGAGTATGAATTCTCAGCTGTCCCCAGATCTTTATTTTCTCCGGACGGAGAGATGCTATTAGCATATGATAAGGCAAGCATTCTGCACGCATTAGAAGACAAAGCGAAAGAGAAGCAATGCCAACAAGAAGAACAGGGGGCATCGTCATCTGCGTCTGATCCATCGTCTCAGCCAGTTCAGGATGTTAAAGTGCTGCTTATTGATGGAATGGCTTTGGTTAACACTGTTCAGAAGAAAGATGAAAATGCAATGAAGACCTGCAAAGACTTTGCAGATGCTTTCCTCCGAAAACTCGGGAAGGAATCTGAGGGATTTTCAGAAGTCCGTCTTCTGTTTGATAGGTACTTAGCTGGGTCATTGAAGGAGAAAACTAGAGAAACACGGACAGCTGGCAAGGAAATAAAGTACCGCGTAAGTGATACTACAAGCATTGCCAATGTGCCTCTGAAACAGTTTCTGTCTCATATTGACACAAAAGCAGAACTGACTACATACTTATCAGATAAAGCACTTGGCCATTTCAAGGACAAACCTGATATTCGGTTTGTTGTCGTGCATGACACTGTAGCTGAAAGTAACTACGAAGAATTCTCTGAGGATCTTAAGATACACAATCACGAAGAAGCAGACACATTGCTAGTTCTCCATGCGTTAGATGTCAGTAACTGTGGTAGGAAAGTGGACAGCCTTCATATCTTCTCACCAGACACGGATGTATTTCTTCTGTTAGTAAACAGATACTCACAGCTTTGTCCAAATACTGTCTTCGTAACTGGACGTGGACTTTTAAGGCGTGAAATACAGCTGAAGAATATTTACAACAGTATAGGCAAGGACAAGGCAGATGCCCTCCTTGGTTTCCATGCTTTTACCGGAGCGGATACATCAGGTCGCTTTGCAGGAAAAACAAAGAAGACCGCTTTCAAGATATTTATGTCTTCTCCCCAAGATGTATTAAGAGCATTCCAGTGTCTAGGTAAAGGAATAACCTTGCCATCTGAAGAAACGGTTACTGCGTTGGAAAAGTTTGTGTGCAGCTTGTATTGCCCAAAAAGCTCAGGGATTGTTACAATTCCACAATGTAGATGGTACTTGTTCTCCCAAAAGCATGCAGAGGGAGAAAAGCTCCCACCGACTCGGGCAACCTTGCGAGAACACATACACAGGGCCCACTTTATCAGTATGATCTGGGTAACAGCTGATGAACCATGTCCCCGCTTACCAGCACCAACGGATTATGGATGGGTGCTTGAAAATGAGAGACTTGTCCCCGTTAGATCAACTGGGCTTCCTGCACCGCTTTCTATCCTGATGCTTATAAAGTGTAATTGCAAGGCATCAAGCTGCACAGGTTCAAAATGCAGTTGCATTCATGCTAGAATGAAATGCACAGAGTTATGTGGCTGTTCTGACGATTGTCAGAATTCTTCTGATACAATGTCATTATCAGAAATAGAAGGGATCAATGATGTGGCATCTGACGAATCAGGTGACGAAGACTAAGTAGCCATTGGAACAGCAGAGAGCTGAATACAAATTTAAAACACAGCCGTGTCTTAACAGTATAAGTGTATTTGTAGTATTGGACTTCGTATTGAAAATTGTTCCTATCAGTCATATTTTACATAATGTGCAAGTAGCATTGCTCGAAAGGTCATCGAGTGCATTTTACATTTTGTATGTTTTCTCTATAATTTTGTTTTAAACTGTATCAGGGCATACATTCAAACAAAGATATTGGGGTTTGATTTCGAAAAACCGTAAATTCTTTGTGTAGAGTCTACCATGTCTCATTGGATCATTGGAGCTATAGCTTCAAAAGTACATTGTACTTAGGGTCATTTGGTGCATTTTTGCAAATATATGTGTTTTTAATTTTTATCTAAAAAACATGTTTGAAATATAAAGATCATAAAAAATCCCCTGAATATTAAGGAACATGTTTCTATCAAATGAGCGTTTTGTGTGTTCTGTTTTAATTTTCGTGAGTACAAGAAAATATATAAAAATGGAGAAAAAACAGCCCAAAAGGGGCAAAAAAAAAAAAATTATGTGTGTATGGTAATTAGACAGAAAGTCTCCTCGATTGATTTAGATATGCGCCACATAATCACATCCACCAAAATATGGCGTTTGTTAACTACCTTTGGCAATTATATACAGTTTTTGTGCTTTTTAATGTCAGAAAAACGCTCATTTTTTATTCATTTTTGAATAAGGGCATAAAATCCCCAAAACGAAACCAAAAAAATGTCAACATCGTTTTTTGTGCTTCAAATGGGTCATATTTACGAAAAAAAAGAAAAAAATCAATTTTAACAAGTCATGCACACGGGACTTACAATGCGGCCTACACTATGATGTCTAGGTTTCACTTCAAACTCATAAAATTTCTGCTGAACTTCCGGCATTAATTCTGTCGCATGATTTAGATTACATAGAAAAAAAATATA
This sequence comes from Anodontia alba, assembly GCA_964016985.1. Lineage (NCBI taxonomy): Eukaryota > Metazoa > Mollusca > Bivalvia > Lucinida > Lucinidae > Anodontia > Anodontia alba. Next base: position 102,602,360 of record OZ024826.1, on the reverse strand, counting down.
AGTATACAACGCAGCCAAAAGGCTGGTTGATTTTATCCCATTTATGCCTGGCGTCCCATGAAAGGGACATTGGCAAACAGTGTAGACCCAGATCAGACGCCGCAGAACGCGGCGTCTGATCAGGGTCTAAACTGCTTGCATTAAAACATGAATTTCTATAAAATATGGTAATAATAAAAATTAACCACGCGTTTTATAGGAAATGGATCGGTCGAAACACTCCACCAGGTATAAATGGGTAAATGACCCATCATTGATTGGATAAAGTGGCTCACCTGCATATAGCTTCTTCCGAACTATAATTTTATACTTAAATTAAAGTGGAAATATAGATTTATAGAAAACTAAATAAATTGTTTCTCATATTTAATTTGTTATTTATTATCTAATGAAATGTGACGATAATTTATTTCCTAGTTTGTAATTTCCACAACTCAGTAAACAACAATAAACACAAAACAACAAATGATAAAAACTATTTACAGCTCGGTATACTTTTTCTACCAGTTAGATGCTTAGTTTTTCAGTTCCAAACCACAAGTGTAATTGCAAAAATTTTCTGCTGTACCACCTGTACTAATTCTGTCACATAATTTGGATTACACAGAAAAAAAATTATGATTGCATCTTAGAGTACAAAGCAAATAATAGGAAGAATGATGCAGTGTCTCGTTTATTTTGATAACTTATTTTTTAGATAAGTTTGCTTAGCTGTTAGTTGAAGTTTTTCTGGAGATATTAAAACAACATATTTTGCTCTCACTTCGGTCGCTTCAATTAAATGTTTAATGTCTTCAGGTAAACTATAATTAAAACATAGAAGTATACTACGCAGCTATTCATTTCATTCTGATGTTCAAAATCTCTTGAAAGCAAACTTGAAACTAAGAGATATATGAGATCATTATGATTAAAGGTCTTGATACATTATCTAACAGATTATCTCCAATATTTGCAAGAACGACATTTTTTTTATAATTTTCTGTTTGCTTACCTGCAAAACAAAAAAAAAAAAAAAAGACAACAACAACAACAAAAAAAACAACAACAAAAAAAAAACAAAAACAAAACAAAACAAAACATTAAACAAAAAAAAAAAAAAAAAAAAAAAAAAAAAAAAAAACGCTGGAAAGGTGTCTATAAAAGGAAAGAATTTGCTCCAATATGGAGCGAATTCTTTCCTTTTAGAGTAGACTTTTCAGAGCAAATGATTTCCTTTTAGAGTAGAATCTTTTCAGAAGGGGGACAAAAGCAATTTTGACAGTTACCTCCCCTGAAAGCGTATATATTTTCTAAAAAGCTAAAACATTGTGTAATACGTTTCCTTTCATCAAGCAATAATTTCTTGTATTTTAGATAACCGATGAGCCAGCTGTTTCTGCACGTAAATACTGGATTTAGTTTTATAACAGCCAGAGATTAATGAAGACAGCCACATCAGCATCTTTCTAATAGGCTGAAAAACTAGCTAAAGTATGCAGTATTTCGTTGCTATCTCAGTTACATAACACTTGACTTCCCCAAACATAATTACCTCTGAGCACTATTGCACTAAGGCTGCACTGCAGCCAAAGATTTACGTCGAAATATATTCCCTGGAACCAAGGAATCTGCTTATCATCGCATCAGTTGTGGTAGACATTGTCTTGTCTTCCGCATTCATGTCGGAGATATAGATGGAAGATAGGAACACGAATAGGAAGAAACCTATATAACCCCATTTACGAAGAACTGCTGCACAAATCATTCTGTAATTATTGATGAATGGGTATGATTTGTGCAGCGCCATTTGGAAGGGTGTCTTCGGGTTTTGTCTGACAGTGGAGCCCCAGAACCGTGCAGTTTGATCATTGTTTGCTTATAGAATCAATATATACTTTGGAATTTACCGATGGATAGCATATGCTCTCCTGAGACTTGTAGATGCACATTTCACATAGGCTTAATTATTCATTTTAGCTTGAAATTTGTCCATCTTTCTGTGTGTTGAAGTGCCATCGAAGACGTGGCTTCGTTGAAGCACAGATCATCTGTTAAATGTTTATGAATCTATCATAAATAGTTTCGTAATGTGTTCGCAGCACTTGCTAGATTGGCTCCGGTCTCTAGTGACAAAATATTTTTCTTATAATCCTGTTTGATAATCCACAAAAACAAACCCAAAATAATACCATGACTATAAAGGCTGGTCACTAGTGACCAGCCTTTATAGTCATGCTATTATTTTGGATTAAGTTTAGTGGATTATCGAACAGGATTATATGAAAAAAAAATAGTCACTGGAGACTGGAGCCATTCTAACCACTGGCTGGATTAACATGCAGTAAAAGACATTCATCCAAATAAAAAATCAAAGGACTGATAGTCCTAAGAGTCTGCTAGCTTGTAAAGTATTGATGGAGTGCTGTGTATCTTCTATGCAAAAACAATACATGCAAAGAAGATAGGTGGCATTCCAATGCTACCAATACTACACCATAAGATGGATCTCTATGGAATATATCAAGCATCTGGGCATTGTACTTCCTGAAAAGAAGATTTTCTTTAAAAACTCTATCAAATGTACGTCAAGCGAAGACTGCATATGGGTTGAATGAGAAAGTCATAGCGAGTGTTGTCTCTAAATCAAGGAAAGGATACTCGTATAATTTATCTCCTGCAAACAGAATTTCATTCATGTTGTTCACATTCCACATGTTGGTACAGATCCTTTTCTATACAGCTTTCACCAAAAATACTAAACAACATGGTAGGCATTGATGCCCTCTTGAATCAGGACTAAATATCTCATCTCCTTGATGGATACTTCCTTGCAATAATACAGATGCATTTTCTTGTAGATTTATATGATTTGATGGACCTGGATTTTGCTCTATATCCATATTTTCACACTTGCTTACAACCAGTGGCTTCATCCAACATTAAATTTACATTCAGAGACAAGGCTTTGTGAGAAAATTTACTATTCCTTGAAAAACAACCAACATGAACACTCTGTATTACATGCTTTCACTATCAATTTCTCAAAATCAGTCAGATGGAAATGCATTCTACTTTTTTAATGTATAAATAAGAATGGGTCTTTACTGAGGCATCTGTGTAAAACAGATATACATATATAATCTAACCATGTACTGAAAAACTAAATACAATTATTTCTCTTCTGTTTTGTTTCTTTCTTCACAAAAAAATCCATTTTATTATCTGCATATATAGGCCAATGCAGTGATTGGAGTAATGAACCTCTTTATTTTCCAATGAAGTTTATCACCTGATTATTCCAAATGAGTGTATCTCCAGCAGCAATTTCCAATTTCTAGAATTATTAAAGTTCAACGCTAGATATGCTCCAGTTCATACAAATTCAACACCTGATGTAGCTCCACGGTTATTCTAGTACAATTTTATAAATTTACTCTATCAACTTATTATTAAGACAAGAGCAGAGTAAATAAATTTGAAATGGCTATGTTCAGTCCAGATTAGCGTTAATAACTGATTGTCATTTGCTAGTGCTTCACCTAAGCATCAACAGATTAGCCCGACCAGCTATGCCTACCCTTTTCAAGAGATTTTCAGATGTCCAAAAAAGAAGGGTCATAAACCTATAAATGGGCCAGCAGTCGTAAAACAACTCCGTGTCACTGAGGTGTGAATAAAGTTGAATATAAAATGCAATTTTAAGTTAAAACTTATTTTTGATAGACTATCAACTTACACCATTGGTCTCTTTGCTATATTTTAGCGTCAGTTTGAATCTTGGTGTTTAGGCGCCCCGAGATAATCGCTTAAAGTAAGGTTAATGTCTTAAACTATCACAAAAACAAATTTGGATACATAAAACTAATACTCTGGTGTAATTTCAGCATTCAGTTAATAAATACAATGAAATAATTTAGTGCCGTGGGGTGCCTTGGGATATCGTGGGGTGCCATGGGGTGATCAGTAGGACCCCGTGCCGAATTAACGCCTTGACAAAAGTAGCGCGTGTATTACTACACCGAATTTTGAAGTCTATGTTTCAAATTGCATTATCTAAATCGATTTCAGTTACAGTTATGTTAGCGAAATAAAAAAGCCATACAAAATTCCGCTGCTTCACATTCAGTTCACCGTAATAGTGACGCATTGCGTCTTATTAAGAAGTAGTGCGCGTATAAATATACGCATAAATAGCTGTGATGAGAATCCGCTCGTAAAACCCTATGCGATTGCAAAGAGCCTGCTAGCTGTCGCTAGCAGACTCAATGACGCACAACACAGGAAGTGGCCGTCATTATATAATATGCAGAGATCGAATGTCTAGATCATCAGCCTGTGCTTTCGCACATCAGTCTGATCAGTGACACCGCTGACGCTTACAGAATCAGATCATACGATATCAGCGTACAAATCTGTTAAAATTAGGAGACAACTTGACCATTTGCTGAGCACAGAAACATTTTATAGCGCTTCGGTATAGCATTTCTAATGGTGCCCACAATACGTCTTCATGGGGAAGAAAAAATGTAAACATCTTGGGCCGAAAATACATGTATAAGGCTTCGTTTTTATTAGACATACTAGCGTCTTATTGAAAAACTGCCAACCACAAGATGCTTACTAAAGTGGACCTTGATTTTGATCCAAGAACGCCATTTCAAGTTATGATATGCCGACATTTACGATTCCTATGAGAATATAAAATGATGGCAATGTAAAAATGACGCCTCAAGGCATTCGGATAATCTAGGCACTATTTGCAATAAAACCGCATCGGTATTCATTGGTTAGATGGAAATCTATAACGACATGTTTTTCTGTAGTGTTCTGTCTTAAATATTTCTAGAACTTAATGAGAAGGATACACATTAAGTTGAAACAACTTTGTCAAAATATTTCGCCGCCCTCTTGATCAGGGCCGACTCTAAAAGGAAAATATTTGCTCCCCGTCGGGGTAAATTCTTTCCTTTTTAAGTAGACGGCGTGGAGTGCAGAAAAGCAAACAGGAAGTCACAAAAATTATCTCCCAGAACATTTGCGAAGTGTATCCAGTCGCATTAATGGCAAGTCTACCGTAAACTAATAAACTAATAACGTCCTTGGTCTTCACGCTTTACGCTTGCTTAACAACGGACAAAGGTATTAACCCATTCTCGTACCTTAAAAAATCGAGTTCCTCTCCAGTGCTGCTAGGAGGTGGGGGCGTATGCAATCCTGTGAACTACATTGTTGTCATGTGAAGAGTCCACAAGAAAGCCGAGATTCTGATTTTCGTTATTTGATATGTTGTTTGTTTTCAAACGCCATTCTTTATAGATTGTATTCCAACATATGCGAAATGCGCGGATTTATGTTACTTTGCGTATCATCTCAATCTGATCGGAACGTTTCCCCTTCCTTGACACAATCTGTATTATCCAATAATTCTTAAACAGGACAGCGAAGGCCATGATCAGACTGCGCGGATGCGCAGTCTGATCAGGGCCTTCTCTGTCCACATTTGCTCGAAGACACCTCGCGGCCCACTTACTGTTGGTACAGGTGATACGGACATATTTCTTTTCGCGAACACTTCGCTAAGAATGTTTTGGAAGTAAAGCTTGAAATAATTCCAAAATATGTAGCCTTGACAATAAATGCTTGATAGTCACTTTCATGGGGTTTGGAAGTACAATGAACGAGGAGCAGGTACAACAAGCGCTGTGAGAAAATGCCTCTTATACGAGTATCTTAAGGCTGGACTATTAGACACTTATGTCTCACTTCTGTGAACAAGCTACGTCAACATGCATACATGTACCTCTTAGGTGGCCAAATACGAAAGTCAAGGCTTTCGTTTTTCGTACACAAAATAGTCTCTTCGAACATATGCGAAATGCGCAGATTACGATCGTACTGGGCATCCTTAAAGTCGCATAACTCCCTGATCATAGTCATTTATTTTCCATTGATACATTTTAGCCCAGCAGGCACACATCAGTGAATTGACGTCGGTTCAACGTTGATTCAACGTCAAGCTTCAACGTTGTGTGCACCCTGGAAGGATATTAAACGATCCAGTAAGAGAAAAGTGAATATCTTTAACAGAATGCGTGGCTGTGCACACAGGCTGATCTCCCATGGGGTTTAGCGTGGGACGAGGAAGAAGTGGCGCTGGATACCCAACTTGGCACAAAAATACGATAAGAAAGGATACTCTTTCAGGCCAGTCATCTTTTACGTTTTCGCAAAAAAAAAAAAAAAAAAAAAAGTTCAGTAGTGCTGATCTGGAACCTAGCTGTCAGCATATGACACGAAAACACCAGTACATTGACGCGGTCCAAATTTTGAACATGCCATATTGTGTGGATGTGATGCTAGTCTGAAAATCCTCTGCTCGCATACGTCACAAGTTACCTATTCTGCTGACCTGGCCACGATATTATAAATTTTTTTATTGCCAATAAATATGAAAATGCCAACAATAGTTGGCATTTTCATATTTATTAACATATAAATTTCAAGAATGAATTAGCAATTATTATTATTTCGAGATATATTAGTAGGACAAATTTCATGCTCATCTTAGTTGAGCATGAACAAAGTTTTATAAACTCGGTATCTGGCTTGTGAGTGCGGTGTCAAGCATAAAAAAGACTATAATGAGAACAACTGAAAAGGGCAATAATCACATTTCTACTCAGTTTTGACGAAAAACGGCTCTACTTTGATTTTGAAGGAATGAAAGTTCGGGCGACACTACTATAGTCAAACACTTCGGTTCTTGTATATGCTGTGACTCGCATTATTTTTGTCTGAGCACAAGTATGACAATATGACAGACGAGACTATTTATAGACAGTCATAGCGACTGAGAGATTTTATATGTTGAATTTTCAACACCATGAAAGCTGCCATGGAAATTATGAAAAAATTCCAATTCATTTATAATTACAGATTTTCTTTTTCCAACAAGACGTACATGTACGTATCATTTGTGTGATATATATCACAAAAGAAATTTCAAGATTCATACGTTAATTAGTGAATATTGATCAACGGATAAACATAGTCAGAATACTTCATAATCGACCCTTGCATCCTGTGCCTAATAGTTCTGTATATTGTGGGACATTATTAACAGTAACTGATGTTATGTACCGAAGAGAATCTTTGAACCGATACGTCAGTAAACGTACATTCAAACGTAAGCGCCAAATGAATATTCAGATCAGCCTGCGCATTCGCGCAGACTGATCTGAATATTCACTGGACGCATTTTGGATAGCCAAATCCAATGCTACTTCATACGGTCAACGAAGACTCTGATCAGATTGCGTGGATACGCAGATTTGGGTATTCGTTGGGCGTATATGGCAAAGGTACGTTTTCTCACGTTGTGGCTCCTTTCTTTCTCTGGCTTAGTTGTTAAAAAAAAAAAAAAAATAAAAAATAAAACAGTCGACTCGCGTTATCTCGACTTCGTTTATCTCGAATAACCGCTTATCTCGAAGAGAAAATCTGGTCCCTGTTTTAAGATGGAACGCTAACAAAAGGTAATCAAATAATGTGCAAAACAAGAGAAAATTTCTCCTCTTTTCCACAATATTTCCAACAAATCTCTAACTTCAGGAGTCTAACTACATATCAGTTTGTAAAATGTGGTTGTCCGATTTATTTTTTCCTCAATCTAATAAATCTGATATGTCGAGATACGGATATCTCGGAGTATTTCAGAGAGTCCCTTGGACTTCGAGAGAACGAGATTCGATTGTGTAGCGTTTTTACCCTAAATACTAAAGTCAATGTGAAAATGTAAAGTTTTTTTTTACTGTTTCATGTTTCATATTTTGCCGCATTATATGTGAACATAAAGGTCTTACAAGTGGAAAAAATGCAAATCACTTTTTCCCCTACGGGGATCGAACCCGTCTCCTGGACTCAAAGTCCTACACTCCACCGCGTCTCTATACAAGCCGGCTTATACCTCAAGGCAGTACAAGTGTCTTATGTACTAACCCGGTGACAAGGGGTACTACAGATTATTCGACCAATAAATACACAAATCAGTCTTCTCATGCAAGCAGTCTGACGAGAGCCTTAGCAGTTCACTCAAGAAGTTTTTACAGTATCCGTGCTAATTTTACGTAATCATTGAATGCCCTACGTGGGAATGAGCGGATGGTCAACTGATCTGGACGTGCGCAGTTGCACACGCGCAATTGTCCTGATGGACACCTACTATGCGTGGCCAGTTTGTGAATCCTTGGCCGCTACTCTTGAACCACATGGGATGAGTTCTGCAAGTTACAAGATCCATTACGAAAACATATTTATTCAAATATACTGAACACTTTACCACCAAAAAATGAAAATTTTCAGATAAAAAAAATTCTGATATTCTTCATATTTCTGCTCAAAACATAGATTGTGGGTACTCGTTAGAACCGCCGATTCTAACGAGTACCCACAATCTATGTTTTTGGGCAGAAATAAGAAAAATAATGTATACCCCTGTAAACCCCAGTTTTACTATATAAAAGTGGGGTTTAAGGGGGTCAAAATTATATAGGCATGTTTTCGCGATGCAATGCAGAGTTTGATAATTTTTACCCGATAGCTAGAAGTAGTCATTATCCTGATAAATGTCCATGGACAGTCGAACCTCAATAACTCGAACATCTTTGGGACCATGGATATATGGGTAGTATGAGTCACTGACGGTTAATCATGACACCAAGTCAGAAAGCAAATGGCGATAATTAAGGGGAAATGTTTCCGATATTCTAGACAATAATGATATGTTGAGTGTACTCATTAGAATCGCCTCGAAGATGCGATTCTAATGCGTACACACAGCATACAATTCTTCGATAAAATAAGAAAATTTCCTTAAATATTTGTTTTCTTGAGCAATTGGAAGAATTTTGTAGGGATTCAAAAGCGAGTTCGAATTAGGCATGATAAACGAGCCATCAGTGTTCGAACTATTGAGTTCGACTGTAGTTAGTATTATTGATACAAAAACCAAAGAAACAGTAATTGTTTACAGGAATCATTTGCTTTTATTACCCTCTAGGTGTACTTTGGTAACACATATGAGGTTCATTGATCTTTTGATTTGCCAGTACTGCATTCTCGTTGGAATTCTGTAGGTCGTTGACTGCTCATCACGCTGCTTAAGATGTTTGCCACCCAACCCTCTCATACAAATTGATAAAAATCTGACTGGGATTTATCTTAACTGTAAGTGCAGAACTGTTTTGTCAGAGTAAAATGTCGTATCGTGTTTCGCCTAAATAATGGTACAGACAGGCATGTGCAAACACTGTAGACCCTGATCAGACGTAAACAGATGCGGCGTCCGATCAGGGTCTACACTGTTTGCTAATTATCCAGCAGTTTTTAGACTCAGCAAACCCCATTTATGCCTAGCATCGTTAGGGACACTGGCAAATAGCGTAGACCGAAATAATGTGGCGTCTGATCAGGTCTACACTGTTTGTATTAAGGAATTTCAGTAAAACATGGTCAAAAGAAAAACCACCAGACACCCCTTTCTTTGGACAAGGACCTGTCCAAAGAGTTGAGGCAGCAGAGTCTACTCGGCATAAATGGGTTGAATTTTAGGACGTATGAAAGTGTAATGATATTCCTGTATTTTAGGGTAAATATGGTGATCTAGAAAGGAACGAGAAGCAATGGGTTCATTTTTGCGACAGTAACCTCAATAGCTCGAACACCAATGGCTGGTTTATCATGACTGATTCGAATTGGTTTTGAGTCCCTATAAATTTCTTCTGATAGCTCCAGAAAACAAATAGTTTTGGAAATGTTCTTATTTTATCATGAAATTGTATGTTGTGTGTAGTCATTAGAATCGCCTCATCGCAAGCAAAAAAAGTATCAAACACCCGTAGTATTATTTTGGTCATAATTAGGGAATATACAATTTACCCTTTATTCTGATTTGGTCACCTTTAATTCTTATTGGTTCAGTCAGGATAATGTCACTTCCTTCACGTGACTGTTCGGAAGTGCAAATTACCTACTCCACTACAGAACCTTACCAGTTTCAGATAACTTGAAATATATATTAATAAAAATGTAAATAAATATAATTCCTTATTGAAGTCTTACAACTGACTCAATTCCTGGAATATTTATGAACCATCACGAAAACACGCCTATATAATTTTGACCCCCTTAAACCCCACTTTTATATAGTAAAACTGGGATTTACAGGGGTATACATTATTTTTCTAAAAAACATAGATTGTGGGTACTCGTTAGAACCGCCTCGCCGAGGCGGTTCTAACGAGTACCCACAATCTATGTTTTGAGCAGATATATGAAAAATATCAGAGTTTTTTACCTGAAAATTTTCAGTTTTTGGAGGTGAAATTTTCTATATATTTGAATAGGCGTGTTTTTGTAATGATTTTTGCATATAATGAAGTCGCCATTGACCAAACTCGAGTCCTTTCTGGTATCTTGGCAATCGCGTTCAGATGAAGTCGGTGCTAGGAGGAAGGTGGTGGGGCTGTACAGCCCTGCAAACTACAACGCTGTCATATGAAGAGTTTTAATAAATCCGGGACTCCGATTTTCATTCTTTTATTTTTATTTCCTTTGAGATCATTGGGCCTATTCTGGTTAAGCCGATGCTAGGGGGCATATGAACCCAGTCAGCATTCTACGTAAATCTATATCGGGCCGTCATCGGCCCGTCAGGGTAGCTGACGGGCCGATGACGGCCCGATGTAGATTTACGTAGAATGCTAGCTGGGAAGCCTCTCAACCTACATAGTTGTATATGAAGAGACTTAATAAAACCGAGTCTCCAATTTTGCTCGTTTGTATGTTCTTTGTTTCTAAAGGCAAACTTGTAGATTTTCATTGTACGTGTTCTTTGTTTCCGAGATTTTGTTGTAAAGCCGCCTAGGATAACAACCGAAGCGGTCATCCTTCACATTGGGACACTACTGTGAAATACCGACAATGGCCATCTATTGTTTCGTAAGACTAAAGAAATCCTTACCGACCTACCTAAAGACTTCCTTACAGACCTAAAATATTGAACAAGCTAGTTTTACTAATTGCTGATGAGTCCAACACATACTGGCAGAATTACAGTGAATACAGACATTGATCAAAATGATTTAGGACCATTTGATCTGGGTAATTACTGCTTGCTCAGGCATACATGTCCAAATATTTTGGGTAAGTTACGGTTTTATGTTGTTTTTGTGGAACTACAGACATTCCAATCATTCTTTGTAATGCATACCAAGGCCCCGAAACATCACTTGCTCATCAATATCCTTCATGGATCAAATCAAGATAGTATACCTTATTTTACCTAAAGATTCGGGCAGATTGGTCTGAGCAAACAATATAGACTCAGATCAAACTAAGGAGCAGTTTGACCTGTGTCTACATTGTTTGTTTTTCCATCACTAGTTACTAAAATGTGCTTCTTTCAGGTTAAGGTTATGTACGGTAAGGAGTAAAGGTATCCGAATATTTAGAATATGCATGGTACACAATGGAAACAGAAAGATAAAATCTCCCTAAGGCCCGTTCTGTAATATATCTTTACATATCATTTGCAGCATAACTTCCTAAAAGTTTTGACAACAGGTACATGTATTCCGTATTTGACCTACTCTGCTTTCGATATCTTTCAGAAAGTCGTTTTTTTTTTTTTTGTTTTTTTTTTTTGCGTGACCATTACGAAAACACGCCTTATTCAAATATATAGAAAATTTCACCTCCAAAAACTGAAAATGTTCAGATAAAAAACTCTGATATTTTTCATATTTCTGCTTAAAACACAGATTGTGGGTACTCATTAGAACCGCCTCGACGAAAAATAATGTATACCCCTGTAAACTCCAGTTTTACTATATAGAAGTGGGTTTAAGGGAGTCAAAATTATATAGGCATGTTTTCGCGATGAACAAAGCACAAAAAACAGAAACGACACAATTTATGGTTTCTGTTTCGAAAATTTTGCATTTACAATAACACGACCAGTAAAAACGTCTTTCCAATTGATGTCGAAAACACAATAGTACAAGTATGGCGACTTCTTAACTCTTTACCACACTTGTCCTAAAATATCATTAGACCATTTTACTATCTGTTGATAAGTCCAGAGAACTGCTGTGTTAGTGGCAAACAGTGCAGGGCATGACCAGATCACTGACAGCAAAAACTTGTATTTTCGAATTCTGATGAATTTGACAAATAACGGACATTGTATTTTAGTGCATCACGAAAACATACCTATATAATTTTGACCCCCTTAAATCCCACTTTTATATAGTAAAACTGGGGTTTACAGGGGTATGCATTATTTTTCTTATTTCTGCTCAAAACATATATTGTGGATACTCGTTAGAACCGCCTCGTCGAGGCGGTTCTAACGAGTACCCACAATCTATGTTTTGAGCAGAAATTTGAAAAATATCAGAATTTTTTTATCCGAAATTTTTCATTTTTTCGTGGTAAAATTTTCAGTGTATTTGAATAGGCGTGTTTTCGTAATGGGAATCATGTACATGGGCCACGTAAAAACGTCAGAATATTCTTTACAGCATAAAAACTAATTATATCTGGTCGGAAAATTCGCAGATCATTATTACCATATGTATCCACGTTATCGGACCAGAGCCTGTGCCTTTTATTAGTCACATTATCTAACCACCATATAGACAACATATGGGCCGCGCTATGAGAAAACGTGTATTCGGGCATATGCGCAGAACGAAGGCCCAGATCAGCCTGCGCATCCGCGCAGTCTGATCAGAGTCTTCGCTGTCCGCTAACACAATCATTCAATACTACAGAATGTATGAATGGAGAGCAAGTGCCCGGATGATACTTTGCGCATGTGCAGGATGATCCGAATCCGAGCATTTTGCGCATGCTCTAAGACACTTTTTCGCGTAACGCGGCCAATATTGTCCATACAATTTACACCCTAGCCCATGATATGCAGATTGGTCGATCTCTACCTATGCTGATTGGATACGCGATAATGTATCTTTTTACATGTACTATTGCGGATTACATCAAGAAAACATGCCTATATAATTTTGAACCCCTAAAACCCCACTTTTATATAGTAAAACTGGGGTTTACAGGGGTATAAATTATTTTTCTTATTTCTGCTCAAATACATAGATTGTGGTACTCGTTAGAACCGCCTCACCGAGGCGGTTCTAACGAGTACCCACAATCTATGTTTTGAGCAGAAACATGAAAAATATCAGAATTTTTTATCTGAGAATTTTTAGTTTTTGGAGGTGAAATTTTCTAAATATTTAAATAGGCGTGTTTTCGTAATGACATGATACTAGGGTGAGTCAATTAATAACCAACCTACCTCACTTCCGTTTGAGACTGACCTCTTTTACTTCTGTGATACATTCGGGCCAACGGCTTGCCAGTGTCATCATCCCGGAACTGAAGAACTCGGGGCCCTTTGCATTTACCCAATCCTCAACTGTTGCCCCGACTGCATCTGATTGGAAATGACATCAACCGATATCTTTTTCAAATCCGGGAATAAAAAGGAAATAATAGGGGTCGGGCGAATTGACGTGATGTAGTATTTCATACTCATTTCGTTCTGTAGCATCTGTTGAAGCCTTGTGGTTGTGAACGCTGAAAAAGAGCTATTTTTGCGAGTTTACCGCGCCGTTTTTGACTCGCCCACATTTACGAGATCGTGCTGTTTTAATTGAGTTGAAAATAGGCCTACGCACAACAACAAATTCATTCTTAAAACCCATTTTATAGGAATGCTAAGTATTTCTAATTTTGTAAGATTAACCATGTTGTATGCCAAATCCTAGTACAACAGTCAATATTCAATAATAGTTTGTTAATGTGTTTTCTTGTCTGGTAGAGGCACTGTATGAAGACGTTTTATTCTCAGATAAGGGGCAATGTACAAAATAATGAGCGTTGTCAGAAAGCAAATTATTTTACGCCTGCGATCAGCCTGCGCAGTCGAGCAGCGAGGCCTGATCAGAACATTATCTTTAGTCCATATATTGTAAAGTACATGTATCCATTGATTTTGTAAGCGGGAAACGAAGGCTCTGATCAGACTGCGCGCATGCGCAGTCTGATCTGAGCCTTCTTTACCCGCATATGGTATAAGGACCCTTTCTTACATTGAGTTTCATGTGATTTCCTGCTGATATGTCGGGATAGAGCTAGTTGAATGGCAAACAGTGCGAACCCTAATAAAACTGCTCCTCAGTACTGTTCATTTTTACAATCACTCTATCCAAATATTCAGCAGTAAATATGGCTTGATTTACTCGTAACACTTATGAGAACATGTATTTGTATTTTCAAAATATTGAAAGAGAAATCCATTTGAAGGCGTATTAAAACGGTAAAAGCAGAGACTGATATGTATAGGAGCCATGTTAACAGCATCTTGTTCAAATCGAAACAGGAAGCACAGAAGGCCGACACCGTAAGCAAATAGGGCTGAAATATAGAAACCGTAAGCAAAGAGGGCCGACATAGAAACTGTAAACAGAGGGTCGACATAGAAACCGTAAGCAAAGGGGATCGACATAGAAACCATAAGCAGAGGGCCGACACAGAAACCTTAAGCAAAGGGGATCGACATAGAAACCATAAGCAGAGGGCCGACACAGAATCCGTAAGCCAAGAGGACCGAAATAGAAATTGGAAGCAAACAATACCACATCTATTAAGCTAGTTGAAAAGCCGATATCTCAAGTGTAAGCTTATCATTCGTTGAAGTTCCTTATGTTTTCTGTTTTTGCGCATCTGCCTATGTTTCTTTGTATACTTTTACTTTTAATGACAATCCGTATGAAAACTTGCTTTTCTCGAACTATTTTAACAATAACTGCCCATGGTCTAAATACTACCATCGTAAATTAGGCTAAAACCTAAGAACAAAAAAAAAAAAAAAAAAAATAAAAAAGAGTCATGCCTAGAATTCAGCGGCAAACTATCTGCTATTCATGCACACAGTTCTATATACGGCAAACTATCTACTATTCATGCACACAGTTCTATATACGGCAAACTATCTACTATTCATGCACACAGTTCTATATACGGCAAACTATCTACTATTCATGCATACAATTCTGCGACAAACTATCTGCTATTCATGCACACAGTTCTCTATATGGCAAACTATCTACTATTCATGCATACAATTCTGCGGCAAACTATCTGCTATACACGCATACAAATGTGCGACAAACCATTAACTATTCCTGCTTCTGGTGTCTACAGGAGTAACCATGAAAACACGCACAGACTGGCTTATTATTCTTTTTATTTGTATGAAACATATTTCACACTTATTGCTTGTTTTCCCCTGGTCTGTCTATATGTCCTTTCATACTTTCGTGGCAATCCAGACGAAAAATTGCCTTTCAGGTATCATTAGTTGTCCTCGGTCTAAATGCTTCCGTATCGTAAACCAGGCTGAAATCTGATGAGATGTAGAAAAGAGCCTGACGTACAATCCTACGCCAAATCATCTCGATATTCATGCATACAATCCTGAGGCAAACTTTCTCCTTATTCATGCACCATCTCCCTATTCATGCATACAATCCTGCAGCAAACTTTCTCCTTATTCATGCACCATCTCCCTATTCATGCATACAATCCTGTGGCAAACTATCTCGCTATTCATGCATGTAATCCTGTGACAAACTGCCTGTATGTTCATCCATACAATCCTGCTTCAAACTGCATCTCTGTCAATGCATACAAACTTCGCATTACGAAAACACGCCTATTCAAATACACTGAAAATTTTACCACCAAAAAATGGCAATTTTCCAGATAAAAAATTCTGATATTTTTCATATTTCTGCTCAAAATATAGATTGTGGGTTCTCGTTTGAACCGCCTCGCCGAGGCGGTTCTAACGAGTACCCACAATCTATGTTTTTGAGCAGAAATAACAAAAATAATGTATACCCCTGTAAACCCCAGTTTTACTATATAAAAGTGAGGTTTAAAGGGGTCAAAATTATATAGGTATGTTTTCGTGATGGGCAAGCTATATCTCTGTTCACGCATACAACTCTGTGGTAAACGATCTCGCTTTGCATACATACGATCTTGTGGCACATTATCTCGATATTCATGCATACATTCCTGCGGAATACTGTACAGCTATTTATGCGCAAAGTCCTGCGACTATCTATCTGCTACACATGCCATATTATATCCTTGATAGCCAGTAGTATTGTAGATTATATACCGATGAATTAAGGTTGTTAAGAAAACCTTTATGAAGCTGTAAAACTGCCAGAACCCACATTAAGGAGACTAGACACACTTGGCAGATTTTCTGTCATCTTTTGCAAGGGAGACAACTTTTGTGACTTCCTGTTTGCTTCTCTGCAGACAAAGTCCCTTATCGGAATCAGAAAGGGGATCTAATCTAAAAGAAAAGAGTTTGCTGCCAAGAGAACAATTTCTTTCCTTTTAAAGTAGATCAATTTTCAGAAGGCAAGCAAAACAATTTGACAGAGTTGCCTTCCCTGACAGTGTACCAATTCCCCTTAATTACTATAGTATAGGTATATAAGATACATGATGAGTTAGAAGCCATTACATACAGGTGATAAACCGATTATCGTACGTAACCTAAGTATTCGGACAGACATGCCTTCAAGAAAACAGTCTCGACCCAGATTTGACGCCGCATAACGTGTCGTCTAATCAAAATCTACTATGTTTGCCATTTAACAGATGGACAAATGGACTTGTTCATTGTTTAGGATAATATGTTAAGAAATGAACGTACCGGAATAGTTTGTGTAATCACTGTACAAGTCAAAATGTTAGCCTGGTTTGGTACAATGCCTGGAGCTGATCAGGGCTTCCTCTGCTCGTCGACATATTCTCAGTTAGCATCCTACGTACATCTATAGCGGGCCGTTATCGGCCCGTCAGGGTAGCTGACGGGCCGATAACGGCCCGCTGTAGATTTATGTAGAATGCTAGCTGGGTTATACAGTACCCATGCAATGCTTCTATAAGTGAGAGACGACAATACTGATCAGACGTGATGTGTTCAGTTGCCCTGGGTACGCTGGTTTGCTACCTGGGCGTTTAGAGATTTACGGAAAGAGACATACTTGCACATACCTGTTAGCACTTTTTATTTGACAAAAACTTTATATAAGCATTCACTTCGCTACAAGCTACTTTTATCTCATGAATTTCTTAGCTGTTAGTTAAGTCTTGTTGTATATATGTATATAAATTTTAGTTAGAGGACCGCAAGGTAGAATAGTTATTTATAGCTAATTGTGTCATCCTCTTTAAACATTGTTTAAATAGATAAATAAATAAATATGGAATGACCCCAGTCTTTTTTAATGATGAATAAGTAATTCTATAATCCTGTTTGAAATGGACACAAAAATGAAACTAATATGTTTAGAATTCTCACGTATTTGTCACAACAATTTAAGGCACAGATGGTCCGCATTTTAACAGGCCTATTGCTGGATTGAATTCTACATTGGGTACTTGCGTGCGTACTTGATCCCTGTTCTTGATACAAATCCACTTACTTTATGGCAAACAGTGCAGATCTAGATTAGTTGGATTCAGAAGTCAACTGATCTCAATCTACAATGTTTGCAAAAGGCAGGGCACAACTGGGTTCAGCAGGACCAGAGTTTACAAACTGAAACAATTGGTAAGGCTGGAATCCATTATTTACTATGTATAAGACGAATTTGCATCAATTATTTATATTATCATGAATGCAGATTACCTTTATTAAGTCTTTTGTTTTCTTTTAATTTAGGTCTGTCTCTAGTGCAAACTAAATTAAGAGACCGCCAGCTTTTGCTTCCGGTTCAGCTGTAACTTACCATTTAACAGCGCTTTTATCTATGGGAAATGCGTAAAAATGCACATCAGTGAATGATTTATTATCTAATCAGACATCTTACACTCCATGCCACCTTCGTTTATTTTAAGTCTAAATCGAAGTTTAAGATTAAGACCTTTGGTACGAATAACACACTTCTGTTAAGGCAACTGGATGCACTTAGAAGATATTCTTCCCTTTCTTGCAAGGGAGACAACTTCTTTGACTTCCTGATTGCTTTCCTGCACACAAAGCCCCTTCCAAAAAGCGGCCTACCCGAAAAGGAAACCGAGGTCTCTACGCACCGAGCTCTGAAAAGGGGTCTGCTCTAAAAAGGAAAGAATTTGCTCCCTATGGGAGCAAATTCTTTCCTTTTAGAGTAGACCTCTTTTGAGAAGGAAGACAAAACAATTTTGATAGTGTTGCCTCCCTTGAAATTGTATCAATTCTCCTTAAATAGTTCACATACTACAAAAAACACTTTTGGAAAGATTTACTGACGCAATCGAGGCTAATTCAAACACGTTATCATATTATAATATAAGACCCATAATCCCTCTAAATGATGGAATGCAGTTTTAACAGCGTTTGATGCGTATCCAAAATTATTGATATTTACTGGTGAAAAAAAAAACCTTGCAAAATACTTACTCAGCAGGCAATGCCAAAATGAACAGACGTAAAAGATATTAGTTTTTTTTTTATTTAAAATATGGATAATGTTATGAGAAAATTGCTCTTATGACAAGTACGGACAGTAACACACACCCTCATCAGCCTGGTCGTTCGCGCACTCTGATCAGGGTTTTTGCTGCTGTCGGTTTACACAGTTATTTGCGGCTAATGGATATAAGGAAAATCAGTAAAAGTCCTGACCAGTCAACGGTTTCGCCCAGACCGATCTGTTCACGTATGACATTATGCGCTTTTTCTCAAATTTCGATTCATACGCCTTTGATATATCTTTTGAGAATAAATAGAAATTTTTTGCTTTTTCAAGGTCACATTAAGATGATTTGACACACCACCAAAAGAGAGCACTCTAACCTGAAACTAGCTGCTTCCCTTCTCAAATGGAACTTTTAAAGTTCAGGGCCCAGTTGTTCAAAGCTAACGATGTCATTAGTTAACGATTCGTTAAAATTTACATCGAGTGATACAATGTACGCAAATATTCTGAAAATTTTTGCTGAAAAAATGTGAGTAGCTTTTGCAGTGCAAAAGCTACTCACATTTTTTCAGCAAAAAGTATCAGAATATTGTATATTGAATCCGCTAAAACAGTTAACGAAATGACCCTTAACGAGCTCGTTAAGCTAACGACGCTTTGAACAACTGGGCCCAGGAGTTGCTTATGGTGAGCAAATGCTTTCCCTTTAAGAGTACATACCTTTTCAGAAGGGGCTTGACGTGCAGTAAAGCAAACAGGAATTCACAAAAGTAATCTCCCTTGGTGGAAAATGGCGGCAAATGTACTGTATCCAGTCCCATTAACATTGACCCTTTATTGAAAGGACCCACTACAGTCGACTCTCGTTATCTCGAATTCCAAGGGACTCATTTAACTACTTCGAGATATCCGTACCTCGACATATCAGAGTTGAGAGAGTGAGGAAAATAATAAATTGAACAACCACGTTTAACAATTGAATATGTAATTTGACTCCTGAAGTTAGAAATATATATATATATATATATATATATATATATATATATATATATATATATATATATATATATATATATATATATATATATATATATATATATATATAATGTGGAAAAGTTCTCCTCTTTTCCACATTATTTTGTTACCTGTTGTCATAGTTTCATTTTAAAAAAATGGACCAGATTTCCACTTCGAGATAAGCGGTAATTCGAAATAAGCGAGTTCGAGATAACGAGGTTTAACTGTATTTTATAGTCCACAGTAGCGTGTTTTTGTGCCGGTACATGAAAAAAGGGAACTTATGGTTCTCCGGTTTGTGGTTCTTCAAATGTGGTCGGGCTACAGACATGCGTTTATTATTATTATTATTATTTTGCCTAATGCTTCCTCAAGGTCTCTACTACATTGTACATGTCTGCGAACAGCTTATACGCAGGCTCGTCTGCGTCTTTGCTGGTCGCCTACGTGACAGGTACTCTTTTCTAATGTGTTGGCTCATTTTAGTATATTCAAATCCGCCAGTTTCTTCATACCGAAAAAATATTGTTCATAGAGCAATACTACTTAGAGCATTCAAAATGAGTATCTGCAATCTGTTATATATTTTTTTCCTTGTCATTTTTGTCTTTCTTTAATTTTAAATACTGTTGACGCTTTCAGCTTGAGTTATGGTACGCTCGTATATCGTTTACCCGTACTTCTGTTCCATTTGACAGCACTAGAAGTCTCGAATGGCTATAAGCAGTATATATGATTCCTTACTTCACAACAATGTAAACTTTATTTTAATGTACAGTAAAACCTGTGTAAGAGAGCCACCTTCGAGACTGACTTTAAATAGTGGTTGATGTGGAAAAAGTTGTCTGTCTTATAAAGGTACATGTCATGTAATTTTGCTAGCAAAATTACATGACATGTACCTTTATAAGACAACCACCTTTCCACATCAATCACTAAGATCAATTTCAAAGGTGGCTGTCCTACACAAGTTTTAATGGAACTCAATAGAAATGCTCCTTGGCTAAGCCGAGACCAAAATGTGAAAATATGAAAATGGCCGTAAGTCTTAAATTGTATTGGATATTTTAATAAAAATGGTGTATACTCATTGATATTGACAATATCTAACAGAAGCCATTTTATTTGGGCTAAGCCGAGGACAAAATTCTTTTCCAAATAGCCAGTTAGTGAAAATTGCTATATCTCTTGGACCATTAGGAATATTTTGACATTTACAGTGACCGATGCTAAGCTGAGGCAAAAATGTGAAAAACGGCACACCATACAAACCGGGCCATGCACTTCTAAAAAAGGTTTATTTATTGTTATATTCTTTAACTAAGGGACTTTTGTGCGTCTGAACAACATAGTATTCGCATGACATTTGTGTCATTTTTCTCAGTAATTACGAAAGCTACAGATTTCAGACCAAACCTGAAGAATCTAGGTTGTGTACTTTTACAGAGAGTAGCATTGCACAGATTTTCATGTTAATTGATTTAATGAGTAAGGGAAAGAAAACGTGATAAATAATGAAAGACTGTGGGCCATGAGTTGGGTTCCCAAACATACGATGAAAACTATCCAGAACTACATGCATACCAAATCTCGAAGACCAGTTAGTCAGAGCATTAGCGCAGTCTCATCAGTGCTTTCTCCGTTCGTTGATATATTTGACAGCATAAAACGATTATGTCAGCTGACTGCGAAGGTCTAAATCAGACTGCAAAATTGCACAAGCTGACCTGGGCCTTCATGGCTGAGCATTCGCTTTTCCCAAATGACATTCTCATGTTTCGCCACACATTTTAACGTAGCGAGCTCATATTGTTTTGCCAGGTATGCATATTGTGTTATAATCTAAACAAAATGGAGCGAAGACTCACAGGAACCCATTATCATTATGATTCCAACTCCAGAAAATGACCCTTATGCAATATGCGGGCAACGAAGGCCCTGATCAGACTGCGCATTTGCGCAGTCTGATCTGGGCCTTTGTTGTCCGCTTTCAGACTCACTGGCTATTGCAGAATAAATCGAAGAACTGAGCTGGCTCTGGTCAGATTGTGCGCATGCGCAGTCTGATCTGAGACTCCACTCTTTGCATATGGCAGAAGGGCCATTTTCTGGCTTTGTTGATCATATAATGTGTAAAAGTTCTGAGGCTGTTTTGACAGAAAGTGTAATATATACATTTCTTATTACTTTTCCAGATTTGAGCTACTGGTTCGTGGGTTTCTTTTACCTTAGACTGGCTCCAGTCTCCAGTGACTAAATATTTTTCTCATAATCCTGTTTGATAATCCACTAAGATAAAACCAAAAAAAAATATCATGACTATAAAGGCTGGTCACTAGAGTGACCAGCCTCTATAGTCATGATATTACTTTGGTTTTATTTTAGTGGATTATTAAACAGATTATAAGAAAAATTGTTTTGTCACTTGAGACTGGAGCCAGTCTACGTTTACCTGTGCCAACTAATATAACGCTGAGCATGCTGGATGATAGTTTCAGCAGACAACATTTTGAAATATTTTCTTAGTTAGAAAATAAGATTTGGCATTTCATGCACATTGTCTCCCTGGGAGATAATTTGATTGAAATGTCAACTCTTACTTTCTGGGAAAAAATAAGAAAAAAAGTTTGCTGAAAGAGGCCAGAGCGTTGTAAATGAGGACATTATAACCATACTAAAGTTTGCACATAACGAAGTACCTTGTTTTGTACAAACCGTCGCCAGTTAGTTTGCAGAATTCTGGAGTTTACAGTTTACGGACATTGATAAGGGATTCTATATGTATAAGATGCACTGGCGATCGCGCAGTTAGATCTGGGTTCAGTCTTCTTTTCATATAATGGCCATTTTCACTTAGCAGAGGTCAGCTAATTATAGGGTGATAATGGAAATAGAGATGTAAAAGATCAAAACCTGGCGTTGACCTTTCTGACTGTTAATTTGCTACAACTGCCTCATTATGTTTGCATTACCGTAGTTCGTGGACGTTATTTGTGATCCTAAATATTTATACATCTTAACTTCATTCGGCTCACCTCGTATGATTCCGGACCGGAGAGTCTTCTTGATTACGAAATCAGACGAGGTTTGACGGTTGATCATAACTGTTTCTGAAAGTTTGAACAAGTCAATTTTACTTGCTGCTAATGTGTCTGAAATTGCTGAGTGACACATAGTGTAGACCCTGACCAGACACCGTGTTTTGCGCCGTCTGATCTAGGTCTAATATAGTGTTAGCTCAGGAGTGTCTGGCCAAATAATTATGGGAATTTAATGCAAATGCAGGACCTGATAAATCTACAATGTTGCAGCAACGTCGCCGCAACGTCAACCGCAACGTTGCTGGGCCGTTTTACTGATGGTACATACCCATTACTGAGAACTGCGGCAAACGTGCTGAAAATGTTACGAGGACTGGAATGTCTATAGTGTTTCTTATAAACCAGCAGCAACTTCACTTTAAATAAACCCAGCTGTCACATAACGTTTCAACGTTATGTGCCCGCTTGGAATGTTGTGAGGTGGTCGGGTGGTGCGAAGGTGCTGTGTATCTTACATCACCGGGGCGTCCAACTGATATTGGCTTACAGTTGGGCAAGGCCTGCTATCCTTGTAGTGGGTAAGGGTAGAGGGGGAATGTTTTTATTTCTTCTGTTTCTTCACTTTCATTCCTGTTCTTCTTTCCTCCCTGTCCCTCTCTTTCATCTCCTCTACTCTCTCTTCTGTCTCTTTTCTCCCTTTCTCTGGGAGACGACACAAAATGACCCTCAAGGGTTGACGTGTCGTTAAACCCTAACACAATCAATCAAAAGCGTCATTCGCCGACGTTGATACAATGTAATTAAACGTCATACACGTATGCCTACTGAAAGACAGTTCATAACATGGACGACGTCGAAGCGAAGTTGTTACGGCATTTTGTTTTTGCTGGGATTGTTGGAACGTAGCTCAGTAGGAATGTAACACGGAAGTAACTGAAGAGCATAGAAAGAACATCAGGGTTATCAGTTATGGACAATAACTGGACTAAACCAAGCGAAAATGGACCTTTGACCACAGGCAAAATACGCAGACTCAGATAAGCATCAAAACCACTGCAGTCTGAGCAGAGCAGACTCTACAGATACATGTATGATGACGCGCAGACCGATATGCACCATCCCAGTTAACATCCTACTTAAATCTATATCGGAATCCTGTCGGGCTGGCCCGACAGGATTCCGATATAGATTTAAGAAGAATGCTAGCTAGGTTTGTCCTTCATAAAACTCTCGAGGATACCTTTTCACGCACTGAAGGAAAAAGCCAAAAAAATATTTGGTGCCATAATATGTATGCGTTTAGCCTGGTACTGGCAAATTGCCAAGGTACCATGTGTTCTTTACAGATGAGAATTTAGAAGTTCCAAACGAAAAATATCTTTCAGCGTATACAAAAAGCTAAGAAATTGGGGAAATATTCATTTCATATAAATCTGGGCGTGCCGCAGCCGTTCACTAGCTTTAAGTTTCGTCAATTCATTGTACAAAACCCAGTGATAGTTTATCAAAGGATCTGATTAGAGAGAGAGAGAGAGAGAGAGAGAGAGAGAGAGAGAGAGAGAGAGAGAGAGAGAAAAGCGCATGCTGATTTAAGTCACTACTAATCTCATGTGGCGGGAGTGCCAGTTTTGCTAGGGGCATCCCAGGTAATTGTTCGTACAATGTGCATTCTTATAGAAGATGCTTACCTGAAAATATTTGCTGATGAGACTGGTTCCTAAAGACTGGTTTCCAGACTTGCGTTGAGTCCTATGATACAGTATTTACCCTAAATATTCGGACATCAGAATTCCTTGCTATAACATTATTTTGTACAAATATTTTGCCTGGTGATGGGACTGAGTGGCAAACAAGTGCAGACCCTGATCAGACGCCGCCTTGCGCGGCGTCTGATCAGGGT
This sequence comes from Anodontia alba, assembly GCA_964016985.1. Lineage (NCBI taxonomy): Eukaryota > Metazoa > Mollusca > Bivalvia > Lucinida > Lucinidae > Anodontia > Anodontia alba. Next base: position 102,577,854 of record OZ024826.1, on the reverse strand, counting down.
CTACACTGTTTGCCCAAACCTAATGTACTCATATTGTTTTATAGTGTTACAGTATGAATTTAGCCTAATTATTCGGATACCCTAACTGCTTACTGTACTTTGAACAGGCTCTTTATTACCCCTTGTTGTGTGTGAGCAAACAGTGTAGACCATGATCATACGCCGCGTTCTGTGGCATCTGATCAGGACCGATACTATTTGCTAAGGCCAAATATTTTTTACCTTGTTTATAGTGTTACATTATGAACTACTCGGAGAGCTCAAGTCTTTACTATACTTTAAACAGGTCCATTTATGACCTGTAGCTGTGTCTGTGTGGTAAACACTGTACACCATGATCAGACACTGAGTACTGTGGCTTCTGATCTGATTCCACATTGTTTGCTCAGGCCTAATGTATTTACCCGAAATATTCGCACTTCTTAACTCTTTATTATACTTTGAAGCAGGTCCATTTATTATCTGTTGATGTGTCTGAAGCGCAAACAGTGTAGACCCGCATTCTATGGCGTCTGATCACGGTCTACACTGTTTGCCTAGGCATAATGTGTTTCTCTAATATGCCTAGGCAAAATGTATTTTGTCCGAATAGGACAACTTAATTCTTTCTTACTTTGGAAAACTCCACTAATTAATTACCTGTTGATATTCTGACTGGTAAACAGTGAAGACTCTGAACAGACGTTGCGTGCGAGGTGTCTAATCTGGTCTACACTATTTGCTCAGAGTCTAACGTATTTACCTTAAATATTCGTACACATTTACTCCTTTCTGTACTATGAGGAAGTAAATGTTTTACTTGTTGTTGTATCTAATAGGTAAACAATGTAGAATCGGGTCAGACACCGTCTGATCTGTGACTGCACTGTGTACTCAGGCCTGTCTGTCTAGATACAGATTAGACTCGTACCATATTAACCCAAAACATTGGGAATTCTTAACTCCTTACCATTCTTGTCCTGAAATATGATAAAAAAAAGTCCATTTAACTGCAAAAAATTGCTTGGACATTACGAAAACATGCCTATTCAAATATACTGAAATTTTTACCACCAAAAAATGAAAATTTTCAGATAAAAAATTCTGATATTTTTCATATTTCTGCTCAAAACATATATTGTGGGTACTCGTTAGAACCGCCTCGAAGAGGCGGTTCTAACGAGTACCCACAATCTATGTTTTTGAGCAGAAATAACAAAAATAATGTATACCCCTGTAAACCCCAGTTTTACTATATAAATGTGGGGTTTAAGGGGGTCAAAATTATATAGGCATGTTTTCGTGATGATGACTGGCAAACAGGGAGGACCCTGAACAGTGTTCTGCGGCGTGTGATCTGGGTCTACTCTGTTTACTCAGGCATGATTTATTTAACCTTAATATTTGGATCACTGAATTCCCAGGCAAGTAATTTCAACTTGGACGCCGAGTTCTGTGGCGCCAGAGTTAGGTCTGTACTGTTTGCCCGAATACTGTCTGCCCGAATACTGCATGACCGAATACTTTCTGTCCGAATCCAAACACCATGGAGGGCTCCCGCGAAAGGCTTCACTATTAGCTGAGGAAACAGAAAGATTCCTAATTAAAGTGGGCGTCAGCGAACAAACCCAATGACAACTAATAATCAGCTACAGTCCAACCTCAATAGCTCGAACATCGATGGCTCGTTTACCATGGTTAATTCGAACTCGTTTTTGAGTCTCTACGAAATTCTGCCGATAGCTCAAGAAACCAAATACTGAGGGAAATTTTCTTATTTCATCATCAAATTGTATGTTATGTGTACTAATTAGAATCGCCTCATCGAGCGATTCTAATGAGTACACTCAACAAACAATTATTATGTAGAAAATCGAAAAGATTTCCCTAAATTATCGCCATTTGCTTTCTGACCTGGCGCTATGATTAACCCTCAGTGGCTCGAACAACCCATATCTCGAACTAATTTTCATTGTCCCAAGGCTGTTCGAGCCATTGAGGTTCGACTGTAAATGTCAAGTTGAAGTACAAAGCCCGGATGACCCAATGATAGGCCGTTCGGTATTAAACGAAGAATTGAACGACTATGGTAGAGCTATAGTTCGGACTAAAAGGTTAATTTTTTTGGATAAATTTTTCATCAATCAATCCAAAGTTACCAAAGCTGCTGTTGTCCACGTGACTATTGCTGACCGATAAAGTTAATCCACGCAAACAGTCCGGGTAAGGGTTATTCATAACCGCGCTATTCTTGTCGCTAGGATGTCAGAGCGCTTTGTAAAAAAAGGTTATCTGTTCAACCTGGATAAGTGCTGCGACATTGGCAAACAGGGCAGACTCAGATCACACGCCACAGAACGCGGCGTCTGATCAGGATCTGCACTAATTGCTTAAAATACAGGAAGTTAATGGTTAAATGAAACAGTCTTATGTCCTCATTCAGGACCATTTTCCCAGCCTACACTCAGAGACAACTGACCTATCAGTGCTGTCAGTGCTTTGATTGTTTCCTTTTCCTAGCTCTCCAGTTTCGTGGGTTTTTAGCGAACGTTATTACATTTTGCAATGGCAATACTTTTCGTTTCTACAAATTCTCTCATCTGGTACAGGGACTGAAAATTTTACGTAAGACAGTCTAATAGACAACTTATTCTTCTTAAACATTGTTATATACACGTAACAGATTTACTAAGAATTTCTGAGATGTTTCCGCTCTTTTCTATATTTGTTTCACAATTCCCGTTTTCAAGGTAAATCAAGTTATTTATCTGTTTTTCTTGGCAACGGTGTCTGACACTAATATCTTTTAATTTTACAAATAACGCTATATTATATTTACCCTTAATATACAGTCAGACGTGCCTGGGCAAACAGCACACACATCACGAAAATACACACCTATATAGCTTTAAGCCCCTTAAACCCCACTTTTATATAGTAAAACTGGGGTTTACAGGGGGCATACATTAATTTTATTACTTCTGCTCAAAAACATAGATTGTGGGTACTCGTTAGAACCACCTCACCGAGGCGGTTCTAACAAGTACCCACAATCTTTGTTCTGAGCAGAAATATTAAAACTACCAGAATTTTTCATCTGAAAGTTTTCATTTTGTGGTGGTAAAATTCTCAATATATTTGAATAGGCGTGTTTTCGTAATATAATGGGCCAATGCTGTTAATGAGTACCTTGAGCAGAGTTTGCAGTGGTTGCTATTCAGTCATCACTCTGATACAAAATGGGCTTGTTCAAATTTAGGGGTTTATTGGGTTAAAGGTTTCTGATATTTCGGGTAATTATGGCAACGCATATATTGGTGTTGGGCTCCATCTTGTCAAAATGTGATTTAAAGTGAATGTATTCATCTGAACGATTTTTGCACCATTTAGCAAGGGGGGCAACTTTTGTAGACAGGAAGTTGCCTCTCTAGCTAGTATGTGCAATCTTTCAAAAAATAGATAGGATGGGGGCTACTTTTAAAGGAAAGAATTTGCTCCCTTTGGGAGCAAATTCTTTCCTTTAAGAGTAGTCTCAATCTAACAGGAAAACAAATAGTTCAATGATAAACTTTATTTCATGTGAAGGTGTGAATCCATTCCTCTTGAGGTACATGGGTAACCACGCATGCGCTGTCCAGAATGTGCACATGGACAGGCTTGCCCGGCTATGCGCAGTTTTGACCCTGACAATATTTGAATTGTAATATGAACAACCGTTCTAGCCAAAAGCGAAAGCACAGATCAGCCTGTGCATCCTCATTACAGAATATTGAATAATAAAGACTATATTGACGAACAGCAAAGGTCCTGTTTTGTATGCGTACCTACGTTGGCTGAGCTGGATTTTTTTTATACACAAACTCTCCTTCCCATAGGGCAAAATAACCATTTATGTCATGTCGTAGGGCATTTAGATTACGAATAGTTTTTGTTTTCATATTTAGAGTTTGGTCAGCAAACTGAGTAGGTGAATAGGCTGGTCTTGATACGCACAGTTATCATAATCCATAATGATAGGATGTCAATATCGGTCATTAGTTTGTTTGGTTTAACATTTACATTCTAGGCAAAACTAGCAGACAACAAACATGTAATGTTTTCTCTTAGTTTTCCCAGATAATGATGTTCGACAGTGAGACAATTTGCATAAAATGTCAAATCTTATTTTTTTTTTTTTTTTTGAGTAGAATAAGAAAAATATTTCAAAATGTCGTCTTTTGTAATTAATTCAAGTATGCGCAGCCCTAAAAAGCAAACATTTATGTCCCAGCCCCAACAAAGCCTTCGAAGAAAACCTTTTTAACAGATAGAAAGTGACAAACTGTGTACCGCATTACCCTAAACATTCAGCCACGAATGCCTGAGCAGTCTAGATACTAAGGCTGGCTAATCAGAGTTGAAAAATTAATCGATTATCGGTCCTGCCAGTGCGACTGATAATCGATTAGTAATCACTGAAGATTTGGTCATAATTTTACCTGTGTGTCTGAGCATGACTCTTACCATATGTTGTACTTTACTGCATGTATTTCATCTGACGGGCCTGAGCAAACAGTGTAGACCTGATGAGACGCCGCAAACGCGGCGTCTCATCAGGTCTACACTGTTTGCCACTCATCCAGCTATTTTAGACACAACATTGGGTAGTAAATTGTACTTGTTCAAATTTTAGATTAAGTATGGTAAGGAGTTGATGTGTCTGAATACTAAGGGTAAATACGGTAAAGTAAGAGACATAGAAATTAAATGATCAATTATTATCAAATCTGTAACGATAATCATTTTTGTGGACTTTATCGATCAATTAATCGATTATCCGATTAATTGTGACAGCCTTACTAGACACAGGAGCAATATGATTCGGAGCTGCACAACTTGCGTCAGAATGACTTTTAGACATTAGGGTAAATTTGATAGGTTGTGGAGTCGGGCGGGGGGTGGGGGGCGGGGAGGGGGTGTAGGCGGTGGTTGGTGGCTCTGTTGTCAGACTATTTATGATAATTACGGTAAAACAGGTTTCTGCACTATAGTATGGGCGTTTAAAATGGACTATAACATAATATATGAATGGGTTTCGGATCGTTTGATGCGCTGTAGTTTTCTCTTTGAAATGCAGTTACGTGCCACTACGAGTGTTTGCAAGATGCTAACGCACAGATGCTGTATAGGCCGTATGAAATAAAACACGCGTTTGGAGCATAAACGAATACCGGTCCCAGTACAGCCTACGCATGCACGCTTTCTGATCATGGCATTCGCTCTTTACCAATGCTTTCTACTGTGTCAGAGAAGAAATGTAATCAATCGGTGTTGGTTATGGTCAGGATATGTTGATGCGCAGAAAAACCATGACCTCAGCTATTTGTATATGCCACAAACTCCCCTTTTTCCATGAACTGACTCTAAGCAGATGCGAAGCTTGTTCCAGAGGCGGAGCATATATGCGCCGTTTCGTGCAAAAAGGGATTTGAGAGGCATTTGCGGGTAGCGACGGTCCAGCTCAGACTGCACTCTGATCTGGACCGACGCTGCACTCTGATCTGGATCGACGCTATCCGCTAACAGATTCACTGGACTCTATTTAGAATGAGTTAATGGAGAGTAAAGATCTTCATGAGACTGCGTTGTTGCGCAGAATGGTGTGAAAATGTACATTTCGCATATGCTTGAAGACATATATTTTCATTTGACGCGGCCCATATGAACACATCATGCACATTACGAAAACACGCCTATTCAAATATATAGAAAATTTCACCTCAAAAAAACTGAAAATTTTCATATAAAAAAAAAAAATGACATTTTTCATATTTCTGCTCAAAACATAGATTGTGGCCTTGCCGAGGCGGTTCTAACGAGTACCCACAATCTATGGTTTTGAGCAAAAATAAGAAAAATAATGTATACCCTGTAAACCCCAGTTTTACTATATAAAATTAGGGTTTAAGGGGGTCAAAATTATATAGGTATGTTTTCGTGATGAAAAATATGTCTGTCAGGCATATGTGGACAGCCACCCAAGTAAGCATTCTTTATAAATCTATAGCGGGCCGTTATCGGCCCGTCAGCGTAGCTGACGGGCCGATAACGGCCCGCTGTAGATTTATAAAGAATGCTATCTGGGACGGCCCATATAGTAAATAACGTACAGCATACATCCTAAAGATTCGGAATTTCGGACCCCTATACTTCTTATCATACCTCTAGATTTTGAACAAGTCCATTTGCCTACCTTTTCACGTGTCTAAAATTTGCTGGAGGAGTGTCAAGTAGCACCAACACTGCATTTCGCGGTGTCTGAGTTGGGTCTACATGGTTTGCACATGCCACTCAGTCCGAAAACATATGGTATATTGGGTTGCAACAGATAACAAAAGATCTGATGAGACTGACGGATACACAGGATGAACTAACTTTGCACTTTTCGTATAGGCTTGAAGACAGTTTCCATCGCTTGACGAGGCTCGTACGCATCATGTCTGTTTTCCCTTGTATGAATGTTTACTTCTTTCCAGACAATTACTTTAGTTATTACATCATGCATCATACATTGTATATGAAAACTTTTCAATAACACAGAGACCAAGAGGAACACAATCATAGACACACGTTTATACACATGAGAGAGAGAGAGAGAGAGAGAGAGAGAGAGAGAGAGAGAGAGAGAGAGAGAGAGAGAGAGAGAGAGACGCCTACACGAGAACTTAATTGCAATTGGAGGGGTGGCGATAGTAAAGTTAACCCAAAAACCTTATGCATTCATATACATGCCGGAATCAAATTATAGACCGATTCATTTATTGCTGATGTATATCTGGGCCCAGGTTTACATTCGTTCCTCAGAGTTGACCTTAACTTGAGGGACGATTATAAACCTGGGCCCAGATATACAATTTTCAATCTGCAGGTTTTATACACTATGACACATACGTAGTTTCATAGGTATTTTTTTAATGGTGTTTGATATACTTTGTGATTGTGTTACCTTTCAAAGAACATGGGACGTTCACACAGTCCTGTCTGAAAAAAGTAGATGCTTTAGATATCTAATATTCTTCAGATATCCTTCCTGGTCTGAAAAAAAGGCTATTTCAAATGCACGTTTACTTTGTCATATATAGGAAGTTGCACCGGGACGACACATTTAAACCATAACATGTAAAACGTAAAAGAACTTTGCGGCATGTGTGTAAATGCAGGCCAAGCTCAGCATCTGAACAGTCTAACCAGGGTCTGAACTTCTTGCAATTAACCCATTTATGCATAGCGTCCCATAAAAGAGACAATGGGAAACTGCGTGGACCCAGATCAGACGCCGCATCTGATCAGGGTCTACACTGTTTGCATTACACCTAGGAAGTTCTATAAAACATATAAAAGAAAGCCAGGCACCCTCTATTTGGAAATAGACCGGCCCAAATAGTTATGGTAGAAGAGCCCACTCAGCATAAATGGGTTAAACAAGGTAGAAGGAAACACAAATAAGCCCCAACATGCAAAAATGTACCTAATGACACATACACTCAGCGAAGATTCAGATCAGCCTAAGCATTGGTACAGTCTGGTCCGAGTCTTCGCTGGGTACTCTGTGGTTAGGGACTGATCCAATGCTTCTTCAGGCGGACTTCGAAGCCTGGTCAGTCTGCATGGATTCTCAGGGTGATCCGAGGCTTGGCTGAATACACAGTTTTCATGTTGAGGCTGTAATGAACAGCCAGATCTAGGCTCTAGTAAAATAATTGAGCCAGCGCACGACAAATCCTACTACAGTCGAACTTCGATGGCTCGAACCCCTTTGGGACCATGGAAATTTGTTCGAGACAGCGGTAGTTCGAGCTACGGAGGGTTATTATTAATGCCCTACCACGAGGCATAATGGAGATAATTGTGAGATATATTTTCGGTGTTCGATATTATAAACGTACGTTGTGTGTACTCATTAGAATCGCCTCATCGAGGCGATTCTAATGAGTGCACACAACATACATTTGCAAGATAAAGGAAGAAAATCTCCCTCATTTATCGGTATATCGTATTTGGAGGAAATCCCTGAGGACTCAAGAACGTGTTCGACTCATCCGAGGTTCGAGCCATTGAAGTTCTACTGTATAAGGCCTGCGTGACAAGCAAAGACTCGTATCAGCCTGTATATCCACCCAGCCTGGTAAAGGTTCTCTTTTAACCCTCTTTTGATAGCCCGGAGGCTGTAGAAGGCACATGAGATCAGTGCAGACTCTGATCAGACTGCGCGGATGCACAGGCTGATCCGAAACTTCGCTGGTCGCACACGTCTTATTGTAGGTTTTGTCGTGTGCTGGCTCAAATACTCTTTATTACCTGCAATAGTGGGACAGACAGGTCTCAAACAACAATGTAAACCTAAAGAGTCACCACAGAGCGCGGCGTTTGATCAAGTCCACACTGTTAGCCACTTAGTCAGTAGTTCAAGACATGTCAACATGTTGAAATGGATTTGTTTAAATAGGACAAGTATGGTAAGGAGTAGAGGTGTCCGAATATTTAGGGTAAATATAGAACGTTGTTCTAGCTGCTTCCCTGAAAAAGAAGGCTCAGTTTATCTGTGGACAGGAAGATTCAGCATTCAGCACTGCGTATGGCAGGGCCTTGACATACAGTACAAAAGGGATCATATTGATTCTGCTTCTAAACAGTGAAAGTCCAGACCAGTCTGCGTTTAAGCAGGATCTTCGTTCATAAGACCAAAGATATTTCAGCAACGTCGAGTTTTACATTAGAGGGTCTGATCTGGCCGTGAGGTTACGGATGGGCCTTTTACGCTTCGAATATATCCCGAAGAATAATTTATAGCCCGTTGAAAAGTCTAAAACTGCTAAAAGGAATACAGACCTCAACGTTTCATGATCTGCGCAAGTGATGTACGTGTATAGCGTCCTTTTTGGCTTGAGTTTTCCTAGATGGAATCTCGTCACATGGCGTGATATGCGGGCATTCAATCCTAGATGAGCCAACGCATGACAAAACCAACAAAATGTCATGTTCGCCCAGCGAAGACTCAGATCAGCCTGGGCATCCACCCAGTCTGATCAGAGTCGTCGCCGTCCGTATAAAGGAAACTCAGGTCTTTAGCTAGCTACCCACCGAGCGCACAGCGAAAACTCTGATCAGACTTGGCGGATGCCCACGCTGATCTGAGTCTTCGCTGGGCGCACATGCCATTTTTGTTTTGGTTTTGTCTTGAGATGGGTCATATCTTATTTCAGCTTCCGTCGTCGGGTGCAAAACAACACGAATAACGTTATTAACTTTCTAATTAAATCTGCTTATATAGCCTAGTGTTCTGCCTTGGTCTTGTAACGTGTTGGGGAATCTGTCACACGTTGTTACAGTTCCAGTCGCATGGGTAATATTTTTAAGTTTCTTTCAGAGGATCAACGATGCACCCCAAGTACATACATTTATGTCTTTTGAAACCCGTTTAAACGGTACATAAAATCGCATGCCACCTTTTGCATATACATGTAATACGAGGTAGGTATTTATAAGGTAACAGAAACTTGGAAAATAAAACTTAAGTGTCAATTTCTCAACAAAGGTTGTGTTCGCTTTTATACTGTTTTGTTGTTTATAGGCTGTTTTCCTACTTCGAGAAGATATCCATATACCATCCATAAACCATGGTGTAAACCTCTTTCTGCTACCCTATTCATCTTACGGCAAATGGATATACATTCAAGGGAGGCAATTCCTTAAATATTGTTTTTGTTCCTTTTGTTGAAAAAAGTCTTTTGTAAAATGGAAGATTTTGCTCCATTTGGAAACAAATTCCATCCTCAGAGAGAAGACCACTTCTTTTAAGTGGCTTAGTGTGCAGTATAGCAAAGAGGCTGTCACAAGTTGTCTCCTTTGGCGAAATTGACAAAACATCTATTAAGTGCATTCAGTCCTGTTAACCCATTTAAGACTGAATAAACTCTTCCACACTATATATTGGAAGAGTCCATTTTCGATTTTAGGTATGGCAGGCTATATGATGTAAATATTCCTAAAGAAAAATGATTGAAATATTTGCAAACAGTGGAGACCCTAATCAGACGCCACGCTCTGCGGCGTCTGGTCTGGGTCTGCACTCTGCCAGTTACCCGTTTAGGGGCCTCCAGTCTTCAATGGGTTAAGTTGCAGGTGTCAAGTAGTGCTTTTATTACAAATGTTTCAGGCATTCACGTTGGCTGACAAATCTCACATTTTGACAATAGAACCTTGACTATTTGGGACACTACCAAAAACTAGAGCTACCGTTCGTCATGACTTTTTCACCGCTAAGATACCATCTAACCAGAAATTCGCATGGCAAACAATGTCCCAAGAATTGGCACGCCAGTAGATTAGTTGGAAGTAAAGAACAACCTCATACTAGAATACTTTCTCTTTCTGTTTACTAATTTGTAATGTCTGATTCCCACCTGTTACAGTACTTGTCTTTGGTGTTTTGAATTCAAAGCTGCTTTAGAAATAACTGTACATTTGCAGTCTTAACTTTTACCACTCTCTGAACTGCTATTCAGCAGACGAAAAACTGATTGTTTTTTTTTTTCCCATAAAACAGGATTTGACATTCCATGCGATGAAGACAAATTGCATGAAATGTCAATACCTGTTTTCAGGTTAAAAAAAAAAATGGAAAATATTTCAAATATTCGTCTGTTGAAATTATTTCCAAGCATTCTAAGCGTTGAGCAGTATGCGATATCCGGATGCAGAATGCCCAAAGAGTATAGTTGTAAATCGTTAAAGGCTCCATTCCTCAAAAATTGACATTCTTTTTATCCAAGAAAGGTTTAATACATTGATATATACGAGTAGTATTAATACGATCATAAAATGTGGCATCTGACTGTTTGTAAAATTTCAGTTAGCCTCTCGGTTTTGAACTGGATCAAACATGAAATGAGTTTATATCGTATCTCTGAATTAATGTTGGCAACATTAAATCAGAGATACGATAAAAAATCATTTCATTTCAAGAACGAGAGACTAACTGAAATTTTACAGGCTGTCAGGTGCCACATTTTATGATTGTATTAATACCATATATCAATTTATCAAATTTTTTTTTTGATAATAAAATGTCTATTTTGGAGGATTATGGAGTCTTTAATGATTGGCGTTTTATCTGCAAATGCCTTTGATTTCGACAGCAGATTCTTCAGTGATTCCGAATGCTTATATACCATATTTACAAATATCGTCATACTTTAAACCCTTGTCCTGCTGAATAAATTAAGATGCCCACTTCTAATTGTCAGCCAATCACATACTGATCAAGATTGTTGATACAAGTCCACATACTTAATGACAAACAGTGTAGATCCAGATCAGTTGGCTTCTTCAGAACTGTTTGCAAGGCCAGGATTTATCCGGGTCCAGCAGGACAAGGGTTTAGGTGAATGGATACACTCTGGCAGTTTTTTCACTATGTTATACAAGGAAGACATGTTTGGTGACTTTCTGTTTACTCTACTGCATGCCAAGCCACTTCTGGAAAGGGGTATCATAGCTATTGAAAAGAGGGGGAAGGGGACTGGGGGGGGGGGGTATCCACATAACATTTTTCTTATTTCTCCACGAAAATATATGTTTTTTTTGGTACATATTAGAAGCACCTCGGCGTGGCGGTTCTAGTGAGTGCCCACAACATATGTTTTGTGGAGAAATAAGACAAATATCAATATTTTTTGGTTTAAAAGGCGCCTTATAAGGAGCTATTGGTTCTGTGTTTAAAAGGAAAGTATTTGCCCCTAACGGCAGTAATTGGTTGACACTGTCCACGACATGTTTGATAACATAACCGACAGTCAGTTGGTCAACGCAAATATTTCTATTCATCACGAAAACATACCTATATAATTTTGACCCCCTTCAACCCCACTTTTATATAGTAAAACTAGGGTTTACAAGGGTATACATTATTTTTCTTACTACTGTTCTAAGACATAGATTGTGGGTACTCGTTAGAACCGCCTCGCCGAGGCGGTTCTAACGAATACCCACAATCTATCATTTGAGCAGAAATATGAAAAATATCAGAATTTTCTATCCGAAAATTTTCATTTTTTGGTAGTAAAATTTTCAGTATATTTGAATAGGCATGTTTTCGTAATGGACCACGTCGGTGATCAACTTAAACAGTAAATGAGATGTTGACGCACTGTCTGGACAATAGTCCCATCTGGCTTAAACGGACTGATTCGTCTTTAAAGACACATCACTTTATTATAATCAACCTACTTTATGAGAAGTTAAAAAACATTTTTGACTATCTAACGCATTTTCACCTGTGACAAAGCCTGCCAGATTGAACTGGTTCTCAAAGAACTATTACCCGGGCTCATATTTTTGGCAATGTCCTGGTCACGTGAATTACCTGAACTTCCCCTGTGATAAAAGGCAGCCAGATTGAACCAGTTCTCAGAGAACTATCACCCGGGCTTATATTTTGGACTATCTTCCCCTCATGTGATCAAATATTGACCAGTATTTATTGATCATAGCAATCAAAGAAAACAGTCTCTTTCAAATATGAGGGGTAATAAAATCACCTTTATCATACCTTGCCAGGCGACAGTCAAAACTATCAGTCCCTCGGTGATGTGGACCACCTGATGAACTATCCCAGAGACGCTGTCCAAGGGGGTGCGTGGCTAGGGGATGGGTGTAGCTGTTTCCTTGTTCCCCTGATATAAATTGGCATTTTCCCTTGTTCCCCATATCAAAAATCTTCCTAGCGGACACATAACGTTAATACAACGTCGCCTCACCGTCGATGCAACGTCATGACGTTGCATCGACGTTGAGCCGACGTTGTATTAACGTCATTTGCCCGCTGGGTTGCTTGTCTATGTTCCCTGTTCCCCAAAATTGCGTTTTTGAATCCCTGTTACCTTCAATTTTAGATTTTTCACTTATTACCCTTAAATAAATGGCCTTTTTCCTCTGTTCCCCAAAACCCCTTTGAGGGCCTCTGTTCAGTAGTTCCAAGAAAATATGCCAAAACAAAAAGCAAACTCGGTACTTCCTGCTTAACGCTTAGCACTCTGGGTAAAATCTTCAGCAAACGACATTGAACTATTTTTATTATTTTTTTCCGAGGAAACAGGATTTGACAGCTCGTGCAAATTGTCTCCAATTGGCATGAAACGTTAAATCCTGTTTTCTGGGAAAAATAAGAAAGCAATATTATCAATTTGTCGTCTGCTGAATTTGCCCAGAGAGTGGTTGAGGTTAATGACAGTTGTAAGATTACACAATAATTATTGAATTAATCCTGAACCTATGTAAATTACTTAAAAACAAACCATTAACTCTGTAACGCCCGTTGCCATTACTTCGTTACTATATTGGCAGCGTCAAGAGAAAATGTGTCTTCGAATATGCTCAGAAATGTGCCGATTTACGCCTTCTGGCCTATGCACAAAGTCTCATCCGGGCATTTTCTCTCCATTGGAGACAATTTGCATTCTATAGTATCCGACAATTTTGTTTGTGGACAGCGAAGGCCCTGGGCCCGAGTTTATAAAAAATTTTCATGCTCAACACGGCTGAGCACGAAATTTTCTCTGCTAATAAATATGAAAATGCCAACAATAGTTGGCATTTTCATATTTATTAGCAGAGAAATTTTCATGCTCAGCTATATTTAGCAAGAAAGAATTTGAAATTGTTAGTAATATGAGATTTATTTGCAGGAAAAATTTCATGCTCAGCTGAGTTGAGCATGAAAAAAGTCTTATAACCTCGGGGCTTAATCAGACTGCACGTGTCCGCATATGCCCGAAGCCACATTTTTGCTTGGCGGTCCATACTGAAAAAAATTCGTATCCCAAAAACCATCGAGTGCTAGGTCATTGAATCTGAATGCCAGTCTGTCGAGGATAATGGATGGTGACGTAGTTAGCCAGCCGGTGATCTGCTGACACGGTCAGTGATCGACTTAAGTATTTGATGATCAGTCATTGATCGGCGAATATATGTCTGACACGAAGAATGTGTTGTAGTTCCAGCTGATAATACGATCCATACCTGAAGCATAGTTTTCTCTGCCCAACTGCCAGGCTTTTTTTTCAGCCGAAAACTGATTCATATTTTAATACTGTCTCCGCAAAAACATGTATTGTGGGGCACTCATTAGAAGAGCTTCGGCGACAGATCACAAGATGTGTATTCGTGCAGAAATAATATTATGAAAGAAGAAGAAGAAGAAGAAGAAAAAAAAAACAAAAAAACAAAAAAACAACAACAACAACAAAAAAAAGAAACAAACAAAAAAAAAAAAAAAAACAACAACAAAAAACAAAAAAAAAAAAAAAATACAAACAAAAAAAAAACAACAAAAAAAAAAAAAAAAAAAAAAAAGAAAAGAAAAAAAAAAAAAAAAAAAAAAAGAAGAAAGCAAAACAAAACAAAACAACATTTATCTGAATACCTCCTATTACCTGGATTTGCTTCTCTATTTTCAACAGGAGTGAGGACGTAAGGAGACGATAGTCTAACAAAAAAGAACTGACTCCTAGCATTTTTTTTCTTTAAGAGTAGCAGTCATATTCTTTCAAGTCAGTATATCATCCTTTGCATGCGTTAAAGTTAACCCTTGTCCTGTTGAACCGGGATATGTCCTGCTTTTGCAAACAGTGTAGATCCAGAACAGTTGTCTTCTGAAGAAGCCAACTGATCTGGATCTACACTGTTTGTCATTAAGTATGTGAATTTTGTATCAACAACCTTGATCAAGTAATATGATTGGCTGAAAATTAGAAGTGGGCGTGGCATCTAAATTAAGAAGCTAAAACAAAACAAAGCAAAAACAAAAAGTAAAACGTATAAAGCAATCAAAACAAAACAACAACAACAACAACAACAACAACAAACAAACAAACAAAACAAAATATTTGTTATTGGCCATTTCTGGACGACGGCAAAGGTATCGATTCCTCTGAAATTAAAGAATGGAAAAATAATTCTGAAAATAATAGTTAAAGAGATTGAAGAAGAAAACTCAAGTGAGATTTTTTTTCATGCAGATGAAGACATAGCTTACATTCTCTATCGAACACGAGAAATTTGCTGTTGTTTACGAACAGTGAGTCTTATAATAACTATGCATCGCAATGACGTAAGGGGCATATTTCCAATATTTATAGAAATAACACCTATAAAAGCCGCAACGGCTGAAAACGTACCATTAGACATATGCGCTCAGCAAAGATTCAGATCAGACTGCGCGAACGCGCAGTCTGATCAGAATCTTTACTGTGTGTATTTTGAGTAGCTACGGACGTAAAGTTTCTGCATGCGGGCGACGAAGAAGACTCTGATCAGACTGATTTGAGTCTTGGTTATTGGCACATGTCAGGAGGTGCGTTTTCTCCCGTTGCGGTTCAGAAGATGTGGTACTATCACAGACACGGATGCTGGTATCAGTGGGCAAACTAGGCGAATATTAATGAGCAATCTGATTCATCAGGAGATAGGTATTTGCTTAATTTTCTGCGTATGCACCTATCAGTCTTTCTTTTTACTGTAATTTTCTCTAGTTCTAAGCAATATCACCACCTGCTGTAACAATGCAAAATTTTGTCACAGAACACGTGGTGTCAGATAGGAATTTTCCTTGTACATTATCTTGGAAAGGATTAAGAGACGACACTAGTCATCTCATTTTCCGGGATAATAAGACCCACCAGAGTTCATATAAATCGCTTATGGCAAGCCTTACATGAAGAAAATATCATTCGAAATATGCTATTTTCATGATACGAGCATTAACCCATTTATGCTTAGCGTTCCATAAAAAAAGACATTGGCAAACAGTGTAGACCCTGACCAGACTCCGCAGAACACGGCGTCAGATCAAGGCGTACACTGCGTTAAGGTAAGAAATTTCAACGAAATGTGTTTATAATAAAAAATAATCAGATAACCCATATATCCCATATATTGGACCGATTCAAATAGTTAAGGTAGAAGAATCCAATCGGCATAAATGGGTTAAAGGTAAAACATTCCTAAATAAAGATTTGTTTGGAAGTACAAACAAAGAAAGGAAAATAGCTCAGGGGCGTGGGGGGGGGGGGGGGGGGGTGGGAAATAGGGCACTAACTATCAAAAAGGGTAGGGGTGTGCTGCCAGGAGCCAAGGGCCCCTACCTCTTTCCAGACACCGTTTGAGACCCCTTTCCAGACAAAAGTAAGACGAACATATACGAACAATATATGCTCATTTGCTTAGTCAGTTAACTTAAC
Source organism: Anodontia alba (assembly GCA_964016985.1). Classification (NCBI taxonomy): domain Eukaryota; kingdom Metazoa; phylum Mollusca; class Bivalvia; order Lucinida; family Lucinidae; genus Anodontia; species Anodontia alba. Next base: position 102,561,598 of record OZ024826.1, on the reverse strand, counting down.
AAGGATTTACTTACATATTATCCCAGTAAGCATTCTATATAAATCTATAGCGGGCCATTACCAGCCCGTCAGGGTAGCTGACGGGCCGATAACGGCCCGCTATAAATTTATGTAGAATGCTAACTAGGATCCCAGGTAGCATTCTTTATAAATCTACAGCCGTCGTTATCGGCCCGTCAGCTACCCTGACGGGCCGATAACGGCCCGCTATAGATTTATGTAGAATGCTGTCTGAGATCAATATTAAGTACAACAAGTCACACAATATCAAGTTTAACCTAGGTATTTTCAAACAACACTTTTCTTTATGGAAAGTCATTTAAGTATGCCCCGAATTTCGGAAGTAAAACTCCAGGCTAAGGTAGTTTACCACACCCTTTCCAAACAGACATAAACCCTTTCCAGACGAGTATGTTTGAATCTCCTCCCAGATTTTTTACAATGACAGACATCCCCGTTCCAGACAGACTCTGAAAATAAGACCCCTTCCCCCCCCACCCCACCCCCCACCAACAACTCCCACGGGGAAAATAGTCTGTCTTCAGACTCTATCTTTTCTATCATTTTCTCTTTTATACAGCCTGGTGCACCTCATAATGATCTAATCAGTTACGTCCCCAAAGTGGAATTACTCTATATTACCAGGGCCCAGTTGTTCAAAGCTAACGACATCATTAGTTAACGATTCGTATGCTGAATTTTTTTGCGGAAAAAATGTGAGTAGCTTTTGCACTGCAAAAGCTACTCACATTTTTTTCAGCAAAAAATATCAGAATATTGTGTATTGAATTCGCTAAAACAGTTAACAAAATGACCCTTAACGAGCTCGTTAAGCTAACGACGCTTTGAATAACTGGGCCCAGGTGTATTAAGATAAGAAATCTGGGATTAGAGAGAGAGAGAGAGAGAGAGAGAGAGAGAGAGAGAGAGAGAGAGGGGGTGAGGGAGAACAGACAGACAGACAGACAAACAGACCATTACGAAAACAAGCCTATTTAAATATATACTGAAAATTTTACCACCAAAAAACTGAAAATTTTCAGATAAAAAATTTAAATATTTTTTTTATTTTTGCTCAAAACATAGATTGTGGGTACTCGTTAGAACCGCCTCGGGATTGTGGGTTTTCATTAGAACCGCCTCGATGAGGCGGTTCTAACGAGTACCCACAATCTATGTTTTGAGCAAAAATAAGAAAAATAATGTATACCCCTCATCGAGGCGGTTCTAACGAGTACCCACAATCTATGTTTTGAGCAAAAATAAGAAAAATAATGTATACCCCTCATCGAGGCGGTTCCAACGAGTACCCACAATCGATGTTTTGAGCAGAAATAAGCAAAATATTAGAATTTTTATATCTGAAAATTTTACATTTTTTATTGGTAAAAATTTTCAGTATATTTGAATAGGCATATTTTCGTAATGTAAATTGTGGTTTCAACTGTACTTATATATAGACGAATATTGACCTGAACAGTACCACTTGGAAAGGACTAAAATAGGCTATGCCTACGTCCAGTCCAAACGTACATATATATGTACTCTTTTGTATGTATGTTTATATGTATGCAACCATGAAATTTCTAATGATAATATTAAATCTTGACAAAAATTTGCAAATTTACTTCTTCTGTGTAAAGCGCAAAAAACAACAACAACAAAAAAAAAACAAAAAAAAACAACAACAAAAAAAAACAAACAAACAAAAAACAAAAAAACAAAACAACAACAACAAAAAAAAAACAAAAAAAAAAAAACGACTTTCTGAAAGATGTCGAAAAGAACAGTAGTCTACCATAAACAGAAACTCTTCCTTTATTTAGAATTGAGGCAAACGCCCCGTGTTCACCACTTGTTATAGTAGGAAGGAGTAAATGGTTGTTTGTTGGAGTTTTACGGCCCAGTTAAGACTGTGAAGGTAATGTTGAGCCGGTCAGTAATCCTACTCGGCGGGCTTAGTCCTCTTAGCGGATAACCAACACTTACACACACACACACACACACTTACTGACAACTGTTGAAGAGGCAAATAGGAGACAAAAGAATTAACCTTTATAATTCTCAGCGCAAATCTAACAGACGATAAGTTAGTACATTTCCTGTTTTCCGCATATAATAGGGTTTGACAGTTCATGTAATTTGTCTTCAAAGGTCAGGAGATAACAAGCATAAATGCCAAACCTTAGGAGTCAATTTGCATAAACTTTAAACCCTTTCCCGAAAAAAAAAAAAAAAAATCAAAATATCGTTCGCTGAAAGTTTTACCTAACATGCTTCGTATTTAGCATTGGAGTCTATAATCGGCTAGAAAGGCATTGCATGGTGTGCATGCCCACGCAATCTGATCTGGGTCTTTAATTCCCGCCATTGTGCTCTGCAGTATCGAAACATCCTTCAGGCGATAAAGGAAGATAATTCTCATTGTGCGCATGCGCATAAGCATGTGCAAGCTGAACTTGCGTATATTATAGAACCCCTTATATTTGACGGGTTCAAACAATAAATTCTACTACAAACAGCCGCTCAACACGTTTCCATGCAATTAGACACATTCTTTGCTATGCTACCATTACATAAAGAATGCTCAAAAAGTGTTTTTATATTGTGTTTTCTAAGCGCTTGCCAAACATCAGGCACTTCTATCGTGTCTCGAACCAACCAAATATAAACAGCAAAGTAAGCATTTATAAGCATCGTGATGTTCTAACCCATTAAGGTTTCATTTTAGGGAAACAGATACACGTGGTCGATTTTGCGTCAAAGGTTTGACAACTTCTGTAACTTCCTGTTGGCTGTAATGCACATGAATCCCCTTCTAAAAAGGGATCTGCTCTAAAAGGAAAGAATTTGCTCCACGGAAAGCAAATTCTTTCCTTTTAGAGTAGATCTCTTTTCAAAAGGGAGGTAAAATAATTATGACAGAATTGCCTCCCGTTAAAGTGTATCTTTTCCCTTTAAGCGTCTTCAAAACAAACCTTTGCAAACAGTGTAGACCCTGATCAGACGCCGCAGAACGCGGCGTCTGATCAGGGTCTGCCTGTTTGCCATCACGACGGCGTTGCAATTACAGCAGCAATTCAGGCGATTTCGATACATATATTCCCTTTTAATGGATAATGGACCATTCCGACGTACGATGGAAAAGTCCACTAAGAAATAGAGGGTTATTCTGAATGCGAATGCCCAGGCTAAGATTAGCCTGTCCTGCAGTACGAACTCTAGTGCGGCTGTGTTCACTTCATATACAGATGAACAGAATGGCTCTGGATCGAACCGAGTTGCAGTGTAGTCCCTTCGAATATCATTTGCAATAGGGTTCGCTACAAGGATAGCAGTCCTTGCCAAACTGTAAGCTAATATCAGTTGGACGCCCAAGGTGTCGTGTATCTTACGTCACTGGGGTGTCCAACTGATACTGGCTTACAGTTTGGCAAAGCCTGCTATCCTTGTAGCAGGTAAGGGTAGAGGGGAATGTTTTCATTTCTTATGTTTCTTCACTTTCATTCCTGTTCCTCTTTCTTCCCTGTCCCTCTCTTTTATCTACTCTACTATCTCTTCTATCTCTTTTCTCCCTCTGGGAGACGACACAAAATGACCCACAAGTTAAACTCCAACACAATCAATCAATCGCTGTCACTGGTTTCAAAATAAATATATTTGAATACTTTAGCGTTTTCTAAAAGAGAGAACTTTTTTGCGTACAAGTATATTCTTCCCTGGTATCAATGTGGGCTTCTCTGGAGCAAATTCTTTCTGTTGTCGCCATTAAGAATATCCATGTCAGAGTTACTTCCCTTGAATATCTATACTCATTTACGGAAAAGTTAACTGTTCAGGGGAGACAAAAGTCAACAGTAGATCCATATAGGCAAATCATGGTTTCTGGTCTTGCACTAACTCAATTCATCATCCCATTCCTTACTCAAAGCGGGTGAACCGAATATTATCGTGTATTTCAAAAATTTCCAAATTTTATTAGACAAGGGATACGCTTGGATAAGATCAAATTCAAATTAATACACGTCTGACACTGCAAACCCTATATATTTACTCCAAATCAAAGTCCCCGTCTTCGTATGAACATAGCTTTTGGTGGGACGTAAAACACTCACTCACTCACTTACTCACTCACGTACCATCGTGTTCGAGTCATTGAAAGTTTACTGTAGTTTGTTTTTGACATTCTGGATGGTTAGTTTCAATTCCAATTTGCAGTTTAAAGAAAAAAAAAATGCAAACTGAACTGTTTTGTAGAATCGCGGACCAGGAGTTGAATGGACTCTCTGAAATTGTAAGACAATTATGGTAAGTAGTTAACCCTAGTCCTGCTGCACCCGGATATACTCTGTCTTTGCTAAAAAAAAAAAAAAAAAAAAAAAAAAAAAAAAAAACAAGTAAATACCCAGCATGCTAAGCGTTACCGTATAATCTCAATGGCTCGAACACGGATGGCTCGTTTACCGCGGATGATTCGAACTCTTTTTTCAGTCCCTATTAAATTCTTCCAATAGCTCAAGAAAACAAATATTTAGGATTTTTTTTTCTTATTTTATCATGGAATTGTATGTTGTGTGTACTCATTAGAATCGCCTCATCGAGGCGATTCTAATGAGTACACACAACATACAATTATTGTGAATGAAATAAAAAAATAGAACCTATCTTATCGCTATTTGCTTCCTAACCTGGCACCATGATTAACCCTCAGTGGCTCGAACTACCCATGTCTCGAACAATTTCCTATGGTCCCAAAGATCTTCGAGCCATTAGGTGTTCGACTATATATTGTTAGATGTGTTTTCGTAACATGCTCTGACAACTTATGCAGCAGTGCGTACATCTTTCGCCGCTTATAAAATCATTGACTACTGGCCATGGAACAGAAACCTGATGCTATATACATGCAATATGGAAACGCACGCTGATCTAGTTTTACTGTTCGCATACACCCTCATGGCGCCTCGCAAACTGTTCTTATTGGACCTGAATGTGTGAAAACGCCCTTTTGTACATATGCACCCAGCGTACTGAAATTAGTTGCAGATCCGCGCAGTCTGATCAGATCCTTTGCTGTTCGTCTTAAGAAACCTCAGAATAATATCCAAGGTGTACTCAGCGAAGACTGTTAAGACTACGCGGGTGCGTGGGCTGATCTGAGTTGCTGCTCCGCGCATAGGTCTGAAGGTACATTTCATTACGAAAGCAGGCCTATTCAAATATATTGAAAATTTTACCACCAAAAAATGAAAAAAAAATCAGATAAAAATTCTGATATTTTCATATTTCTGCTCAAAATATAGATTATGGGTGCCTCTCCGAGGAGGTTCTAACGAGTACCCACAATCTATGTTTTTCAGCAGAAGTAAGAAAAATAAAGTATACCCCTTAAGACCCCAGTATTATTGTATACAAGTGAGGTTTAAGGGGGTTAAAATTATATAGGTATGTTTTCGTGATGTCCTGTTTGTTATATTCCTATCAATACAATATTCATTGACTTTCAATGAATATAAATGTGTCAGGCAATAAGAAAACGTGTCTTCGGGCATATTGGGGCAGTGAAGTTTGCAATCTGATATGGGCCTTCGCTATTCGCAGCTAGAATCATTGGGTACCATAGAATGTTTCAGTGAAGAGAAAGTGATATTATGCTCGAGCGGAGGATGTCGTGAATGGGCACATTTTGCTCGAAGACACTTTTCCGCTTGACGCGCCCCAAATATGTCAGGTCCTTCTCGCATATATTCGGTCAAAGAATGCTAAGATCTTAAGTTGATGAAACGTTTGCACAGTCTTGGCTTTTATTGTCCGCTTTCGGAATTTTTGGATACAGCAAAATATGTCAAAGAAATAGAATGTAAGCAATAAGTAATTTAGTTATTAAAGCATCATATATATATATATATATATATATATATATATATATATATATATATATATATATATATATATATATATATATATATATATATATATATATACGAGGGATGTTCGAAATGAATTGCTTATTGTCCTCTAGCTCGATATCCACGTGGGGCACGATAAAAACCAATACATGCCTGTATAGGGCTATTCAATATCTACACAATGGTTTATAAATGTACATGTTAGACTTAGTGTAAGACATAAAATTTGCCATTTGAATACACGCAGTCATTGACCACTGCAGTAAAAATGGTTGGTAGAAGCGTCGACAAAAAAGATGAAATACGGGCTTACATCAAAGCTCGCTCAAAACTTGGTTGTTCTTTGAAGAAGCTGATGACTGAAATTTCTACTGCTTTTGGACCTTCTTGTGTGTCTTATGACACAGTTCGGCGGTGGAAAAAGAAATTTGAGTCTGGTGTAGAGTCCATCAAAAATGCACCGAAATCAGGTAGGCCAAAATCTGCATCTCGTAAAGAAATCGTTTCCAAAATAAAGGAAATCATTGAAGGAGATGCCAGATTTACAGTTCGTGATATTGCACGAAAGGTAGGCATATCACTATCAACGGTTCACCTTATTTTGAAGAAGCATTTGAAAGTCAGAAAGATTTCTGTTAGATGGGTGCCACATCTGTTGACTGACGAGCAAAAGAGGCAATGGGTTAAAGTGGCCAAAAAGCTGCTTCAAATATTTCCAAAATATGACAAAAAGCAGTTTGCCAATGTCGTCACATGTGATGAAACTTGGGTCCATTATTTTGAGCCCGTCAGAAAGGTTAGCAGTAAGATCTGGGCCACTAAACACAGCTAACGCCCAATAATTGCCAAACGTTCTTTGCGTACAAAGAAGGTTTTGTATGCAATCGTCTTCTCTGGTGAAGGAGTCGCAATAAAAGTGCCAGTGAAAAAGGGCAAAAGCATCACCGGAAAGTACTACAAAGACGTAGTACTGAAGAAACTTAAAAAGTATTATCAGAAACGACGCCCTGCCACTGGTTTTAAACATGTCCGTCTTCTACATGACAATGCCCCAGCTCATACCTCCGCAATAGTTACGCGTTTTTGAAGAAAGAAAAAGTAACTGTTTTGCCTCACCCCCCGTATTCCCCAGACCTTGCCCCATGTGATTTCTTTTTGTTTCCGAAATTGCATTCCTTGCTGGGCGGAAATACCAGTCCCGACTGGCACTTGGATCTGCCATTCATCAGTACCTTATTACTGTGCCCAAATCAGCGTACCGTGACGCCTTCAAGAAGTGGATACATCGGCTGAAACTTTGCATTTCTAGCCACGGGGAGTACTTCGAGGGCATGAAATGAGCACTTTTGGGCTAACTTGAAATTTGAAGTCTCCAGATAGAAATAAGCAATTCATTTCGAACATCCCTCGTATATATATATACGTATAATATTGGTTTACAGCCAAAACTGACGTAGCAGACAGTATATTTGCCAAATCAAACTTCCTCCATCCATTTCACAGAAAAAAAAAAAAAAAAAAAAACAAGTCCTGATTCCCCGCGTGAATGGTCTGCTAGGCAGATAATTCACGTGAAATGTCAAGACCTACCATTCCTGAATAAATAGTAAAGAAACTCCTCAAATGCTGTCCATTACAGTTGTGATCGGCGCCCCAAGGATTAAGATATAAAATTCTCCTTTACGTTAAAACAAAACAAAACAAAAAACAAAAAAAAAAAAAAAAAAACAAAAAAAAAAAAAAAAAAAAAAAAAACAAAACAAAAAAAAAAAAAAAAAAAAAAACAATACATTTTCTTCTATTAAATATTCTACTGACAACACTTCCAAATTTGAATTGTAAGTCCTTGTGTTGCATTAAAATTTAAAGTTTAACTCTTTCACTGCCGAAAGCTAAACAGGCTTTTGCAAACAGCGTAGATCCAGATGAGACGGCTCATATGAGCCGTCTCATCAGGATCTACGCTGTTTGACATTCAGTCTTTCAACTTTACATATAAACTTCTTTCCAATCGATAGTTTGTTTAAAAAAACCCCAAAAAACTGAGCAGATGACAAATACAGTCTGAAATTTGGGTTGATTCTGACTTCCGGTTCCGAGTAGCATAGACACGAAAAATTAATTGCGGACATTTTTAATAAATATGTGATTATTCAACTTTCATAAAATGTAACTGTGGTGGAGCGGATTATATGTGTCACAGTGATGTTGTTAAGTGATTTGGATATTCAAATGTAATATGGATATGGAATTCTGAGGGAGGTGAACTTTTACTACTTATTTGTCCAATCGTGTAAGGCGCCAACTTACCATATAACATTCCCAAAAAAACATTGCTCTTTTGTATAAGTGAGAACTAACGGTAAATTCAAAATCCTGTGAGCGGGGACTCCACGCTAAATTTCTCAAAAAGTATACTGAAGAACAAAAGTGACGCCTCCTAATTGAATCATGTCAACTGAGACCGTCATTGCCAAAACAAAGCTAAATGTTGGTGCTGTAGAAGTACACCCATAAATAAAGGTGACAAACGCGTGGCTTCCTCTCCTCTTGAGTCAGATGACAGTGACTTGAAGAAACAGCGTCATATATCAGGCGGCAGTCGTACTTATCTGTTGGAAGAGGGCGAAACAACTGGTGACCACAGCACCGTTCACTTGCTGTCACAGCCCATGGCGACAACGGACATTATCAGTATTGCTGCAGAACTACAGTCCCTCATGCTTCCCGAGATGGCATCCCTCATCAAGAATCAGCTTCCTGATATCAAAAAAATTGTAAAGGAGTCAACCGACACACTGTCAATGGAAATAAAAGCGCTACGGGAGGAGAACGCTAAACTCCGTGCTGACAACTCCAAACTTCGAGAAGACGTCGACAAACTGACTCAACGCGTGGACATGGCCGAAACGGAGAACGACGCTCTTGAACAGTACACCCGTAGGAACAGTGTTCGGATATCATGTGTACCTGAAGTAGAGGGAGAGAATACGGACGAAGAAGTCATCAGGATTGCAAATGAATTGCAAACCCACATAGGCCCTTCAGATATTGACCGATCTCACCGTGTCGGAAAACCTAAGGCTAGTGGACCAAAGCCCCGGCATCGTGACATAATAGTCAAGTTCGCGACATACAACGCCAGACAAAGAGTTTACTTGAAACGTATGGATTTACGTGGCAGTGAAAATGAGGACATGAAGGGGATTTTCATCAATGAAGACCTCACTAAGTTGAGATCAAAACTTTTATTTGATGCTAGATCTCTCGTTCGTGCAAATATGTTGAAGTCTGCTTATTCTACTGACGGTAAAATCTTTGTGCGTGACAATGGTGAGGTACGGCACATGATAAAGACATATACTGACATATTAAAATTTGGAAATCCGGACGAAGCTAGAAAAATAGTAGCAGAAAAGGCAAGAGTACGTGGACTAGGGCCAACGGCCACTGGATCTGCGTAAGATCAAACTGTACTGTTAATCTCACATCAACCTTTACCCATCTCTGCGCCGTTTCAGCAGACGACAGACTGGTTTTCCCGGAAAGTAGGATCTGGTACCTCTTGCGGGTTGCCTCTCTAGGAGACAACTTGCACGAGGTGCAGGGGCCTGTTTTTGGGGAGGAGTATTCGGAGGCGTTCCTCGGTATGTCGTCTGCTGAAAAAATTTTACCTAGGGTGTGAAGTGTTAAGACCTAAATGTGATAAAGTTAAACCGTCAATTTCGTGGTTAAGTATAGAGCGTATTCACTGCTACTACAACATGAACTATGCATAATATTCTTGCCTTATGGTACCCGGACCTATACTACCTGTGTTTGAACATGTGCTCAAATTGTGTATCCAGCACATTACCACTACTCAGTTGTGTCGCACCAAGAGAAAACCTGAACACTCATAAATGCAAGCAGGTGCGCGGATCAGACTGCGCATTTACGCATTCTGACCAGCGTACTCCTGTTTCGATTTTTTGGACAGGTTTCCTCATGACGTGGCTCGCTTGACGTTTAAATTGTCTTTCATATTTGTCGTAAAAATAGACTAGTATAATACTTTTTACAGATTTTTGCGACCCCGAGCTTACACGGTCCTTGAAATGTTATCGAGTCGATGTCTGGTTTCATATACCTGTTATATCATAAAGCCTAATTCCATTTTAAATTGTGTATACGTACATAAACATGCCCACACATACGCATGAACGCACACACGAATATATACACACACAACAGAACCATACCTCTCCACGCAAGCACGCATTATACGTACGCGCACACACACACACACACACACACACACACACACACACACACACACACACACACACACACAAATGATCCGTACTGCGCCACCTCAGACTGAACCACACCACACCGTATCTCGCGTTGTTGTACTAGTGGTAAATATTGTAGAACTATTGTTCTCTTAAAACACCTAACACATATACATTTAGATGATGGCTGATCCTGGTGGTTCAAGGGAGATAACTGCTACTGAAAATCGAAGGGAACTAACTGACATGCGGACACGTCAATCCTTACGCTCCCTGGGCTAATTCAGCATTGGACAAGTTGATAATGTTTTTCTTATTTTTCCCGGACGATACTATCTGGCATTGTTTGCTGGTTGTCTCCTTTGGAAGACAGCATGCATGAGGTGTCGGGACCTGTTTCCGGGGAACGGCGTGTCGTTTGCTGAAAAATTTGCCGGGAGCGTGGGCGTTGTGGTGAGCAGCATGTTAAGATTATATTCCAGGCTCCAATATATGTTTGACATCTCTACTTACTGCAGGAGTTAAATCCTTTAAACTGTTAAACACTGTATTTCAGCACTTCTGCACCTCCCTCACAAAGCTTAAACTATAACAAAGAAGCACATACTTGTACCGATCTAAATTCATCCAGTATATTCACTTGAGTGTTCAGTTGAGACAGTTTTTTTTTTTTCAAGTCATGTTCATGTATATGTCCACGCATGCACATACGACTGCACAGACATACACAAACCATAAAACACACGCATGTACTCTGTGTCTTGAAATCAGCATGCTCAGCACTTGAAATAAATAAGTTACAATTGTTGTTAAAATGGCTAGTATCAGTTGAAATGTACAGTTTTTTTTTTTTTTTTTTTTTTTTTTTTTTTATCTTAGTACACACTGTCATGTTACCTGTGATTTTTTATTATTACTATTTTATTTCCTCAGAGTTCTATAAGCTTGATTATCACCATGAGTTAGGTTTCAAACGCTTAGATATACGAGTACGAAACTGTGACGCTTCACGAGATGGCTTGGCCAGCTGGGTGCGACGTCGTCGGCAACAGTCGGCGTTATGGTGGCGCTGTTGCTGTACTCGCATGTCATTCAGTTCCATTGTGGTATTTTTTTTTCATAGACAACCTCTAAAGCTACAACCTTATATTGAGATTGACATTTTTCAGCGACCGCAAAGCTCCTACATCAATTATCGAGGCGGAATTTGCAGACGACGCCGCGGCTCGGCAGGCCCGGGGATCTCGTGAAGGGTCAAATTAATTACTTATGCTCTTACCCAAAAGAACCTAGTTAATATGCACGGTGTTGATGCCGCGTCGGATCATCGTCTGTTCGACGCCACGGCGTCGTCGATTTTTTTTTGATTTGGGTTTTACGGCCCTTTCAAGAATATTTCACTTATATCGAGCCGATCGTTCATCGAAGGTGGGCGAAAACCGGAGAACCCGGAGAAAAACCACCTGACCATCCGTAAGCAGAACTTGGCTTTCCCACATATGACCCGAGCGAGGCTCGAACCACAGCGGTGAGAAACCTAATGGATTAAGAGTCAACTGATTGGATGCTGCTCCTGCGTCGTGTACCTGGCGTGATGTATTAAATATCTCGGTATTATTCTTCCTTTTGCAATATTCCTTTGGGTAGATTTATGCAACATTGCTTTGAACTAAATGTATTATTCCCACCACAGTTGCTTATATATATATATATATATATATATATATATATATATATATATATATATATATATATATATATATATATATATATATATATATATATATATATATATATATATATATATATATTTTCCTTTTCAATTTACTTGATGTTTACCATCACGTTTCTTTATTTTTTATTATGTTCGTTTTCCTATCCTTTTCTACCTGTAACTTGGACTGACCACCCTACATTCAGATATTCACAGCCGATGACTTACGTTGAAACTACACACCAATTTCAAGACACACCAGACCTGCCTTCAGGACTCGTCTTGATATTTCTACAATTCCTACTGAGCACTACCTGAAGGTCAACCAGTTTAAATCAGACGAGCTTGGTGGCACGTTAGGTGTTTCTTTATCGTTAATGCTAGGTGCCAAGAAGAGAATAACATATAACAAATTCCATCTACTTTTATTTACAATGACACTAGTATTGTTATGTATCCCAAATAGCCGTAACCTCTCTGCGTTCAGTATGACGCTAGCTATTCAGCGAAGCAACGAGGTTTACAAAAATATTAAGGTTCCCTACCGGCGTATGTCCTTTCGCATACCGCATCAAAACATTTCTCTCTGTTGCAACCTCTTTTTTTCCCTAATCATAATCGACCTGACACTATGGTTAACCTCTTTATTACTTGTATGTGGGGACATTGAAACCAACCCAGGGCCAGACTCTATTGACAGCAGTGGCTCCTCCAGCGAAAATCTGTCAGCAACATCTTTTGAACTACTATATAACCACCTAAGTATTATTCACGCAAACGTTCAAAGCCTGGCTCCGAAAATCGACACAATACGCAGTGAAACTGAGCCATATGACGTGCTTGTTTTCTCCGAAAGCTGGCTAAACCCTGACATTGACAATAGCACGATACAGATAAAACACTTTATGTCACCTTTTCGGACAGATAGGAAAGATCGTCCTGGAGGAGGCGTGATTATCTATGTCCGCGATACTCTATTCTGTAAGCGAAGACCCGACCTAGAAATACAAGGCTTGGAATCTACTTGGGTCGAGATCCAAATCAAATCGAAAAAGGTGCTAGTGGGGGGATTCTATAGACCCCTAATAGCAGCCCTGACTACTTCGATCTTATAAAAGAAAGTGTCGACAGAGCATTCAACACCAACCTAGCAGACATTATAATCACGGGTGACTTTAACATTGATATGTCTCAAAACAATAATAATAAAATGACAGACCTTCTCCTCGAATATAACCTGAAACAGCTTATAACAGAACCTACGCATTTTACAGAAACTTCTTCTTCGCTCATCGATCTAATCTTAGTGCGTAATAATAATAATGTTCTAACCAGCGGTGTAGCTGACCCTTTTATAGCAGATTATACCAGGTATCATTGTCCGGTAATTATTCTACTCAAATTTACTCGTCCACACATGCCATCTTTTAAAAGACTAATATGGAACTATAAATTAGCAGATTACGATAAACTTAGGAACTTGGTGTTTGAATCTAATCTCTCAGAAAAAATTGAATATGAAGAGAATATTGACCAGAATATCAAGGATATTACTGATACAATTCTTGCGGCTGCCAAACAATCAATACCAAACAAAAGAGTCACCATAAACCCAAATGATCAGCCTTGGATAACATGCAAGATAAAAAACTTGATAAGGAAACGTAAACGCACCTTTAGGCAATTTAAAAAGACAAGCAACAATTATTTTTGGATTAAATATAAACTTCTCAGGAACAAAGTCAACGCTGCAAAACGGTTATCAAGAAAACAGTATTTCGACAAACTTGATCATCTGCTGTCCTCAGAAAACTGTGACATTAAAATATTCTGGAAAACTTCAAAACGACTTTTGAATATTGGGCGTTCCTCTAGCAATATTCCAGCACTCACAATGAACCACGAAATGGCTGAAACAGACCAACAGAAAGCAGAAATGTTAAACACATACTTTTCCTCTCAGACAAAGGTCAATGATACAAACAAAGCATTACCTACTCTACAGCCGGTACAGTACATCTTAGAATCAATCACAATTACCACGCAAGACGTTCTTGATGTATTGAAACACTTGAATGTCAGCAAATCCTGCGGTCCCGATCTAATCAGCCCAAGAGTCTTGAGGGAATGCGCCGACTATCTGGCCTATCCGCACTCCATTGTTTTTAACCGGTCCCTCGCTCAAGGCTATTTTCCTACTTCGTGGAAGGACGCCAACCTATCTCCAATTCATAAAAAAGATGAAAAATCCCTCCCAAGTAACTATAGACCCATATCCCTTTTGAGTTCTGTAGGCAAAATCATGGAACGCTGCGTACACAAATACCTTTATAATTACATCACATCACATCAAATGATAACTCCATTCCAATCGGGCTTTGTACAAGGTGACTCTACAACCTATCAACTTCTTCACACCTATCACACCTTTTGTGAGGCCATAGACAGTGGTAAAGAGGTACGAGCAGTTTTCTGCGACATAACCAAGGCCTTTGACAGAGTCTGGCACAAGGGTTTGCTCCACAAACTCCGATGCTTAGGTGTTTCCGATCAGGTTCTGAAATGGTTTACTAGCTACTTATCTGGGCGTAGACAACGCGTCGTCATCAATGGCAAATGTTCCGACTGGGCCTCAGTTGAAGCCGGTGTGCCCCAGGGCTCCATATTGGGCCCACTTCTATTTCTTGTATACATAAATGATATTGTTAAAAACATCGGCTGCTCCATTCGTCTCTTTGCTGACGATACCAGCCTGTACATCATTGTTGAACGCCCTGACCTTGCCGCAAGACTGCTAAACAGCGATCTACAAACTATTTCTGACTGGGCTGACTTATGGTTAGTAGAATTCCACGCAAGGAAAACGATGGCAATGACGCTCACTAGGAAATTAAACCCCATTCAACACCCACCCCTGTTCTTGAATAACACGATGATTCAGGAAACACCCACCCACAGACATCTGGGCCTCACATTTTCCGATTCATGCGACTGGAAAGTACACGTGAAAAATATATCTGAAAAAGCTTGGACACGTCTCAACCTTCTTAGAGCCCTCAAATTTAGAGTGAGTAGAACATCCTTAGAGAAAATGTATATGGCCTTTGTTAGACCCCTTTTAGAGTATAGCGATGCCGTCTGGGACAATTGCTCACTTGAAACTAAAAAACAACTCGATGCAATTCACGTCGAAGCTGCGCGAATTATAACAGGGGCAACCAAATTATGCAGTATTGAAAAGCTCTTTTTTGATCTTGGATGGGAGTCTCTTCAAAGTCGTCGAAATAAACACAAACTGGTAATCTTCTACAAAATTCTACACGGTCTTACACCCGACTACCTTTTTGACATTGCCCCCCCTACTGTTAGAGAAACAGCTAGGTATAATCTTCGAAATTCTGAACACATTCAGAACTACAGAGCTAGCACAAATCTGTTCCTTGACTCTTTCTTTCCCTCGACTATACGTGCATGGAATAGTCTACCAAACGAAGTCAAAGAAGCATCATCTGTTGCATCCTTTAAACACGCTCTAAACAGAAATATAAAAATACCTCCTAAATACTTTAACGCTGGTACACGCATGGGTCAAATTCTCCACGCTAGACTGAGGATGGGATGCAGCTCACTTAATTCCGACCTTTATCGTAAAAATATCGTCCAAAGCCCTTCTTGTAGCTGTGGAGAATTTGAAAGTGCCAAACATTTCCTTTTCACGTGTGTTAACCACTCAGTTGCCAGGGAAAGATATCTACCACGCAATCTACATAGTTATGCAATTAATGACCTGTTGCATGGGAAAAACAACCTTTCATTGCATGAGAATGAAATACTCACCTTACAAGTTTAAGACTTCATTATCAAATCGGAAAGATTTGTTAAGGTACCTAGCATCTAGCATATAATGTAAATTGCCTTGATATATGCCTACTCGCTTATTTATCTGTACAAATCTTGTGTAGAGGTCAGTCAAATCTTTCTTCCTCTCTCTCTCTCTCTCTCTGTTTGCTTTCTCGTATCCACTTTCAGTAAATACTCTAGTCTTGCTACTCTCTCTCTCTCTCTCTCTCTCTCTCTCTCTCTCTCTCTTGTTCGTTTTCTCGTATTCAATTCATCTCAATATTTTGAGTCATGCTACTCAATAATGTCGTACATTACATTGTTTCAGGAGATGACGTTTATAAGCCAAATGGCTTACTGTCAGATCCTTATGCCAGATCTTATTTATATGCTGTAAATGTATACTAGCTCTGAATAAAATATTGTTTAAAACCAAATTTGGCGCCGAAAGAGCTAGCAGAACAACCTCCTGAGAATATATGGATGCACAGGCCGATCTTGATTTGTTATTCTCATACGAAGTAATGTTCATTTTTCAGTGTGTTCCTGGATTTTTGAAATGATTTTTGTGTTACTGCCGTTTAGCAATCGTAAAACGTCTACCCGTACTTCACTGTTGTATATTTTCTGGTCATTTATGAGCATTGTGTCCGCTCCGTCATTTTTGAACTTTTATATGCAGGTCGGCCCAATCGCCCGAAACAAGCTAGTCTGTCCCAGAAAACTTCACACTTCAGCTGCTTTCCGCTTTGTTGGTGAGTTCTTTGCTCTGTTGTTTCAACTTGGGAGCGAGCAATTCAATTTAAATAGATTTTTTTTTCCTATTTATTAAAGTGGGATTTATTTTCATAGAAAATAAGAGCTGTTTCACATTTCATTTATTTAAACCCATTTTGGAGACTATACGAATGATATCATCAAGCCTTTGAATAATAATCATAGCAATTTTGGGTTAATGTTAATACCGCCAGCTGGCATGGTTTTCAAGTAAACAGAATGAACACGTGAAAACAGACCTTGTAGGTAAAAGCAAGATCGGTTTTATCTGTCAGTTTCCGATCATTAAAATAATCGTTAAAACAGTTCTATTCTTTATAACTCTCTGGGCTAATTCAGCAGACGACAAATGCATGATTCTTTTTATTTTTCCAAAAAATAAGATTTGACATTTCATGCAAATTATCTCCTCAAGAGACAATTTGCATGAAATGTCAAAGCCTATTTTCTAGGAAAAAATATTTCATTATGCTACCGGAGAAGCACCCGGATGGCTGAGTGGTTACCACTCCCGACTTCGGATCGCGAGGTCCCGGGTTCGAAACCCGCTTGAGAAATAAATCAGCTCATGAGTTTCAGTCGCTTCATTGCACAGAGCCTTTATCAGTCACCCTTCCATCGCTTCGACATGACGTAAATAATGTTAAAAGGAACGTAAAACACTACACCATAATCATATGTGCCCAGAAAGAGGATTTGACAGCTCATGCTAATTGTCTTCTCACCTATTTCTCTTAACCTGTTTATTCCATAATCCTTATACTCCATATATTTTCGTTTGTTTCAACTGAGATTTAACTGCCCATTCAACAATATTTCAGTTATATCGAGCCGTCCTATTTACCAGCGAGAAGGACAGAAAAAAAAAGAATGAGAAAGATGAGAAATAGGCCCCGCCCGTGAACTTGCTTAAAAATGGGGCACGAGCCGCCTTCCTGCCAACAATGAGGACTAAGCCTGCCCAGGAAAAGTGTGGCTTGGTAAAATGACCGGCTCGACATGACTCTAATGGATTGACTGGGCCGTAAAACGTCAGCTCAATCAATCAATCAAAAAATGAAACAGTAAATAGATGTTGTTTTTTTTGTGTGTGAAGTTTTTAAGAAAATTTATAGCAAATATATATTTATCAATAAATATTTTATCTTGTCGGACAGCAGAACTACATGTATTTTGAAAAAAAAAAAAAAAAAAAAAAAAAAAAAAACTGTCAGAATATGCAGGCTGATCTTGGCCCTACGTTCTTTGCCTTTTTAAGGCCAATTATTGCTTTACCATATTTACTCGAAATATTGGGACACCTTAATTCCTTACCATACGTATCCTAAAAGTCAAAGCAAACCAATCTGTTACATTTTATACCTGTTGATGTGTCAAACCTGCTGGATGAGTGGCAAACAGCGTAGACCCTGATCAGACGCCGCGTTCGGCGGCGTCTGATCTGAGTCTACACTGTTTGCCCAGTCTGTCTTTTCCAATACGTTATTATGGTATATATTTGTATTTACAAAATGTATCATGTCCTACCAGCAGAACCTTCTATTGGTCGCAAATAACGCCCATCCTTTTTCTGGTTTTGAATACGTGTGAATAATTTTTTCATTATATTTAAATCCAGGACCTATCATCCTGTTTTTTCTATATCAATGAATAAATGTTTCATTAATTTTACATTATTTGAATATCCACATCTATTAGTGTAACATATTTTCACCGAATCAATACAATAACTATGAAAGTTCAAAATATTCAAGAACATAGAGTGGTGAACAATATGTTTAAGTAATTCAGTGCTTCAAAGCCCCAGATTTTGGAGAAAAAAAAATAACGCTTAGTGTACATGTACTAGGTTAAAAATTCTGCAGACGACACTTTAAAGATTTTTTTCATATTTTTTTCCCAGAAAATAGATTTTGCCATTTTATGCAGATTTTTAGAAAAAAGTATACGTTTAATACAATCTTACATCACGAAAACATGCCTATATAATGTTGACCCCCTTAAACCCCACTTTTTTTATAGTAAAACTGGGGTTTACAGGGGTATACATTATTTTTCTTATTTCTGCTCAAACACATAGATTGTGGGTACTCGTTAGAACCGCCTCGCCGAGGCGGTTCTAACGAGTACCCACAATCTATGTTTTGAGCAGAAATATGAAAATATTCGAATTTTTATCTGAAAAAAAAAATCATTTTTGGTGGTAAAATTGTCAGTATATTTGAATAGGCGTGTTTTCGTAATGAGAGTCATAAAACAGTGGAGAGCTCGAGAGTCAAATTACTTTTCCATAGGCGTCCATTATAGCATTGGCTAAAAATTCTGAACTTCACAGTATTCCCTGCTTTCCAAATTTGGTCTCAAATTAAAGGTAAGTTTTAGGTTGACGTGCAGCACAAAAAAGAAGCGGTCCTTCAATATATTTAGGCATTTTTCTGCCTTTGATCACATGTACCCTCATTGTGTAGGGAAAAAGTCAGATTTCTCAACAACAGCACTAAAAAAAAAAAAAAAAAAAAAAAAAAAAAAAAAAAAAAAACAGAAAAAACACACTAACAAATTTTAACGTGGTCTGCAATTACATGACACATATTTTTGTGTAAAACTGACGTCATTCAAACCGCCTCATCTATTACTGTACAATCATAGTCAAGCTTTTTATCAAATGTAGCTTTTTGCTGGTTTCAGTCCCCACGATCCTAATTAGTACCCTGTTCCTTAAAGCCTAGATGAGACATATCAACCAGTTCCAGCGAGTACTCGAGCTATACAGATGAGTACAATTCCAGGGGCAGATTCAGAGCGTTCTGCGGCGTCTGGGTTTACACCGTTTGCTCAGACATGTCTGTTCGAATACGTAGAATGAATACAGTAATTAGATCAAATCGAATTCCCTCAGAAATCATCCTGGATCCGCCCCAGAATTCCACCGTTGCTGATGCAGATGGAATATCGCAGAGCCAATGTCCATGCATAACCCTGTCCCAGCTCCCTCTTTATATTTTCTTTTTGAGTTGTGGTGCAGGGAAGTGTTGCAAACGAGAGTTTTCGTAGCGGACCATTACATAGCAGCGGGAAGCA
Organism: Anodontia alba; assembly: GCA_964016985.1. Classification (NCBI taxonomy): domain Eukaryota; kingdom Metazoa; phylum Mollusca; class Bivalvia; order Lucinida; family Lucinidae; genus Anodontia; species Anodontia alba. The sequence continues at coordinate 102,542,003 of OZ024826.1, read as the reverse complement.
ACCAAATGACAACAATATAGGAGGCAGTAGGTTTTTAACTGTTTAATGAAGTATTTCTCAATACTTTGATAACCAAAGACGATGTCATGTTTGTGTGGTGGTTATTGTAGGTATATCGAAGTCCAAATCATAAAAAATATAAATTATAGTTTTTAAACTTAGGGACCGAGTTAGCTGTCATATAATAATAATAATAATAATAATAATAATAATAATAATAATAATAATAATAATAATAATAATAATTATTATTATTATTATTACGTTGTTGTTGTTGTTTTCAAATATTGTTTTGTTGCTTTCGAGCAGGAATGTCCATTTTTTTCTACAGCAAACTTTTGAACTCATTTAAGCCTAGCCTCGATCATTGTCAAACGGTGTAGACGCAGATCAGATGTCGCAGAACGTGGTGTTTGATCTGGGTCTACACTGTTTGCATAAGATGTAGGAATTTCGATAAAATATTTTAATAATAAGAACCAATCAGATACCACTTCTATTAGAAATGGACCTGTCCAAAGAGTACATTCCGTGTAAATGGGGTAACTTCACTGTTACCATGTTTTCGCTGCTCCTGCTGGCCTAATGATTAGGGCTCCTGACTCGAAACGCGAAATTTCTCGCTCCAGCATGCATTATTCATACCATCAGTACAAAACCATACTAAACCCAGCGGGCACATGACGTCTATACAACGTCGCCTCAACGTCGATGCAATGTCATGACGTTGCATCGACTTTGAGGTGACGTTGTGTGGACATCTTGTGTCTGCTGGGAACGAGCCCCGGGCTGAATATAAAGTGGTCAGGGTGATATCTAGAGAGAGTCCATGGTCCTGTGTGAATGGGAGGGCCGTGAAAGCAAGCCTGTACTAATTCATACAAATGTATTCAATGGTGGGTCGATATAAAATAAGCCGGGATACAGCATTTCCTATAAGATTGAGTATGCGCCCTGGAAAACTCAGATCAGTCCGCTGTCTGTCTGAAGACGCCTTGGATGCCTACCCACAGAGTGCCCTGCAAAGACTCTGACAAGACTGCGCGGATTCGCAGGCGGATCTGTCTTCGCCTGGCGCACATATACTGTTGTAGAATATTATGTGCCCCGGCTCAAACCTCAAAATTAACATCGCCATGTTTATAATTTCTAATGAGATTTATTCAAAAAGCTGTTGCGTTGTTTTGCTGTTGAGAGGTTTTTACCCTTTCGATTCAGAATTGGGGACACATGCCCTGATCACGCTCTTCTCTCATGCTCACAAGAGGCCCGATATGGTCCTGTATCGCTCACCTGAATATGTAGCCCAGGGGCATAAACAGAAAGAATCAAGGGTAAATTCTGCATCAAACAATTTTTCCAAACACATACATAAGGAATAAAAACTTTCGACGTGCCATAAAAAGTCCAAGGTCAAACTAAGTTTACCATTACCTTAAAGCTGGTAGATCTTCCATTCACGATGCTCCATACCAAGACTAAGTGTCAAAGCTTTCTTGGGTTTAAAAAAAAAAATACTTTTAAATGTTTTTCATCATATGTCGGTATGGCGGCCATCTTGGTCAATATGAAGCATGACCATTTAAAGAAACATTCAAATCCTCTTTAACAGAAGGCTTTTCAGACATTTGACGAGAACAGGCACAATGTTTCCAGAGGAAAATTTAAAAAAAAAAAAATCAAAAAAAAAAAAAAAAAAAAAAAAAAAATCATTATGTTATGTGTACATGTATACAGCCGAGGAACAAGGGTAGATAACCCTCGGGGATAGTTTTTTATTAACTGTAGAGGTTTTCCCATACAAACACATAAGGAAGCAAATTTAACCCATTGTAGTTTGGAGACCTCTCAGAGGGTAATTGGAAACAGTGCAGACCAAACTCAGACGCCACAGAACTCTCTGATCAGGGTATCCACTGTTTGCAAATAGTTCAACCATTTTTCTCAAGGAATATCTAAATCACATAGCCTATAATAATGTATACCCCTATAGACCCCCTTTAACTGTATAAAAGTGGGGATTAAGGGGGTCAAAATTATATAGATATGTTTGCGTGATGCTTTTAACCGTCACCAAAATTGCTCTTAGATTTGAATAATTCCAATTTACTATTTTTTTTTTTTTTTTTTTTTTTTTTTTTTTTGTATCTAAAATACTGCGGGGTAAGTTGCAAACAGTGAAATCCTTGATCAGATACCGCAGAATGCGTGCGTACGTGCGCCTGTGTGAACTTTATATAAAAAAAAAAACTTTGCAAAAGTGTACGAATTTGAATTGGGAAGGCAGTGTCAGTATGAATGATAAAAATCGTTCAGAATTGCGAAAAAGGTTCTATAAAATTGATGAAAACTCGAAAAAGTGTGTCATATAGCCTTTTTTTTCATAGAAGGTTTTACTAACGCTTTAAAGCACCTTTGATTAAAATTTCAGCAAACGACATTTTGAAATATTTTTCAGCTCTTCCCAGCAAACAAGATTTGACATTTTATTTAAATTGTCTCCAAAGGAGATAATTTGCATGAAATGTCAAATCCTGTTTTCTGGGGAAAAATAAAAAAAAGTGTTATGAATTTGTTGCCTGCTGAATTTGCCTAGAGAGTGATAACGGTTAAATATTGAATATATTGACATTGTTGTTCACAAAGCAATACGTGTTCAATGATATTAGGTTAACCACAAGAGGGCGCCACAACTAGAAACAGCTAATATTCCCCCTGCCGTCAATGCTCCGGCGCAATCTTTGACTGACAGTCAAAGGCGCTGGTTTATAATTCAACATTGTAAACTTTCACCCAAAAGACTGAGAATTATGTCAATTCGTCTGCTGAGTGTTTTCATTACGCTTTCAGCGTCAGCAATTATTTCTTCAAATGGTAAGATTTTTTATTATTTCATTAATCCGTTTATGCCAAATGGACTCTTCTACCTTAACTCTTTTGACCGGTCCATTTCCAATAGATGGGACGTCTGGTTACTTCTATTATCACCACGTTTTATACACATTTATGTATTTAATGGAAACAATGTAGAACTGGGTCTACACTGTTTGCAAAACTTCCTTTTATAGGACGCAAGGCATAGACCCAGTAAACATTCATTATAAATCTATAGCGGGCCGTTATCGGCCCGTCAGGGTAGACGGGCCGATAACGGCCCGCTATAGATTTATAAAAAATGCTAGCTGGGGATGGGCCAGCAAACCTTAAGTATTGGGACAGACAATGTTGAGTAAATAGCGTAGACCGTCCGTCAGACGCCGTAGAACGCAGGATGAATGCCAAACAGCCCGCGCATGCGCACTGTCTGATTAGTCTCCAATGATACAATAGCAGTCTATTTTGGAAAAAAAGTGCGAAGAGTGAGGACTGATCGTACAAGGCGAGTGTGAATGAGATGATCTTAACGCTTAGCATACCGGGTAAACGTTTCAGCAGGCGATATTTTAAAATGTCTGTTTTTTTTTTGTTGTTTTTTGTTTTTCACAGAAAATAGACATTGACATTTAATGCAAATTGTCGTCTGCTGAATTTGCCCATAATGTGAGGGTAACGATTAATAAGTACTTGCCATGTTGTGCTTCTGCTTTTACCTGTCTATAGTGGTTAACTCTTAAAACGCCAAGAAAACCTGCATCTGAAAATGTCGTCTATTTATGTCGTCTGCTGAATATTCTTGCAAACTTTTCAAACCTATTTGTGCATACAGACAAACAGTGTGGACCCAGGTCAGACTGCTCCTAAAAGAGCAGTCTGATCTGGGTCCACACTGTTTGCAGAAATGACTTTTAAAATCACAAGCAGATGACAAAGCAGACGAAAATTGTTGTGATTGGCAGTTTAAGGGTTAAGGAGGAGTATTTAATGCCAATTCTATGATATTTTTCTTCAGTACTATTCGCCATAAAAATATATGCTGTTAGCACTCATTAGAAGCGCATCTCAAAGGCACTTCTGAGTACCCAGAACATATGTTCTCCATAAAAAACATATGTTATGGGTACTCATTAGGAGCGCTTTGCCAACAAAATATGATTTTAGAAGAAATTAATATCCTAGAATTATCACCAAACACTTCAAGTCTACTCCCAGCTAGCATTCTACGTAAATCTACATCGGGCCGTCATCGGCCCGTCAGCTACCCTGACGGGCCGATGACGGCCCGATATAGATTTACGTAGAATGCTGACTGGGCTCGTATCTTTAACTGTCGAATCGCCAATACCGAATATAAACGCATACCTTTTTGCAGTTTTAATGAAACACGCAGACCTGTATCAGCCTGCAAATAATGCACATTTTGTTCTTTCGACGCATGCCTTTATGTAAGACATGCCATGGAGAAATGTCCTTAGATCATTAGATCATTTACGGACAGCGATCGTTTCCATCCGCGCAGTTTGACCAGGGCCATTTCTGTCCGCTAAAAAATCTGAATAAGATTTCGATGAGCAACGAATATGGGCGCATGCCCGTCTCTTCTTACATTGTTCGTATACTATGATATAATGTCCGTATTATCACTTTAAAGGCATATTCGGGTAAATACTTCCTACATTGAAAACTGTTGAAGGACTGAGTTTGGATACACTTTCAGGGGCGATAACTGTGTCAGCATTGTCTTAACTACCTTTATTCTGTTTAAGATGTCTTCTGATATATCATAGTGCAGTTAAACTATATAATAATCTTCTCTACAACGACGCCCTCCTTACAACAGCTATTTTTATGTGTTCACAGGGGTGCCTGTTATAGGAAGGTTAAGCCATCATATCTCATCACTTAACATGCCTATATAATTTTGACCCCCTTAAACCCCACTTTTATATAGCAAAACCGGGGTTTACAGGGGTATAAATTTATTTTTCTTATTTCTGCTAAAAACATACATGGTAGGTACTCGTTAGAACCGCCTCGCCGAGGCGATTCTAACGAGTACCCACAATCTATGTTTTTGAGCAGAGATATGAAAATACCAGAGTTTTTAATCTGAAAACTTTCAGTTTTTTGGAAGAGAAATTTTCTATATATTTGAATAGGCGCGTTTTCGTAATGTTAATTCTAGTCATTTTAGCCGCGCCGTACTAAAACGTGTCTTTCGCCATATGCGGATAGCTAAGGCCCAGATCATTTTGGAAAGAGTTGCCTCCCTGAAAGTAAAATCAGAGACAAAATGGTCATTATGCAATTCACGTCATTTCCGAACAACAAAGGTTTGGATCAGCATGCCATCGCATTCTGGTGAAGTCGATTCTCTGTTGTTCATTATTTGTTACAGTTTGCCCTAATCAGGCTGCGCGGATGCGTATTTGGTGCAGGTTTTCACTGTCCGCATATACTATAGGATACGTCTTCTCGTGAGACGGTTTAAATGCTTTTTTTAGGTGAATTTCAACATGGTAACATGCGGAACCGGAAATTGATTGTACGAGACCTCAATGCGCGTGCGCACGATTCCAACGGGAAGATGAAATTTCCGGAAGAGATTTCAGCCACTTTAGATGTCGAGGGACTGGAAACTAAAAATATTTTAGCCAAGCGAAGGGACAATGTGAGGTTACCGGTTATTGAAGAAGTTGGTCAATCCGGTAAACAGAAGAAGAAGATGGTCGCACCGGTAGATTTTATTAATGTTTTATTTAGAATTTAGCGAAAAGAGCCGAATCGTCAGGAAACGTACCTTCTGATATGTGCGCCCGGCGAAGAGTCAGATCAGCCTGCGCATTCGCACGGGCTGATCAGTTTCTTCACTGGGCGTATTTTGGATAGCCAAGGATGCAAAGTTTCTTCATGCGGACAACAAAGACTCTAATCAGACTGCGCGGTGGCGCAGGCTGATTTGAGTCTTCGTTGGACGCACATTTCAGAAGGTACCTTTTCAATGTTTCGGCTCAAGTAGTTATAATAGGTCCTTAGTACACCAATATGCTAAATTTGATCACTTTTTTCTAATAAGGAATTTGAGCCAGCGTCCGCGCAGTCTGATCAGAGTCTTCGCTGATTGTATATGTTTGCCTCCGGGCTATCAAAGAGGAATAAACAAAATCCCTTGCTGTACTGAGTGGATGTGTAGGCTGATCTGAGTCGTTGCTGGTCGTACAGGCCTGGCGCATTTTATAATTTACGTTATATTAATACGCCTATATGAAATATGTACGTCTTCGCATTAGCTCTTGATCAGGGCCTTTTTTTCAAACCGAAGTATTGACATTTTTCTTATTTCTCCCTGAAAACATATGTTACGCAACGCTTAGGTCCAGATCAGCGTGCGCATCTGTGCAGTCTGGTCTGGGCATTTTCTGTTCGTCAACATATACTACCGTATCCACTGATTCTGTAAGCAGACAGCGAAGGCCCAGATCAGCCTTGAGCCTACGCAATTGAGCTAAGTCCTGAATGCTCCTCAATGCTCGCTTCTCCAGCCTCCTCCCTCTCCATTTTCCCGCGGACTCCGGGCCCACCTCCACCTAATGTTGTTAATTCAGCGCGAAGCGTGTGGGTCCGTGGCATGGGGACAGCCAGAGAATAACACATGGACAAAACACCATGATGCTAGTTTTAAACTCGAACCCTTTAGGCCACTGTTCAAAATTCTGTAACTTACAGACTGGCCGACTATTTACATGCACGGTGTCTAGGCGAGGTAACCTAGAAAGACACTATAACTAGGCCCGTGGCGTCCAGTAAAACTAATCCGGATTTTCCGGCGCTGCCTCTGTGTCACTCAGTTGCCTGGTAGCGTTAAAAATCTGAACAGACAGACAGATCGAGTGGGCCAAAAATCGTTCATATTACACCTTTTAAAATTCGACATTGGATCCTTTAGGGAGACTCTCCTCCTTAAAGTAGATGTCCTTTGTCAATGGCATTTTAGTGTGCCTTTTGTTGAAAACAATCATTCTGATAAACTTTATTTTGTTTGCTTTCCACCAAAATGAGGGTATATGTGTTCAAGGACAGAAAAACAAATGCTGACAAACCCCTTCTTTTGTTGTGATGTATATTGTCACGCTAAGGCTAACCTTTAACTACGCCCAAATTTGGAAGTAAAGGAATATTGTGAGGGTCAGAATTTAACAAAATGCTACAATGGAAGACTATGGAAAAGTAACTGAGATCCTGGTCCCAACAGAGGGAAATGTGGAGATACCTAGAACATCACAAAAACACGCCTATATAATTTGACCCCCTTAAACACCATTTTGATATAGTAAAACTGGGGTTGACAGGGGTATACATTATTTTTCTTACTTTGCTGAAAAAACATAGATTGTGGGTACTCGTTAGAACCGCCTCGCTGAGGCGGTTCTAATGAGCACCCACAATCTATGTTTTGAGCAGGAATATGAAAAATATCAGAAAGTCTTAGCTGAAAATTTTCCTATTTTTGGTTGTAAAATTTTCAATATATTTGAATAGGTGTGTTTTCGTAAAAAAAGACAATCACGGAACATTATCTGCTTCATTTTAATTTTCATAAATTTTATTGATCTAGCAAAACGTTTCTGTTTTTTTTTTTTTTTTTTTTTTTTTTTTTTTTTAACAGGAAACATCGTTTTACGTCAGTGATGAAGGTTCATTTCTCTGTAAGCCGAAAGGACCCCAACGGGACGAGTGCGATATGGTATGCTATTTTCCGTGTCATTATTATTTTTATGCAAAACTTATTTTTGTTTCAAATAACTGAAAAAATAATACTATACAAAAATGATTAAATGGAAATGGTTGCCTGGTTGCTGATTAAGTTTGAAACAAGATTATACCTTCCTCTCGATCTTCATTTAAAAAGTAACAGGATAGAAGTTTTGCTGAAAACAGTTCGTCCAATAAAATGCGTAACCCCTCTCACGAAATATTTAGGTATTTAACATTTGAAATTTGATTTATGGTTATAACTCTCTGATCAGATATTAACAATTGATGAGACTTTAACATGCAATAAGAATATCAATCTGTATCTTTACATGAACGAGAAGTGAGAGTTGTTATCCAAGTGTTGCGTCTTAAAATCCGTCAGTACAGTATAATCTCAATGGCTCGAACCCGGATGGCTCGTTTACCCTGGATGATTCGAACTCTTTTTTCAGTCCCTACAAAATCCTTCCAATAGCTCAAGAAACAAATATTTAGGGATTTTTTCTTATTTTATCATGGAATTGTATGTTGTGTGTACTCATTAGAATCGCCTCATCGAGGCGATTCTAATGAGTACACTCAACATACAATCGTTGTGTAGAAAATCGAAAAGATTTCCTTAAATTATCGCTATTTGCTTCCTGAACTGGTGCCATGATTAACCCTCAGTGGCTCGAACTACCCATGTCTCGAACAAATTTCCATGGTTCCAGAGATGTTCGAGTCATTGAAGTTCGACTGTATATATTAGAAGAAGAGGTTCCGCTTTATAAGACTGGCCGGTGCCATCGAAAACTATAATACTGCCATACGATGAGGCTCAGTGAAACCGAGACTCTGATTTTCGTTCTTTTATGTTTTCTTTACATTTCTAAGAGCAACCTTTATAAATATTATTTATTTACATGTATCTAGTTTATATTGGTATGACTTCACAACCAGGTACTTTGATGGAAGAACACTGAGGGTTTATCATTTCTTGTCATCGGAAAAAATATAGGTTTATTCTATACAACAATGGGAGATCCAGACACAAGCTTTACGATCTGTCTATGACAGATCGTATAGCTTTGTGTCAGGATTTTCCCTTGTTAACCGTCAGTGCTAAGAGACTATTTAAATGCTCACACAATTAACGTTAAAATGGTCTAAATAAATGTTTGTGTAAGTAAAACAAACAAACAAACAAACAAACAAATAAACAAACAAACAAACAAACAATACCATGAGCATTCTCTGAGAAAATGGCAGTCCTGGCCTCTGTACTCATTGTTCTAACTTCTTTAGCCACGTGCTATGTGATGACTACCAAAGTAGAATTTCGTCATCGGGGCACTCAAATATCTAATAGCCAGGGCCCAGTTGTTCAAAGCGTCGTTAGCTTAACAAGCTCGTTAAGGGTCATTTCGTTAACTGTTTTAGCGGATTCAGTATACAATATTCTGATATTTTTTGCAAAAAAAATGTGTGTAGCTTTTGCACTGTACTGTGTCAAAATACACATTCATAAAAAAATGCCGTTTTCGAGGCTGGGTTGCTCTATCGCAGTCAGAAATACATTTTACAGTCTGGAATAAGACCCTTGTAAGTGGAGCTAATCATTTTTTTTTTAAATGTCGGAGAAAAACAAATGCAATTTTATTCTTACACTGATGGAAATGCCAGGCACATGTCTATGACAGATCGTAAAGCTTTTTGTCAGGATTTCCATCTTACATATTCTGCGCTATTCTGCATCACGGAAACATGCCTATATAATTTTGACCCCCTTAAACCCCACTTTTATATAGTAAAAAATTCGGGTTTACAGGGGTATATATATATTTCTTATTTCTGCTCAAAAACATAGATTGTGGGTACTCGTTAGAATCGCCTCGACGGGGCGGTTCTAACAAGTACCCACAATCTATGTTTTGAGTTGAAATATGAAAAGTATTTGAATTTTTTTATTTGAAATTTTTCAGTTTTTGGTGGTAACATCACGGAAACATGCCTATATAATGTTGACCCCCTTAAACCCCACTTATATATAGTAAAACTGGGGTTTACAGGGGTATACATTATTTTTCTAATTTCTGCTCAAAAGCATAGATTGTGGGTACTCGTTAGAACCGCCTCGAGCAGAAATGAGAAAAATATCAGAATTTTTATCTGAAAATTTTCATTTTTTTTTGGTCGTAAAATTTTCAGTATATTTGAATAGGCTTGTTTTCGTAATGAAATTTTCAGTATATTTGAATAGGCGTGTATTCGTAATGGCAAGTTACAGAAGTAGAACATGCAACATTTCACCTCGGACAATTAGTCACGTGAACAGCATGTTGGGTAAAACTTCAGCAGACGACATTTTGAACATTTTTTCTTATTTTTCCCAGAAAATAGGAGTTGACAATCATGCAGAAACAATTTGTATGAAAAATTAATATTTTTTTGTGGGAAAAATGAGAAACATACCATCGATTTGTCATCTGCTCAATTTGGTCACAGAATAGTAAAGATTTGAATATGTAGTGTGGAATTATTTAAGGTCGCAGTAGTACATGAAGGCGAAGAAACCTGTTTCATCAAAAATGGCAAAGCACACTGCGCCCAAAGGGTGAATGGTACTGACGAAGTGATAAATCCATCAGAGGGTAAGTTAAGCGAGTTTGCATTGCGCCCCAACAGAAAATGAATATGACCATGGAATAAATCCAGCAGCGGGTTAATTAGTTCATACTGCACTCCAATAGTAAACTGTACTGGCCATTTGAAAAAGGATGGTAAGTTAATTCATATTGTACCCCAGCAAAAAATGATATTGGCCTTTAATCATAAATCCAGTAGAGGGTAAATAGGTTCACACTGTGCTCCAACATATTGTAGATTGAACACATTGTACCGACCATGTAATAAAGCCAGCCGAGGGTAAGATGGTTCACGGTGCATTCCAGCGATAAATGGTTCCGACTATAGGGATCAAACATGGTTTGTCATGCTTTAATATTCGCCAGGTCCCGTGGGAGGTGTTAAAAGTGAGGCCGAAGGCCGCGGTTTTCAACACCTCTCAAGGGACCTGGCGAATGTTAATGCATTGAAAAACCATGTTCGATTGCAATTATTGCAAAAACAAAAACTGAAAACATTTGCTACATTTCGCGTTATTTCTTGCACTACTTTGTTTCGCCTTTTCACCGATGTCTCGCGAACATAATTTCCACGGACTATGCTCGTTCTAGGGCCGGGCAGTACACGTCTCGTAACGGCAGCAAATCTATGGCCCCGGTACGATCATATTGCATGTTCCGTAGCCGTGCATTAACAGCGCGTGAATTGCCTTGTTAATACACAGCTTTTCGCCGGTTATTGCACGCTGTTAATAACGTGCGCCACACCTTTTTATGTAATAATGTATAATAAATCAGTTACATGTATAGGGTTATTTAGTTCACACTGTCCACCAGCAAAACATTCTTCCTACCATCTAATAAATCCAGCGGGGAATACGTTCATTCTAAGCCCAATGTTTTTAAACTCAGCGGATATATATACTACGCTCCTATATGACTACCCCCTCCCCATGGGCTTGGAATAATTATTCAAGATCTATATGGTAAAGTTCTTCATATATTCATGTATATATACGTAGAGTGTAAGAAAATGTACCTTTCTGCCAGCGAAGATTTGGATCAGCCTGCACATTTGACATCACGAAAACATGCCTGTATAATTTTGACCCCCTTAAACCCCACTTTTATATAGTAAAACTGGGGTTTGCAGGGGGTATAAATTATTTTTCTTATTTCTGATCAAAAATATAGATTGTGGATACTCGTTAGAACTGCCTCGCCGAGAGTTTTTTTATTTAAAATTTTCAGTATTTGGAGGTGAAATTTTCTATATATTTGAATAGGCGTGTTTTCGTAATGGAAGTATGGTCAGCCGATGCTGTGCTTACTTTGTAAAGCCAATGATCCACTGTTTCTATGGTGGACCGCGAAGTCTGATCACACAACGTGAATGTACTGGCTGATTCCAGTCTTTGTTGGGCGCATAAGTCAGAAGGTACTTGTTTTGTATTGCAGCTCATATATGTGCCTGGTAACAGCATTTCCTACCAGAATGCATGTGCGCCCATCGAAGACTCAGATCAGCCTGCGCATCAGCGCAGTCTGACCAAAAGTCTTCATATGGCATAAGCGCATTAGCGCAGTCTGACCAAAAGTCTTCACATGGCATTATTTGCTGAAGATATCCTACTGTGCTTTCGACATCTTTCAGAAAGTCGTTTTTTGCTTGGCGCTTTACACAGAAGAAGTGAATTTGCAAGCTTTTGCCATGATTTAATGCAAAACCATTTGTCGTGACTACCTATGCACAAAAAGTTTTATTCTAGTCATTGCTTTTTGAAAAATCAAATATTTTCACTTTTTCCCATAGTAAAAATGAATGCAAATTATGCTGAAATCTGTAGGGTAGGTAACCTGGAGGCAGATTTTCAACAAGTTCTGCTTGTTCATTTTTGTCTGAAATTTTCACAATGTTATTGGGGAACATCAGTAATTTAAATCCAACAAAGAAATCTGAGACAAAAAATGCAAAAATCACTTCACTATAGAAATTGCATAGGTCAGACCAATTTTTGGTCGTAAATTTAATTTTGCTGTGAAAAATTGAGAACAAAACCCAGAAACAGAAAAACGACAAATGGTTTCTGATAAGATACGGTCAATCAGAACAAAATATTTTCATTTAAAATAAAACGCCATGCAAAAACATCTTTCCAAGAGATGTCGAAAGGACAGTAGGATACAAAGCGTCTTTATGCGGACAGCGAAGACTCAGATCAGCCTGTGCGGATGCACAGGCTGATCTGAGTCTTCGCTGGGACGCATGCAGTCTTACAGGAAATGCTGTGCCCGGCTCATATTTAAGTGCCTTTTCAGGAGGCCTTGGCGATGGATCAATACAATTAGTTTCCCCCCAACCTAAGGGAGATAATCCTAGAATAAGGAGAAATATTGTAGAACCAGACAGCGGTACCACGAGAGTCATAAACGTTGCCATGGTGTATGATGCTGCTTACATGGAGAGGTATTTCTTTTAAAACTCTTACCAAAAAATTACAATTCTTCCTATTTTTACACTTTTCACGCAATTTGATTGGTTGAAGGATAAGTTTTACCATTACGAAAACATGCCTATTCAAATATACTGAAAATTTTAGCACCCAAAAATGAAAATTTTCAGTTAAAAAATTCTGATATTTTTCATATTTCTGCTCAAAACATAGATTGTGGGTACTCGTTAGAACCGCCTCGACGAGGCGGTTCTAACAAGTACCCTTAATCTATGTTTTCGAGCAGAAATAAGAAAAATAATGTATAACCCTGTAAACCCCAGTTTTACAATATAAAAGCGGGGTTTGAGGGGGTCAAAATTATATAAGTATGTTTTCGTGATGACTTCACTAAAGTCCAAAGCAAGTTATGGCTAACAGAAGTGAAACATATTAATCTTTTACGTGCTGGACTTAATAGTAATAGTTTAGGCTACATTTAAAAACAATTTTCTTATTTCCCCAAGAAAATACAACTTGATATTTCATGTTAAATGTTTCCTGAGACGAGAATATGCAATGAAATAGAACTTGATATTTCAGTTTAGTTATTTCCCAAGAAGACTTGGTATTTCATGCAAATTGTTTCCTAAGGAGAGAGTTTGAATGGGAAAACAGGACTTAATATTTCATGTAAATTGTTTTCTAAGGAGAGAATTTGAATGGGAAAATACGACTTGATATTTTATTTAAATTATTTTCTAGGGAGATAATTTGCAAGGGAAACTAGGAATTAATATTTCGTGCAAATCGTTTCTTAACGAAAAAAAAAAAAAATCTTTCATGCAAAATATTTTCTTGAGGAGAGAATTTGCAAGGGGAAACAGTACTTGATATTTCATTTCAACTATTCCTAAGGAGAGAATTTGCAAGGGAATTTGCAAATCGTTTCTTTAGGAGTAAATTGTTTCTTTAGGAGTAAATTATGTTTGCGAAAATAATACTTGATATTGCACGTAAACTGTTTGTACCAGGAAAAATAATAAATACATGTATATAATTTTGGCATCTGCCTAATTTATCCGGAGAGTGCTGAAGACTGAAATATTTTACAGGTTTGCCGCCATAAATGATGGGAACTATGCAGCAGCTATTGAAGACGTCTTGGATATGTCAGTTCTCGTTATAAATGAGGTATTTAACAGTAACCATTTTTATGTTTCTATGCTTAGCTCCAGATTAGGCGCTTTTTTTTCAATCGGAAAGTGCTGATATTTATTTTATTTTTCCATATAGACATATGTTGTGGGTACTCATTAGAAGCGCCTTGCCGAGGCGCTTCTAATGAGTACCCACAACATATGTTTTCATGGGAAAATTAGAAAAATATTGAGTGGCCGCTTATCTGGAGCATTGGTTCAGGTGTTTAATTTGTGTATGCAAAACTTGAGTTTGAAGCTTCTAAGTTCGTGATATACCTCTAGGAATTCAACAGTGCCAAATATTAATATATTTCAAAACATGATCTACAAAGTATAAGGCCTTAAAACCTTTAACTAAAGCAGGAATTGTTAAAGCCTTTATTTTTTTACCTCTAGCACATCTCAGATTGGGGGCGAGGGTAGTAGGGGGAGGGGAGGGGGGAGTGGGGTGGGGTGTTACAAAATGTAACAAGGAACATGTAAAATAAGAATAAATAATAGCAATGGCCAAAACCTGAGCTTTTCGACCCATAGTTAATATGGTTTTCTATGACGAAGACCTTATCATTACGAAAACATGCCTATTCAAATATATTGAAAATTTCACCACGGAAAATGAAAATTTTTAGATAAAAAAATTCTGATATTTTTTTTTATTTTTGCTCAAAACATATATTGTGGGTACTCGTTAGAACCGCCTCGGCGAGGCGGTTCTAACGAGTACCCACAATCTATTTTTTGAGCAGAAATAAGAAAAATAATGTATACCCCTGTAAACCCCAGTTTTACTATATAAAAGTGGGGTTCAAGGGGGTCAAATTTATATAGGTATGTTTTCGTGATGGATTTCGATGTTTTTGGCTCACAAATCTTGATTTTCAGTTTTTTGCTAATTTCTTTGCTGCCTATTTCATACAAGCATCTATAATCTATCATCATGTCACAGATATACAATTCCATTGCAGGATTTGGAGAAAATTTACAAAACAAAACCGTAAAATTTCCATAGTGAGCTACAATCTCCGTTCTTTAAAGGTGACTGGAGACACCTGGAGATTTTGCCACAATTTATCACAAAAAATACAACATTTATAACTTCCTTTTAGCTGTCCTGCACACCTAGCCCCTTCTGAAAAGGGTCTACTCTCAAAGGAAAGAATTTGCTCACAAGAGGAGCAAATTCTTTCCTTTTAGAATAGTCTCATTTTCAGACGAAAACAAAAACAGTTTAGAGTAATTAACATACCTTGAAGGTGTATACTTTCCCTGAACATCTGAACACCATCAGATTGCTATAAATGATTCTTCTTGCTGGCCAGATTTAATCGGGGAGTGAAACAAAAAAAAAAAAAAAAAAAAAAAAAAAAAAATAGACACAGATTTAAAAAAAATATAAATAAAGCGTTTCTAATAGACTCAGTCGCTGTCGAGAAAAAAAAATTAAATCAAAAGGACCTCTTCAGCTGTCACCTATTCCACGCCACAAACAATAAGGAAATGATGTCACGAAACAGGAAGTGATGTCACACGTTTGCAGTGGATCTGCAGCACTCTCCGCGATGCGTTGGTTGCAGCATGAACCGTGCTGCAGACCAGCATGATAGCAATATGATCACAGTATTGTTATCAACATCTAAATATAACTTGAGTTGTCTATAATGATAACAGCATGCATTTGCAGTATGCTTGCAGCATATACTGCAATACAGTTTGGTATAAATACAACCAGTCATCACAGCATAATTGCGGCATATAGTTGCAGTATGCTTGCAGCATATATTATAATGCAGTATGGAATAGATACAATCAGTCATCACAACAGGAACGCAGCAGGCATTCGCAGTACGACTGCAACATATACTGCAATGCAATACGGTATAGATACAATCAGTCATCACAGCAGGATCGCAGCATATATTTGCAGAATGTTTGCAGCATATACTTCAATGCAGTACTCACAGCAGGATTGTAGCATGTAACTACATAGGTTTGCAGCAAAACTGCAATGCAGTATGGTATAGATACGATCAGACATCATAGCAGAATTGTAACATGTATCTGCAGTATGCTTGCAATGTATACTGCAATACAGTACAGCAGAGCTTCAAGTCATCACAACAGGATTGCAGCATGTATTTGCATTGTGATTGCAGCATATACTGTATTGCAGTTTGGTATAGATACAGTCAGTCATCACATAGGATTGCAGCATGTATTTGCAGCATGACTGCAACATATACGGCAATGCAGTACGGCATAGATACAATCAGTCATCACAGCAGGATCGCAGCATGTATCTGCAGTATTCTTGCAGCATATACTGCAATACAAAATGCTGTATGGATACAATCAGTCATCACAACAGGACTGCAGCATGTTTCTGCAGTATGCTTACAGCATATACTGCAATGTAGTATGATAAAGATGCAATCAATCATAATAGCAAGATTTCAGCATGTATTTGCAGTATGATTGCAGCACGGTATGCCGTATAAACACAGCAGAGTTGATGTTGCATTGCAGGAATTTTTACTTATTTTCACAGAAAATAAGGCTTGACATTTTATTCAAATTTTCTCTTGAGACGATTTAAATGACGTAGCGAGTCTTATTGGTAGCAACGTCAGTTTTACTCTTTTTCGATGTTTCTAAAAAATGCAGAACGAGTAGCAAATATTGTAACAGGTCAGACCTGGCCCCGAGGTTTTAAAAATTTTTTCATGCTCAACTCAACTGAGCATGTAATTTCACTCGGTCATAAAAATAAAAATACCAACAATTAAAACTTTTTTCATGCTAAACTGAGCTGAGCATGCCCATCTGAGTTGAGCATGAAAGAAGTTTTTTTAAAAAATTGTCAGTATTTTAAGATTTATAAAAAAAATGAGTTGAGCATGAAAAAAGTTTTATAACCTCGGGACCTGATCAGACGCCCTCTGTCAGTTCGAATACTTAAACTAAATACAATGCTTTCAACTTTACCACTATCTGGGCAAATTCAGCAGATGACAAATCGATGATATTTTTTTTTTCAAATTTTCCCAGAAAATAGATTTTGACATTTCATGCAAATTGTCTCCTAAGGAGAAAAATTTGCTTTAAATATCAAAGCCTGTTTTCTTGAAAAAGAAAACAAAAAAAAAATTAAAGCGATATCTGCTGAAATTTTTACCCAGCATTCTAATATATTTGTTTTTCACTTTTCCAAGAACAGACTTTGACATTTCATTCAGATTGTCTCCTATGGAGTCAGTTACACTGTAGCATGACATACCTGTTTTCTGGAGAAAAAAAAGATAACAAAATCAAAGTGTCGTCTGCTGAATTTTAACATAGCATGCTAAGTGTTAACCCATATATGCCTAGTGTCCCATAAAAGGGACACTGGCAAACAGTGTAGACCCAGATAAGACGCTGTAGAACGTGGTGTCTGATCAGGGTCCGCACTGTTTGCATTAAAATAGGAAATTCTATAAAACATGGTAATAATTATTACTAACCATCACCCCTTCTGTTGGAAATGGACAAGTCCAAAGAGTTGGGGTAAAGAGTCCACTCGGCATGAATGAGTTATTGTAGGGATAAAACATTGTTTTTCATGCATTAACATTCGCCAGGTCCCGTGACGAAGGCCGCGGTTTTCAACACCTCCCAAGGGACCTGGCGAATGTAAATGCATTGAAAAACCATGTTCGATCGCTATTACTGCATAAAAATTAAAAACATTTGCTACATTTCGCGTTATTTCTTGCACTTTTTTGTTTCGCCATTTCACTGATGTCTCGCGAACGCAATTTCCACGGACTATGCTCGTTCAAGGGCCGGGCACTACACATCTCGTGACGGCAGCAATTATGTGGCCCTGATACAGGCATATTGAAAGTTGCGTAGCCGTGCATTAACAGCGCGTGAATTGCTTGTTAATACTTGTTTTCGCCGGTTAATGCACGGTTGTTAATAACGTGCGGCACTGCTTTTTAGGCAATAATAGCATTTTTTTTTGTTTGTTTCAGATATCACACCGTTACAGTAGTGTAAAGACCTATAACAGACAGCTACGTGGTGTGTTAATGGACCTTGCCTGTAACCTCGTTCTTGTTGAATACCCAGCGGTTTGTAATGGTTTCTTTATGGCTTCTTACTTACATCGAGTTTCCCTTAATATACAGAGCTCTAGATAAGAGGGAGAAAAGGGTATTTCAGCATTGGATTTTTTTTTAAATCAGCATTGAAATCAAATTTAGCGGGTAAAAGTTTCAATGAACTTATATCTTTTAACATAAAGCAATTTCCTTCACATTGATTCTTTTGTGAACAGCAGCATTTCATTTCATCACAAAAACACGCCTATATAATTTTGACCCCATTGAACTCCAGTTTTGTATAGTAAAAATGGGGTTTACATGGGTATACATTATTTTTTCTTATTTCTGCTCAAAAACATAGATTGTGGGTACTCGTTAGAACCGCCTTGTCGAGGCGGTTCTAACAAGTACCCACAATCTATGTTTTGAGCTGAAATATGAAAAATATCAGAGTTTTTTAATCTGAAAACTTTCAGTTTTTGGAGGAACTTTTTTTTATATATTTGAATAGGCGTATTTTCATAATGTGATCAGAAAAGGTTTAACCCTGAAAGCACCGATGACAAAATTATGCATTCTAGGTTGTTTGCTGTTTTATTTTCAGAGAAAATAAAGCCTGGAATTTCATGTGAATTGTCTGCTAATTTTCAGAGAAAATACAGCTTGGCATTTCATGTGAACTGTCTGCTAAGATGAAATTCTACTTCATAGTCAAAGCAACCACCCAAAATAGATCAAATTATACATATTTGCTAATTGTCTGAATTATACATTTTGACAAGTTCTGTCATCAAAGCAGGCAAAACACTTTAGAAACAGGCGAAAAAAATACGATGGCCTTATCAGTCTATACTCAAAGGGGCCATACATGTATTTGGTTTCAGATAACAGTAGTTTGATATAAAGTATTGCCCTTTATTTAATTTCGACAAACAATAGTTTGAGTAATAAGTGTTTGACCTAATGTGAGTCAATTGTATATATATATATATATATTGGTCCACAATTTCTTGCATGCATACTTTATATTGAGGAATACACAGTTCAAATATACACTCAATTGTTGATTTATAGGCACATTTTAGGGGTGGTTGGGTGAGGCGAAGGTGTCCTGTAGCTTTTGTCATCGGGGCGCCCAACTGATATTGGCTTACAGTTGGGCAAGGCCTGCTGCCCTTGCAGCAGGTAAGGGTAGAGTGGGAATGCTGTTATTTCTTCTCTTCACTTTCTTTCATTTCCCTCTTTCTTCCCTGTCCCTCTCTTTCATCTCCTCTACTATCTCTTCTCTCTCTTTTCTCCCCCTCTCTGGGAGATGACACAAAATGACCAACAAGGGTTGACGTGCCGTTAAATCCAAACACAATCAATAGGCACATTTTACACATTAGATCAGTTTTACAATTGTAAGATATTACTCTTCGTTTCTTTTGCCATTAAAACGTCAGCGTCTTATCTTTTGATAAAATTGAATTTTCGCGACATCCTTTAAAATACAGGAGTTATGAAAAACATGCCCCTGATGAAAGTTTTTCATTACGAAAACACGCCTATTCAAATATATAGAAATTTTTACCTCAAAAACTGAAAATTTTCAGCTAAAAATCTCTGATATTTTTCTTGATGCTGCTCAAAACATAGATTGTGGGTACTCGTTAGAACTGCCTCAGTGAGGCGGTTCTAACGGATAGCTACAATCTATGTTTTTGAGCAGAAATAAGAAAAATAATGTATACCCCTGTAAACCCCAGTTTTACTATATAAAAGTGGGGTTTAAGGGGGTCAAAATTACATAGGCGTGTTTTCGTGATGTTCAGGAAAACGACTGCAGACTTCTCAAAAAGGTTTCTGCCTCCTGCTATGTCTGAGTAAAGTGGTAATCTGACATAAATTTCATCGAATTCCAGTTTGCCTGAAAATAATAACTTTTATAAGTACCGCCTTGACGGACTGTGGCGACAGTTGTTGTCTGCTCAACGCATGGTTGAAGGTAACGTGTGGGCCGTCCAAAATAGTCTCTTGTTTAGGTATTCTGCGTATTCAGCTCGTGGAAAATGAAGTATAAATAACGATAACCATTGAATTATTTTTGTCTGGTTTACTCAGCATGGACTCCGTTCCGTTCTGCACTGTTGGAGGAGTTTTGGTTGTGTCTAACTGTTTAGTCTTTAGGTCCCTCTAGATTTACGCTTTGTTGAACTTATTAGAGTTCTTCCATATATGGACAAGATTTTAAGAACTTAGTTTATGCTCAAAAATAAATCCGGGAATCTCCATCTTATCAGTGCAAAAACTACACAATTATGACAATCTATTCTGTAAGGAGAAGTCAGTGGTCGTTCTCCTGAATAACTGTCGTTAGCGACATACATGTACGCTTAATAAATTCATATTTAAAAAGATATCTCCGAAATTCAACTTTAAAAAGATAACACATCGATTATCGAATACCCATCACTAAAAACATGCCTATATATTTTTGACCCCCTTAAACCCCACTTTTATATAGTAAAGCTGGTTTTTACAGGGGTATACATTATGCATTTTCTTATTTCTGCTCAAAAACATAGATTGTGGGTACTCGTTAGAACCGCCTCGGCAAGGCGGTTCTAACGAGTACCCACAATCTGTGTTTTGAGCAGAAATATGAAAAAATATCAGAATTTTTATCTGAAAACTTTCAGTTTTTGGTGGTTAAATATTCAATATAATAGAATAGGCATGTTTTCATAATGCCCTTGCCTTAAGCCAGTGCTAGGGGGCATATACAGTCCCGAAAAATTACACTGCTCTATATGAAGAGACTTAACCCTTGTCCTTCTGAACCCAGATATATCCTGCCTTTGCAAACAGTGTAGATCCAGATCAGTTGGCTTCTTCAGACGCCAACTGATCTGGATCTGCACTATTTGCCATTAAGTATGTGAATTAACACCAACATCAAGTAATCTGATTGGCTTTAAAATTAGAAATGGGTGTGGCATCTTAATTTATTCAGCAGGACAAGGGTTAATTAAAAAAGTCTCCGGTTTCTGTTCCTTGGTGTGTGTTCTTTTGTTCCAAAGGCAAGTTTTTAGATTTTCATCTTATTTCACTGCAGCTGGTGTTAAGTGTCGTATGGCGGCCGTAGAACGTCCCCCACCCCCCCCCCCCAACCCTCAACACCACACACACGTACTTTGCCATAGTGCAGATTATATGTTTGTTTCCTTTGGGATCATTGAACCCAATCTGGTTTCATTTAAAATCGAATACCTCTTAACCCGGTGCCAAGAGGCGTATAAAGCATCTCAAATTACACTGCTGTATATGATTTTGTTTGTTTGTGTTGAGGTTTTACGGCCTAGTCAACCCAATGGTCATGCCGAGCGCGGTCAGTTTACCTAACCACACGTTTACTGGGCAGGCTTAGTCCTCTGAGCAGTTAACCAGTATTGTGCACATTCTTCTGCCAGAAACTGCCCTTCTTGGATCAGCGGAAGGGAGAGAATGACCGTAGAAAATATTCATGATCAATCTCCACGAAAGAATGTTGCCGATCTCGGCGGGGGTTGAACCCGCGACCTCCTGGTCTCCAGTCGGAAGGCGCATCCAGCTGAGCCACCGAGGTCGGCCTGCTGTATATGAAGAAACTTAATAAACTGTGACCGAGATCACGCCCGGTCGGGCCACTGTAATCTACCTATTTACAATTACATAGTGTATAATATTCATCCTTACGATTTTATGATTCTAATAAAAATGATGCGCAACGCACGAAAAGGATCCTTATGCTGTTTGCGGACAACGAAGGCCTTGATCAGCCTGCGCGTTCGCACAGGCTGATCTGGGCCTTCGTTGTACGCTTACAAAATGTATGGATACTTTAGTATATGTTGACGAACAGAGAATGTCCAGATCAGACTACACGGGTGCGCACGCTCATCTGGACATTCGCTGTTCGCATATGGCTAAAGGGCCTTTTTACTCATGCTGCGCATCAATTGCAGCACACATTTGAGGCCACAACGTCAGTTAAACGTACCTTCTAACATGTGCGCATAACGAAGATTCAAATTAGGGATGCAAAGTTTCCTCATGCGGTCAAGGAAGACTCTGATCAAACTGCGCGGCAGGCTGATTTGAACTTTCGTTGGGCGCACGTGTCAAAGGGACTCCTTCTTTCATTTATACATGGACACCAAACAGAGAGAGAGAGAGAGAGAGAGAGAGGCTCCTATGTACTTTCACATCATTGTAACAATTTTATTGATAATTCCAGCAAGGTTATGACTGGAGTTTTATAACAACGTTAGGCGAAGGAGCTTACTTGGATTACCGTGACACACTGCCTGATTTCGCAGACTGGGCATACAATTCTGGTATAACCAGTAACTCTGATCCAGCCCATCATGCAACACTGATTACAGGGTATGATATTTATCTCCCTTAGAACGCAATCATTAACTCTTTGCATGCTTGGTAATTTTGCATGCTTTTTTGTCGTCTGTGGATTTTTTTAAGTTTATTTTTTCCAAAAAGATCTTTCAGGAATACCATCAGAGCGTTACACAGTTTGGATCCAGATTTTTTTTCGTTTTGTCGGGCCTGCTCTGGGTCCAAACTGTTTGCAAAGGCTATCAGCAGACGTCTAAAGTAGCCACTAGCAGGGAAAGAGTTACTTAAGTTAACAAGTCATAATTTATTGTGAAAACGGGTATACAGGGGTCTCTTTTATTAGGGCGATTTTCAGAACTCTGCTGTTTTTTTTTTTTTTTTTTTTTTTTTTTTTTTTAACTAGCTTTACAATTCATCATATTTTACTACTTTATCACTGCTTTAGTATTCCTGGTTCTGCTAAATCCGGGTATGCCCCACCTTTGCAAACAGTGCGGCTCCAGATCAGAGCCAACTGATCTGAATCTGCACTGTTTGTCATTCAGTAAGAGTTTGTATCAATCAACTGGATTAAGCAATCTGATTCGCTGACAATAAGAAGTGGGTGTGGCATCTTAATTGATACACCATAACAAAGGCCATTACGAAAACACGCCTATTCAAATATATTGAAAATTTTACCACCAAAAAAATGAAAGTTTTCAGATAAAATTTTTTGATATTTTTCATATTTCTGCTCAAAACACAGACTGTGGGTACTCGTTAGAACCGCCTCGTTGAGGCGGTTCTAACGAGTACCCACAATCTATGTTTTGAGCAGAAATTAGAAAAATAATGTATACCCCTGTAAACCCCAGTTTTTCTATATAAAAGTGGGGTTTGAGGGGGTCAAAATTATATAGGTATGTTTTCGTGATGAAACCTGGTCCTGCTGAACCCGGCTATGCCCCGGCTTTGCAAGTGTAGATCCAGATCAGTTGGCTTCTGAAGAAGCCACTGATCTGGATATGCACTGTTTGTCATTCAGTATGTGAATCTGTATCAACAACCTGGCTCAAGTAATCTTATTGGCTGACGTTTAGAAGTGGGTGTGGCATCTTAATAGGGAATGATTCTATATAGGTACTGAACTATAAATAGCTTTGTCGCGTTAAAAATCTGAAAACTGAAAACTAGCTTTATTTGTCCGAAAGTTTAACTGTTAGTTTACGCATTGTAGACGACAAATGTGACAGCTTTCATTATTGTCCCAAGGCTTTTGTACCTGATATGACAAACTTCATAAACCGTTGCAAGTTTCGGACAAATAAATGACGTATTGTTTACCCGTGGAAAACCTTTCGCTGTTCATACAGCATGACAAGTTTTTTTTTTTTTTTTGTTTTTAATTCGTGTCAATGTGCCATAATTAACATCTTGCTATTTCCCACACTGTTGGGAAATATTCCATAGCTTACATTATTAGTTCTTATTTCTATATATGATGCGAAACGCACGAAAAGAGCCCTTATGCACTTTGCAGACAACGAGGTCCCTGATTAGCCTGCGCATTCGCGCAGGCTGATCAGGGCCTTCGTTGCCTGCTACCAGAATCAATGGATACTGTAGTTTATGTCGACGAACAGTGAATTGTCTGATCAGACTGCATGGATGCGAACGTTCATCTGAATATTTGCTGTTCGCATATGACATTATGACATAAGGACTTTTTAGCCACATTGCACATCATATAGAAAGGTGTGCTGTGGGTTTTCATTTGACGCGTCTCCTAACGGTTCGGGAGAACAAAATTCTCAGACAGGAAATATAACTCGTGGACCCTGCCAAGAATCTAAATAACTAATAATCTTCAGGCAACAATACATGAACCGGCACACGAAAAAAGGGATCTTATGGTTTCGGTTTGTGGTTCTTTAAATGCGCATGCGCAGTTTCCTAATTGGGCAACAGTCATTCATTTTTGCCTGGCGTTTCTTCAATGTCTCTTCTACATGCCTGCGAACGGCAAACGTTCTGGCGCTTATGCGCAGACTCGCCCAAGCTTTTGCTGGTGGGCTAGCTACGTGACATTACGAAAACACGCCTATTCAAATATACTGAAAATTTTATCACCAAAAAATGAAAATTTTCAGATGAAAAATTCTGATATTTTGCATATTTCTGCTCTGAACATAGATTGTGGGTACTCGTTAGAACCGCCTCGATGAGGCGGTTCTAACGAGTACCCACAATCTATGTTTTGAGCAGTAATAAGAAAAATAATGTATACCCCTGTAAACCCCAGTTTTACTATATAAAAGTGGGGTTTAAGGGGGTCGAAATTATATAGGCATGTTTCCGTGATGATTTAAAAGTACTCTTTTCTCACGTGCTGGCTCATATGAACCCTAACGTGATTACACGTATCTTCTCGCTTGGCATCCGTATTTTCATTTTCTGGCGATAACTTGAGTTTATATCAATGGATTTTCATTAAACTTGGTACGTGCATTGTTATTGTGGAGATCTGGTTTGGGATTGCTAATAGGCAAATTTTGTCACTTTTTGAGAGAGTTATTTGCCCCTTCTTATGATAGTAGCGGGGTACTATCGTTTCATGTTTTTATTTCTTGTAAATACCCGTTAGTTTTGCGTTTCAATATACTTGCCTTACACTTTCAACATGTGTAATACTTGCATCATTAAAAACAAAAACATAAAAAAAGCAAAAACAAAAAAAAAAAAAAAAAATAAAAACAAACAAAAAAAACAAAAAAAAAAACGGTTATTTACAATATGAAGTAAAGTCAACTTCTTCTAGATTGACACTTGATACAACAACAAAATTCGTTATAGTAATAATTTAACTGCCACGGAACCCTTTGCCTAAGAGGAGTCGTTTAATAAAAAATTATCCAAGAACATTATTTAATACTTCAAGAAACATATTTTGTGAAAATTTGTTAGAATCGCCTCGATGTGGCGATTCTAACAAACAACCAGAACTTATGTTCTGTAACGAAGTAATAAAACAAGGCCCTTCCAACTTATCATTCTTAACCCTTGTCATGCTGAATAAATTAAGATACCACGCCCAGTTCTAATTGTCAGCCAGTCAGATGTCTTGATCCAGATTATTGATATAAATTCACATAATGAATGACAAACAGTGCAGATCCAGATCAGTTGGCTTCTTCAGAAGCCAACTGATCTTGATCTATACTGTTTGCTAAGACAGGGCATGTCGTGTTTAGCAAGAGAAGGACTAACATTTCTTACATTAGGATTTTTTACAACGACAAGTTCATTTTAGTGGCAACATCTTTTGGAACAAATGCTGTCTTTGTAACGAGGTTTCTCTGCATTGTACTCGTACATATGTAGATATCTGTCTACAGATTTTACTGTTGCGGAAAATGAAGTGTTGTCAGTTTTTGAAATGTCATTCATCTGGACTACGCATGCCCAGGTGACACTGCACATGTTTTCAACTGTTGATAGGCATGTGCAGTGTTGTCGAAGTGGTCTTCTTTTCAGAAACAGTCTATGTATTTCTTGTGAAACTAGGAATCGAATCGGGACACTGCATTTCCTATAAGATTGCAAGCGCACCCAGCGCTGACTCAGATCAACCTGCACATCCGCGCAGTCTGATCAGAGTCTTTGCATGGTACTTAGACTGTGGTTAGCCAAACCTTGAATCCAAAACGTATTCAGTCGGAGAGTGAAGACTGAAGACGGAAGCGCAGCTGATCAGGCATCGAGGTTATAAAACATTTTTCATGCTCAACTCAGCTGAGCACGAAATAACATAACTAAGCATGAAATTTCTCTGCTAATAAATATGAAAATGCCAACTTTTGTTGGCATTTTCATATTTATTAGCAGAGAAAATTTCATGCTCAGCTGCGTTGAGCATGAAAATAGTTTTATACCCTCGGGGCCAGATTTTTAGCCGGCCTCGGTGGCTCAGTTGGATGCGCCGTCCGACTGGAGACCAGGAGGTCGCGGGTTCAACCCCCGCCGAGTTCGGCAACACTCTTTCGTGGAGATTGATCGCGAAATATTTTCTACGGTCATTCTCTCCCTTCCGCTGATTCAAGAAGGGCAGTTGTCAGTTTCTGGCGAAAAAATGTGCACAATACTGGTTAACCGCTTAGAGGACTAAGCCTGCCCAGTAAACGTGTGGTTAGGTAAACTGATCGCGCTCGACATGACCCCATTGGGTTGACTGGGCCGTAAAACCTCAACATAAACATTTTCGTTGGGCGCTCATGCAATCTTGTAGGAAATGCTGTGCCCCGGCTCAATTTATTAACACCGTATATTTTATCTTTCAGACTGGATTTGACGAGAGATAGTGTGGCTAATTCTAACATACTAGGTAAAATTTATCAGAGATAATGTCAAAAGTCTTTTCTATATTGGCCTCGTCGAACAACAATGTGCCTTCGAACATGCGCAAAATGAGCAGATTCAGATCATCCTGCACATGCACTGTGTCATCGGAGCCTTTGCTCTCCATTCATACATTCTGTAGTACTCCAGGAGGGAGGAGGTAACCCTTTCAAAAAAATTTTGCCGCCATTCCGAAAAGGGGTCTACTCTAAATGGAAAGAATTTGCTCCCAGCGGAACGAAAAAAAAAAAAAAAAAAATGTAAGCAACGGCTAATCCGAGCTGTGAAGACGGAAAAAGTACTGGCGGTTGTCGTTGTTTTCCGCCAACAGATAATTGGTCATATGATCGAAGTCCACGTATTAATACGGAGAATTACGGAACCGCTGTGACATTGATATAGTTTGCACTATTAATCTTAGCCCATCTCTTGCTGAACACAACATGCCCTGTCTTAGCAAACAGTGTAGATCCAGATCAGTTGGCTTCTGAAGAAGCCAAATGATCTGGATCTGCACTGTTTGCCATCAAGTATGTGAATTTATATCAACAATCTGGATCAAGTAATCTGATTGGCTGAAAATTAGAAGTTGGCGTGGCATCTTAATTTATTCAGTATGACAAGGGTTAAATATCTGTAGCTCAGGAACGCTTTTACCCCGTTATGTAGAGTGGACTCTCCTACCTGGACTAACTGGTCCATTTCCAATAGAATGGGTGTCTGGTTAGTTTTATTAATAGTATATTTTATTAAAATTCCTGTATCCAGTGCAAACAGTGTAGACCCAGATCAAGTGGGGTTTAAGGGGGTCAAAATTATATAGGCATGTTTTCGTGATGATTCACCTTTTATTTTTCAGGCGTCGCCTACCTCTATACGGTTTGCTACTATACAAATCGAGTATCCATAAATGAGGAGTTGGACTATAACCTTGCAAATGTTTTAGCGCATGAGATTGGACATGCGTAAGTAAATGGGGGTGGGGGGGGGGTGGGGAACTCTTTTAGACTGAATAAACTCCCCCACACTATATATTGGAAGAGTCCAATTCTATTTCAAGTTATGTCAGGCTGTCTGATTTAGATATTCCTGTAGAAAAATGGCTAAATTCTATTGGCAAACAGTGGAAATGCTGATCGGATGCTGCAATTTGCGGCATCTGATCTGGGTATGTATGCACTGTTGCCATTAACCCTTTCTTTCGAGACTAACATGGGTTACATATGTAAAATACAGCAACAAAATAGAATCTGCTGTGAAATAAAAATCAAAAAGGATTACCTTTGGAAACAAAGAACACACAAAATCACGAAAATCGGTTTGATTGAGTCTCTTTATATGCAACACTGTAGTTTGCGTGGCTGCATACGCCCCCTGGCGCCGGCTTAAGCGGTATTCGGTTTTCAAAATAACCAAGATGGGCTCAATGATCCCAGGGAAATAAAATATGATCTGCCCTATGATGATCTACAGGGAGACTCTTTTACGGCTGCCACACGGAACAACACCAGCTACAGTAGAGTAAAAAACAATCAAAAAGGATTGCCTTGAAAATGAGAATTTTATGGAAGGGAGAGTAATGCATGCTTTTGGCCTCTGTCCCATAATCTTCTTGTAATAGAGAGTTTAACATTACCTTCACAAGTATTATTAGCTTTCACAAAAGCTTGATTTACGCTCAGCAGACAATGTGTGCTCAAAGTAGGCGCTGAGCACACAATATGTGCTCAAAGTAGTGCAAGCAGTTTTGTAGAAGCTAATACTGTGTTATAAACCGTGGAGCAGTTCATGGAAAAAAGCATTGTACCAGTCCATGACCTTTCATAAAATGCTTCCGGAGCAATGACAGACTCTGAGATTTTCTATGACGAAGTCATAAGTTCATGCATTACAGTATAGGGATCAAACATAATTTTTCATGCATTAACATTCTTCAGGTCCCGTGGGAGGTGTTGAAAACCGAGGCCGAAGGCCGCGGTTTTCAACACCTCCCAAGGGACCTGGTGAATGTTAATGCATTGAAAAAACATGTTCGATCGCTATTATTGCGTAAAAACTGAAAATATTTGCTACATTTCGCGTTATTTCTTGCACTATTTTGTTTCGCCTTTTCACCGATGTCTCGCGAACGCTATTTCCACTGACTATGCTCGTTCTAGGGCCGGGCAGTACACATTTCGTAACGGCAGCAAATCTGTGGCCCCGGTACGATCATAATGAAAGTTGTGTAGCCGTGCATTAACAGCGCATGAATTGCCTTATTAATACACGGCTTTTCGCCGGTTAATGCACGGCTGTTAATTAAGCGTGACACTGCTTTTTATGCAATAATAATGGTTACAAAATAATACCCCAATTAAATGCCACTGTCCATCTCCCAAAGACAAACTGGAAAATAAAAATATTTTTGGTGCCGTGTACGAGATTCTGTGCCACAACTATGAATTAAAAATACATGGGTGATACGGGCAGAAAACTCAACACGAGAAAAAGTGCCAAACAATTTACCACAGGTATATACTGGATCAGAATGAAAGTCATCTGAAATGTTTTAACAAAAAGGCAGTGACAGATCATCCCGCTTAGGCTAACCTTATTATCGATTGGGAGGGGGCAAAAGTAGTGACAGGGAGAATAATCAGAGCCTCACACAAGTCAAAGAAGCTATCAGGATCAGTCAGTCTCCCCACGTTAAGAACCGTGACTAAGTGCATACGACTTGAACAACATCTACAGGTCTTCTGGTTACCACTAAAGTGGTAAGAAGTCCAAGTCCCGTGACATCACGAGGTCAAGGTCACAGTGTGATGATGGTTCTCGATGAGAACAGAAACTGTCACAGTAAGCAAAAATGCTTCTTTGAATTTCTTTGAATTTGATCGGTGTGATCAAAAGAATTCTTTGGAATTCTTTGTCAAAAAAAAAAAAAAAAAAACAAAAAAAAAAAACGGTACCAATCAATCAATCATCAGATTTTAACGCTGCCAGGCACCTGAGGCACATACAGGCAGCGCCAGATACATATGGATAACTATACGCTTGACCTTGGCTAAAAACGGTGCCAACGCATAATTCATGCGCGCACAATTCATCTGCATTAAGGTCAAGTTTGCATTCTGTAAGTTTCAGAATTTAGAACGTTCGGTCAAAATAAAAAAAAAGAGCTTCAATACCTATGTATTACCAATGCACAATGTAACCTCGCTTTTACTCAACCGTGCCACAAGGAAATCAAAAAGAACCACCAACTTTTCCGTCCGGTATAATGCACCTCCTCCCCTTCTCGTCGTACCGCAGCAACAAGCACGTGGTTTTCTTTCATCAACCCCGACGGCTCTTCGTAGGGTCATCCAGCCAGGATCTTTCAGAGACTCGGTTGGTTAGTTACACCCCGCTCTACTACACTTCAAGCGGGCTCCTCCAGTGTTTTGAGTCGTTGTCTTCTACACCGACCCGCTGGACGCGAGCGAGTCCATGGCTGATAGATATTTTGATACAAATTCACATACAGTCGACTCTCGTTATCTCGTTTCAAGGGACTCTCTGAAATATTCGAGATATCCGTACCTCGACATATCAGATTTGCAGAATTGAGGAAAAAATAACTCGAACAACCACATCTAACAGACTCTTGAAGTGAAGAGATATGTTGGCAATATCGTGAAAAAGAGGAGAAATTGCTGCTCCTTAGGAGCAATTTCTCCTCTTTTCCTCAATATTTTTTTACTTGTTAGATTTTCATGTTTAGGCAGGGACCAGATTTTCACTTCGAGATTAGTGGTTATTCGAGATAAGCGAGTTCGAGATAACGAGAGTCAACTGTACTTCATGACAAACAGAGCAGACCCAGATCAGTTATCTTATTCCGGGTTCAGCAGTACCTGACCCTGCGGTTATAAAACTTTTTTCATGCTCAACTCAGCAGGTCACTGAAGAAAATATTTCTGCTAATAAATATGAAAATTCCAACAATGCTGGCATTTTCATATCTATTAGCAGAGAAATTGTCATGCTCAGCTGTGTTTAGCAAGAAAGAATTTGCAATTGTATGTAATTTAAGACTTATTAGCAGGACAAATATCATGCTCAGCTGAGTTGAGCTTCAAAAAAAGTTTTATATCCTTTTTTAAGGATGTGGCATCTTTATACAACATAATATAACCTGCGTGATTACTATACCATTCTATTGACACGAACGTTTGTGTTATAAAAGGAACCTATCCAACTTTTTTTTCAGGCTTGGAGCGTCGCATGACTCAGATGGAAATCCCTGCAATGCTGGAGAGTACATAATGTCCTCTTATGCTTTTGTTCCTACTTCAGCTACAAAGGATACAAGATACCAGTTTTCTAGTTGCAGCGTAGATGACTTTGAATGGTTTCTTAATGACTAGTAAATATGTGTTTTTCGCATTTCATATTAACCCTTAAAGCACCAAATACAATTGCAGCAGACGATAGTTTGATTTGTTGGGCTCTTTAAGGGTTTACGCTTAGCATGCTCTGAGCAGATATAGCAGGCGACAAACCTATGATCTTTTTTTTTCTTTTTTAATTCACAGTAAAAATGCAACTATGGAGACAGTTTGCATGTACTGTAAATTCTATTTTCTGAGGAAAAGCAAGAAAAATATTTCAAAATGTCGTCTTCTGAAATATACTCAACTAAATTTAAGGGCCACATAGTGCAAATTTCCATATATACAAACTTTGGTCGGGTGTATGGGAAAACCATAGAAGATATCAAAATATCGTTGAATGTTTCTTTAAAAGGAAGCCCTAAAGGAGTGTTTCCAACAAAAAAATTGAAATAAAATAAAAAATTTCATTTAAAATTAGCAAAAAACACTACTTTTTAACCCAAAATTAAAAATTTACATTTTCGCGTCAAAAGTGATGTCTGGGCTCCCAAATGTGAAAAACTCATAGAGAAAGTCTTATTTGTTATCAAGAAACACACATTTTGCTAGAGGTACCCTCTACAGATTATTCATTGTCGATGGGGAACTTTCGAGGCAATTTTAGCCTCTCAAAGGATTGGTCTCTTTTTCTAGCCGAATCTGTGTGCCTTTAACTGGAATGAAGGTTGAGTTTGCATGACTTTATGTATGACAAAGTATGGTTTTCATTAAACAAAGAATTTTTCCGGTATTGTGAAAAAACTTAATATTGGGGTAAAAAAAAAAACGTTTTTTAGAAATGCCCATTTTTCTTAGAATGTTTTGGTCTGGCGTTGTTGGTGCCACTGACACTTTTGTAGCTGAACATGTTGCGAACATGTTGAGCTGATGGAAATAGGGCTGAGACTTCCAGTTTTGTCCATGAAATAATTGTAAAACTTGAGGATTGCATTTTAGTGATAATCAAAGGGGAAATAAAAATGGTGGCCCTTAAATTATTTTGTAGAGTATATTACCCAGTATTCTGAGTTTTAAGTGAAAAGATATTCATTACGAAAACACGCCTATTCAAATATACTGAAAATTTTACAACCAAAAGAGGAAAATTTTCAGATAAGAAATTCTGATATTTTTCATATTTCTGCTCAAAACTTACATTGTGTGTACTCGTTAGAACCGCCTCAGTTAGGCGGTTCTAACGAGTACCCACAATCTATGTTTTTGAGAAAAATAAGAAAAATAATGTATACCCCTGTAAACCCCAGTTTTACTGTATAAAAGTGGGGTTTAAAGGGGTCAAAGTTATATAGGTATGTTTTCGTGATGTTTTAACACATGCGTAATATGTAAGTTCAGATTATAGTGCTCGCGCTGCGCAGTCAATAAAATTCCTTTGCTGAGCTTCATGCACTCTTCAATGCTCAATGATTAAATCAATGACGAATACCTTGATCATACTCCATAGGTGCACATGCTGATCTGAGCATACGCTGTATAGGTGTTTTAAAATTACATTATTGCTTTTTACAACTATTTAGCGCTTAACGTATTGGGTAAAAAATTCAGCAGACATCATTTTGAAATAATTTTTTATTATTATTTCCCTGAAAATAGAATTTGACATTTCATGCAAATTGTCTCCAATTTGCATGATATTTCAAATTCTTTTTTTCTGGAAAAATAAGAGAAAAATCATGAATTTGTCGTCTGCTGAATTTACCGAGAGAGTGGTAAAAGGGAATAGAAAGACATTCCCTAAGGGGAATAGAACGCGGCGTCTGATCAGGGTCTGCACTCTTTGCTTAAAATAAAGGAAGTGAAGGGATAAAGGAAACAATCGCAAGTCTCCGTTCAGGACCATTTTCTCAGCTTAGAGACGGAGATAATCAACCTGCCAGTGCCCACAGTACTTTGATTTTAACAATTTATTACATTTCTAATAATGAATTACCTATTTTTCTCTGTGAAAGAAAACCCGGTAATCGCTCACCAGTGAATTACCTCATTTCTTCAAATGGACTGTTTTCACGCGCTAATTAGTGACGTAATTCTGTGACGTAATTAATTCATTTATTAAAGGATTGTGCGATCTTTCGGTTTCATATCAATGCCTTAAACGCGTTCAATTACAAAGAAAATATTTATAAATATGATTATAATTTGAGATCTTTATTTATCTCAATTAGAACTGCAATCCCATGGCACTATTTCTTTTTTATTGTTCAGCAGTTCAAGGCCGGGCATCTCTCAATAGCATATGAAATTCCCACGCGTCACAAACGTATGCTACAACATCCAACTAAAACAAATTGTTTGTGGGGTGGGGTGGGGGTAAAATGTAATAAACAGTTTACTTTTGTTCTTGATTACGGAGAATACTTCACGCGTGTTCTAAGGCTTTCGTTTAAAAAACTCGTTCGCTATCGCTCACTCGATTTTTACACGGAAGCCTTAGAACACTAGTGAATTATTTCTCCGTAATCGGTCAAAACAAACAAATAAACTCTATTTAACATTATGAGCCGCGACGCCTAAAAATTACATTCTGACATGTGCACCCGCACAGGCTGATCAGAATCTTCGTTGTCCGCAGAATAAACTTTTGTACCTTTGGTTATCCAAACTGCGCCCAGTGAAGATTCAGATCAGACTGCGCGAATGCGCAGTCTGATCTGAATCTTCGCTGGGCGCACATCAAAGAATGTCATTCTGAGTAGGGTCTACACTGTTTGCTTCTCAAGGAAGTAAAATGGGATTTGTTCGAATACTAACATGTAGCGTCTAATGAGTATTGTTACGACATTGCCCTCTTAGCTTCGATTATCTGCCTTGACAGATTACGCAGAGCTTGTAGGTATATATTCAGTCTCTGACAACTGCGTCAAGGAGTCGACTATTCGGCTGAGTGGTTCGAGCATAAGATTTTTTTTATCCCGGCAGACCGGGTTCGAATCCCACAATAGGCGGGAATTTTTTTCAGCTATGCTTCATTACTTTGTTGTGACTTTCATGTCGTAAGATGGGGGCTCGTCCAGGATTGGACTTTATTTAGCCGAAAATGGCTTCGCGTCATCATAAATGATGACTTCCTTGAAAAGGGGAGTGTTACAACCTAGCACTCCTACTCGTACCTTCGATTACCTGCCTCGATAGATTACCCATAGCTTGTACAATCTCTAACAACTGCGTCAGGGAGTCGACTCTTTGGCTTAGTGGTTAGATTATAGGATTTTTATCCGGGCAGACCGTTTCGTATCCTACATTAGGCGGGATTTTTTTTCAGCTATGCTTCCTTCTTTTGCTACGACTTCGGTGACGCAACTACAGTCGACTGTCGTTATCTCGAACTCCAAGGGACTCCATGAAACACTTCGAGATATCCGTACTTCGACATACCAGATTTGCGGAACTGAGGAAAACAATTAATCGAACAACCACTTTAAACAGAATGAATATGTAATTTGACTCCTAAGAGAGATATATTGAAAATATTGTGGAAAAGAGGAGAAATTGCTCAAGGAAGAGCAATTTCTCCTCTTTTCCACAATATTTTGTTGCCTGTTGTTAGACCTCTGTGTTAAAACAGGGACCAGATTTTCACTTCGAGATAAGCAGTTATTCGAGATAAGCGAGTTCGAGATAACGGGAGTTGACTGTATTTGTTTAGATACCCCTTGTCTGGAGGTATGCTCATGATACAGCTACTCATTAGAGGATCTTTCCTAGAGTACCCACAATCTTACGACATGAAAGTCGCAACAAAGGGAAGAAGCATAGCTGAAAAAATTTCCCGCCTCTCGTGGGAATCGAACCCGGTCCTCCCGGTTAAAAATCCAATACTCTAACCACTGAGCCAAAGAGTCGACTCTGACACAGTTGTCAGAGATTGAGTATACACTTAGAAGCTATGCGTAACCTGCCAAGGCAGATAATCGAAGGAGTGCTCGGTCGTAACACTCCCCCTTTTCAAGGAAGTCATCATTCATGATGACCTGAAGCCATTTTCGGCTAAGTATAGTCCAATCCCGGACGAGCCCCCATCTTACGACATGAAAGTCGCAACAAAGGAAAGAAGCATAGCTGAAAAAATTTCCCGCCTCTCGTGGGAATCGAACCCGGTCCTCCCGGTTAAAAATCCAATGCTCTAACCACTGAGCCAAAGAGTCGACTCTCTGACGCAGTTGTCAGAGATTGAATATATACTTAGAAGCTATGCGTAACCTGCCTAGGTAGATAATCGAAGGAAGGAGTGGTCGGTCGTAACAACCCAGCTAGCATTCTTTATAAATCTATAGCGGACCGTTATCGGCCCGTCAGCTACCCTGACGGGCCGATAACAGCCCGTTATAGATTTATAAAGAATGCTGACTGGGAACAAGTACAACATACCAACGATCTGGTATATTTTATATTTTCTATACAAACAGAAGCGACAGTACGAAACTTCTGTTATTTCTTTCAGCGCGTCAGACTGTCTGGACTATATGGATGCAAGTTTCACCGACAACTTTTGTAAAGGTCCCCGAGGAACACTTGATGGGGCTCTAGATGACACGGCTATAAATCGTCAGTGTGAACGGTTTTTTCATGGTAGTGGCTATACGGAATGCAATGACGCGGTATGATTTTCCAACATTTGTTGCGCCTCGCGAAAATAGGCCTTCTAGGTCAGGACTGTGGAAATACTATGCCCGGCTTGTCCAACGTTCGATTTCCCATAGGACAAGTAAGAAATTTCAATTTACTTGTCCTGGGAGAAGGACTTCATAGCTCTAGGTAACTAGCTAAGAAGAGTATCCAGATTATGAGATATATGTTTTTTTTTGTTTCAGTTTTTTCAAAGAAAACATGTTGTGGGTACTCATTAGAAGCGCCTCGGTGAGGCGCTTCTAATGAGTGCCCAAAACATGTTTTATTCAAGAAATAAGAAAAAAATATCAATTTTCGGGAGAGGAAATCTTGGTTGGACAAGTGGATTTTGATCATTTACTTGTCCGTGGTCAAGTAACAAAATTTGTAATTCCACACTCTGTTCTAGGCACAACAAATTCCATTTTCAATTTTTTTTTCTGTGTTAGCTAGCTAGTCAAGTCTGAAAAATGTGAAGATTATGAAGATTATATATATAAGAAACAATGCAGGGAATAATGCAAGAATTAATGATATTAATAAAAGAAAATTACCATACCAAAATCTGTCGTGCCAGGACCTGGAATCGAATAACGGACCTTCTGCTTGCCGCGCAGACGTTAGGTTTACAAATATTACAATAGGCGTACAATGTCGAAAGTGCGGCAATCGTGTGATGGTTAGCACATCTCTGCCCGACAAGTAGGATGTCCGTGGTTCGATTCCCGGTCCCCGACAAGTAGGATGTCCGTGGTTCGATTCCCGGTCCCGGCACGATTGTTGTTTTATACGCTAATTTCTATTTATTAATATCATTTCCTGCATTGTTTTACTGTGTTTTACACACACACACACACACACACACACACACACACACACACACACACACGTATATATATAGGGAGAAATATGAAATACCACTGGGCTGAGTGAGGTTCGAACCCACGCCGGCTTCGACGGCAGCGCCTAGCCGTTCAGAGTCTGGAGACATAACCACTGCAACACTAAGCTTGTTAAAAACCAAGTTTCTTGGAACAGTATTATGCTTGATTTCTCTGTATGACCCGTGGGATAGGGTAATTGTTGGTGCGCTAGCGCACTCGTTATATACGAGGGTCATGCAAAAAGTTCTGTCACAAATAGGCTTCTTTAGTTTTATCCCAGGTATATTTAAAATATCCACTGCACTTGAATGGTGTGTTGAATAGCTAACGATACCCGTTTATTTCGTGCAAATTGCTTTCCAACTGACCGAGTTATTTCAAATTGAAATAGATGCAGTCATATATACTGACCATTTTATTTGTTACATTGGAACATGGACCAAGCAAAGGATGGTCAGGAGTCCACCTTTTACATGACAACGCCTCCTCTCATAAGTGTGAGATTGTTAAGTCTTTTTTGGCTTCTGAAAAGGTGAAAGTTTTAAACCATCCACCTTATTCACCTGACCTGAGTCCCTGTGACTTCTTTTTATTTCCAGTGCTTAAGAAAATGCTTTCTGGAAATAAGTATACGTCTAGAAGTTCTCTTGGCAGAGCTATTTATCAGTGTCTCTAATAGATACCAAAAGAAGACTATTTATCTGCTTTTCGCGGCTGGGTAAAAAGGTTACATAAATCAGTAAAGGGGGAATACTTTGAAGGTTTGTAATAAAAATATGTTTGATAAAACGTAGCACTGAAGTAATCCGAACCCAGTGACAAAACATTTTACAGGACCCTCGTACAAGGAACTCTCTGGATCCAAAGGATACTGAAGCTTGAAAATATTATTATAATGTAAGATTTAAACAAACTTCAACAACGAATTCGGGCACAGGATCCTTACTGATGCAAGCAGGCTACTTCGGAAAAGGGTGTATAGGAAGAAATATGAAATACCACTGGGCTGAGTGAGGTTCGAACCCACGCCGGCTCGTACTCACCAATTTACATATAGTTCTCTTCTTTAAGTCCATAGCCATGCTTATTGAGACCTATGTCTTTTCCATTTCATGGGTTTCAACAGACAAAGGTAGCTGCCAACAGTTGTTGGAAAGCGGACACCGTCTCCTGTAAAGCCCCTGGCAGTACTGTTTGTGAGAATATGACTTATGTCGTAGATGGAACGCCATGTATAGGATCAGACCCAGCCAAAGATTATGTAAGTTAACGGAAGACATGTTGAATTTTACTTTCAACACACAATCGGCAAACCTCTTATTATTACGTAACCTACATCATACCTTAGCCGTATGGCGATACCAATCGGCAAACCTCGTATGATTACGTAACAGACATCATGGAAAAGGATCTCCGGTCCGGAATAATACGAAGACAGCTTCTCGAGAAAAACATGCTAGTTGTGACGTCATCCTACATAGTTATTAATAAAACCATTTTGTTCACTTCGAAGAAAAGATTCCATCAGTTTTCTGTTTTTTTTTTTTTTGGATATTTTACACAGCATCAAAAACGTTTTTGCTTGCGCATGAACTGTACTTTTGTGCCACTGT
Source organism: Anodontia alba (assembly GCA_964016985.1). Classification (NCBI taxonomy): domain Eukaryota; kingdom Metazoa; phylum Mollusca; class Bivalvia; order Lucinida; family Lucinidae; genus Anodontia; species Anodontia alba. The sequence continues at coordinate 102,503,769 of OZ024826.1, read as the reverse complement.
TTAACCCTTGTCCTGCTGAGACCGGATATACCCTGCTTTCGCAAACAGTGTAGATCGAGATCAGATGGCTTCTTCAGAAGCCAACTGATCTGGATCTGCACTGTTTGCCAAAACAGTGTAGATGGAGATCAGTTGGCTTATTCAGAAGCCAACTGATTTGGATCTGCACTGTTTGCCATTAAGTATGCAAATTTATATCAATAATCTGGATCAAGTAATCTGATTGGCTGAAAATTAGAAATGGGAGTGACATCTTAATTTATTCAGCATGACAAGGGTTAAGGTAACAAACCAATGCACTTTATACACTTTTCTTCTGGTAGATCTATTTTAAAATCCTTCCACAAAAGCACAGAAATTTGGCAAATTCAGCAGTTGACACACTGATGAATTTTTCTTATTTTTCACAGAAAAGATTTGATAGCTCATACAAATTGTCTCCATTGGAGACAGTTGGCGTGAAATGTCAAATCCTGTTTCGTAGGGAAAAAAAATCAAATTGTCGTCTGGTGAATGTTTTTATCCAGTGTGCTAAGTGTTAAATACTGTATACCGTGGTTTTGGCCTTTACTGAGTAAATCCAAATTTGAGCCGGGAACACAACATTTCCTACAAGATCGATTGTGCATCTAGCAAAGATTCAGATCAGCATGTGCATTCACACAATCTTAGCAGAACCTCTGTCATACGTTTAGAGAAAACTTTATGTTAGCATAAAGCAATGACTGATCAGCTGCGAATCTTGTAAGAAATGCTGTTTCTCGATGCATTTAATTTTGGATAATAATTGCATCCGAGGAATCCACACACAAGATTTGACCTTGATCTATAGGTTATCAGTCACTAGCTCCTGTCAGTTTCTTATTAAGAGAAAGGGTTAGAATCTTCGTGTGTACAGCAGTAACAGCTACAGACGGTCATTATCAATATGTTGAAGCCAATGTTTCATAGTTCATGGACTTTTGGTCAGTTCTTCATTAACTTCAAGGATAACAGTATTGATGTTTTGACCATAGTTTCACAGTCTTCTGCTTAACCCTTAAAGCGCCAATCACAATGGTCGTCTGCTTTGTCTTCTGCTTGTGATTTTAAAAGTCAGTTCTGCAAACAGTGTGGACCCAGATCAGACTGCTCCTTAGGAGCAGTCTGATCGGGGTCCACACTGTTTGCCGGTATGCAAAAAATAGCTTTGAGAAGTTTGCAAGAATATTTAGCAGACGACATAAACAGACGACATTTTCAGATGCAGTTTTTCTTGGCGCTTTAAGGGTTAATTATATTTAACGATACTTATAGTGTATATCACAACCAGGGTCTCATTAGTGACAAACATGCAAAAACGCCCAAAATGCAAGCTGTGATGTATTCTGACGGTTATTATTTATTGCTTTGCAGTTCTGTTTCCTTGGTGACTGCCTTGAATGGGAAGGGATTTGTGGAGTGACAACTACAACCACTACTCCTGCACCAACGACAACTACACCTGCCCCTACTACCACAACTCCTGCACCAACAACAACTACTACGCCTGCCCCTACTACAACAACTCCTGCGCCAACAACAACAACTACACCTGCCCCTACTACCACAACTCCTGCACCAACAACAACTACTACGCCTGCCCCTACTACAACAACTCCTGCGCCAACAACAACAACTACACCTGCCCCTACTACCACAACTCCTGCGCCAACAACAACTACTACGCCTGCCCCTACTACCACAACTCCTGCACCAACAACAACAACTACGCCTGCCCCTACTACCACAACTCCTGCACCAACAACAACTACACCTGCCCCTACTACCACAACATCTGCACCTTCATGTCCCTGCGGTCGATGGCGTTGGTACTGCTGCGTGCTTTACGGTATTTTGTCTTGTTGTTAATAACAGAACTCTGACATGGTATCTTGACAACCCAATGGACATATGACGTTTTAACAACGTTGAATTAACGTCGATGCAACGTCACGTCATGACGTTGCATCGACGTTAATGCGTCGTATTAACGCCAAGTGCCATCTAGGTACAGTTGACTCTCGTTATCTCGAACTCGCTTATCGAATGACCGCTTATCTCGAAGTGAAAATCTTGTCCCTGCCTAAACATGAAAATCTAACAAGTAAAAAATATTGTGGAAAAGAGGAGAAATTGCTCCTAAGGAGCAATTTCTCCTCTTTTCCACAATATTTTCGACATATCTCTAACAAGAGTCCAATTACATATATATTTGTTAAATGTGGTTGTTCGAATTATTTTTCCTCAATTCTGAAAATCTGATATGTCGAGGTACGGATATCTCGAAGTGTTTCAGAGAGTCCCTTGGAATTCGAGATAACGAGAGTCGGCTGTATTAAATTTCTCACCAAGATTCGACTAGGCTACTTCCAAGATGAATGTTTATTGTAAATTTCGACTGTTACTTTCCTTCTACAGTCGAACCTCAATGGACCGAACATCTTTTGGACCATGGAAATTCGTTCGAGACATGGGTAGTTCGAGCCACTGAGGGTTAATCATGGCACCAGTTCAGGAAGCAAATAGCGATAATTTAGGGAAATCTTTTCGATTTTCTACACAGTGATTGTATGTTGTGTGTACTTATTAGAATCGCCTCGATGAGGCGATTCTAATAAGTGCACACAACATACAATTCGACGATAAAATAAGAAAATTTCCTTAAATATTTGTTTTCTTCAGCTATCAGAAGAATTTCGTAGGGACTCAAAAACGAGTTCGAATCATCCACGGTAAACGAGCCACCTGGGTTCGAGCCATTGAGATTATACTGTATAAATAATGGAGCACTGAAAATTAACTAATAGATACAACTCATTCCGATTTTTATTGACAATCTTGTGTGTGTCAAACACAAAACTGCACAATATCTGAAAATGAACTCACAATTGTCATCTCTAATTGATAAACAGTTCTAACATCCAGACAAATCGAGGCATCTTTTTTTTTAATTCAAAGTTTGCTGTATTACCTCGTTAAGTGTTGATTTCAGTACATTTTGTTAAAACTTCAGCATCTTGACGAGTGTTTGACAGCTTTACCAGTTTCACAAGAAGCTGTCAGAAGAAAATACTGTTTCATTCATGTATATGTCTATGGAACGGTATTTAGGTAAAAATTAAAATGTGCTTGATGTACATTCTAATATGCGAATCTGGCATTTGCGTGTTGCAGTATTAACGTTCAATTATCTAATGTACACTAAGTAGCTTGTATGATGCACATTCTGATATGCGAGTCAGACATTGTATTTTGTAATTCTTTCATTATGGAGTGTCTAACTGCAAATGTCCACGATATAACTTGTATTTTGCATCATATACACTTACAGGTGGTCGGAAAGTTTATTTTTAGATATTGTCTTGCATATTTTTATCTTGCTAACATAGGAAATGTCAACAGAAAAAGGAATGTTGTATAACTTTCGAAATAACATGTATGTAGGGTACAGGGAACCAATTGTGTCAGACTGCTAATTGGTGCAAAAAAATGCAGGGAAGCACGGGATAATTATTTATTATAAGGTGGCCTGTGATTAGTTTATGATAAAGATGAATTAAAACTTATTATTCTGATTTGAAAAAAAAAAAAATGTTTGTATGTAATGTTCTGCCTGTTACAAAGAAATAATGTTTCTGTTTGAGTTTTCTTGAGCCTAAAGAAGAGGTGGTGAAATTTCAAAATTTCAATTTTTGATATCTGCCAATTGAGGGCCTCCAAAAGGCCACACAAAGTGTTAGTTAGAGACAGGGGTGTTATTTACTTTGCTGTGCGTGGCCTGGTTTTTGAACTAAAACAAAATCTGGAAGCTCACCAATGTCCTGAAAAGAACTCTTGTCCACCAAAAAGAGTGGAATTACTATGGAGCTCTGTGGGAAAAATAATAACAGTCGAACTTCAATGGCTCGAACCCCTTTGGGACCATGAAAATGTGTTCGAGACAGCGGTAGTTCGAGCCACGGAGTTTTACTTTTATAATGCCCTACCAGGAGGCATAATGGAGATAATTGTGAGATATCTTTACGGTGTTCTATATTATAAATGTATGTTGTGTGTACTCATTAGAATCGCATCATCGAGGCGATTCTAATGAGTGCACACAGCATACATTTGCAAGATAAAAGAAGAAAATGGCCCTAAATTATCCGTACATTGTATTTGGAGGAAATCCCTGCGGACTAAAGAACGTGTTCGACTCATCCATGGTAAACGGGCCATCGGGGTTGAGCCATTGAAGTTCTATTGTAGTTCCCCTGTACCCTGTAATTTTCTGTAAAACTGGGATAGAAAAAAAAAATCTGTAGAACAGTGACCATATATGAACCCTGTCATGCTAAAATGTACCTTCAGTGATATGCGAACAGCGACGATCAAGAAAGGCTTGCGCATCTGATCAGGACCTTTCATTACTAGAACACGCCTATATAAATATATAAAAAATTTCACCTCCAGAAAAATGAAAATTTTCAGATAAAAAACTCTGATAATTTTGATATTTCTGCTAAAAACATAGATTGTGGGTACTCGTTAGACCCGCCTCGTCGAGGCGGCTCTAACGAGTACCCACAATATATTTTTGAGCAGAAATAACAAAAATAATGTATACCCCTGTAAACCCCAGTTTTACTATATAAAAGTGGGGTTTAAGGGGGTCAAAATTATATAGGCGTGTTTTCGTAATCCTACCGGCTTGCAGAATCAGTTGATACTAGTGTAGGGAATGGATCAGATTTTCATTGTCGATCATCAGTGTTGTAAAACTGATTGACCATCCATCAATTTGTTTGGCGAACGCATGTACACAAGTACTGGTTAACTGCTTAGAGGACTAAGCCTACCCAGAAAAAAAGTCGTTTTGTAAACTGACCGACATCTTTCCGCAAGCTGTTTTTAGATAACGCTTTATACAGAAGTAAACTTGCAAACTTTAGTCATAATTTAATACAAAATATTTTTCTCATAACTACCCATGCACAAAAAGTTTTATTCTATTCATTTTTTTAAATATCGAATATTGTTATTTTTTGTCATAATAAAAATAGCTGCAAACTACGCTAACATCGATAGGGCAGGTAATTTGGATGCAAGTTTTCAACAAGTTCCACTCGTTAAATTTTTTGAAATTTCCCAATATTGTTATGGAACATCAATTATCTAAAATCATTTAAGAAAAGCAAGCACTTATTTTTAGTAAAGTTTTTTTTCTCCAAAAATCCAGTTTACTATAGTTATTGCATAGGTCAGACCGATTTTTAGCCAAAAAATTTACTTCGCCGTGAATATTAAAATAAAAAGTACAGAAACAGAAACGACAAATGGTTCCTGATAAGATATTGTCAGTCATAAATCAAATTTTCCATTTATAATAAAACGTCAAACGAAACACGTCTTTCCGAAAGATGTCGAAACCACATCCAGCGGGCACATGACGTTTATACAACGTAGTCTCAACGTCGATGCAACGTCGTGACGTTGTATCGACATTGATGCGACGTTGTATAGACGTAATGTGTTTGCTTGGCAATGGCAAAGCAATGGACATGCTTATTCTGTCCGTCCAAATTGGGACTTCTGATACAGATCCGGTTTCGGCAGCTTTAGTAATGTGGTCACCTGCACTGTTAAATATACTAGCAACTAATTGGATATGAATATTTTCATCAATGACTAACAATTATAAATATACTAACTATATTAAAGATCGTCTACTGCATACTTACTGTCTTCGCCTCTTTATTAGCAGCAACTTCTCAGAACGAGCCGTCTCATCATTACGAAAACACGCCTATTCAAATATATAGAAACTTTTACTCCAAAAACTGAAAATTTTCAGATAAAAGACTCTGATATTTTTCGTATTTCTGCTCACACCATAGATTGTGGGTACTCGTTAGAACCGCCTCGGTGAGGCGGTTCTAACGAGTACCCACAATCTATGATTTTGAGCAGAATTAAGAAAAACTGTATACCCCTGTAAACCCCAGTTTTACTATATAAAAGTGGGGTTTAAGGGGGTCAAAATTATATAGGCGTGTTTACGTGATGTGACAAAATCAACAAGATGGCACGTGCGCACAGCGAAGACTCCGATGAGCCTGGGCATCGGCCAAGCCTGATCAGTCTTCGCCTTCCGCATGTAGAAAGCTTGGGTCCTTAGCTATTCACTGAGCGCACAGCGAAGACTCTAATCAGACTGGGCGGATGACCAGGCTGATCTGAGTCTTCGCTGGAAGCACATGCCATTCTGCTGGTTTTGTCATGAGGTAGCTCGTATCTTGTGAACATCCTTGACGACAGAGACCGAAAGCCAAAGATTGACTACAAGCTATCATGCCGGTCACAACATTAAAACATACCTATGCACCCTTGACCATCAAAATTGCGCCCAGTGAAGATTCTGATCACATTGCGCGAATGCACAGGCTGATCTTAACCCTTAAACTGCAAAGAAAATCTGCATCTGAAAATGTCGTCTGCTGAATATTCCTGCAAGCTTTTCAAACCTATTTTTGCATACAGGCAGTGTGGACCCTGATCAGACTGCTACTAGAGAAGCAGTCTGATCTGGGTCCACACTATTTGCAAAAATGACTTTTAAAATCACAAGCAGACGACAATTGTTGTGATTGGCAGTTTAAGGGTTAAACTTCAGCTGAGTGCACATGTACGAAGGCATGATACCGTTGCTTATTTGTCTACTGTGGGTAAAGATGCAGTGTTATACTGTATCGGTATTTAAATATTATGTAAATATGCGCTCTTAACCCATTTATGCCGAGTGGATTCTTCTACCATACCTCTTTGGGCAGGTCCATTTCCAGTAAACGTGGTGGCTGATTAGTTTTTATTATTTCCATGTTGTAGAGAAATTCCTACTTAATGCAGACAGCGTAGACCCTGATCAGACGCCGCGTTCAGCGGCGTCTGATCTGGGCCTACACTGTTTGATAACGTCCCATTTATAAGACGCTAGGCACAAATGGGTTAAACTCAGTTTTGGAGGGTTTATTATGTATTAACAGGAGATATCGATCATAATCCAGAGAAATTACTAAGGTTACATGATTAAAAATGTCTGCTGCTTGCCAGACCAAAATGTTACAATGTTACGGTAACATTTCGTAAATAGGCTCCCGTATACACTAATATGGACGCTTTCGGTTTTTACTTGAATTAAAGATGACGTATCGAGCGAGTAAAACTGATTTAATACACACCCCTTCACACCACCAGTGGTTTATTCTGCTGTCCGTTCCAAACTGTAAGTGAAGCTCCCAGGAAACGCCACAATCACGAAGCACAGCCCTCTAGATGTACCAAAAGGAGAAATTAAGAGTACATCACGAAAACATGCCTATATAATTTTGACCCCCTTTAACCCCACTTTTATATAGTAAAACTGGGGGTTACAGGGGTATACATTATTTTTCTTATTTCTGCTCAAAAACATAGATTGTGGGTACTCGTTAGAACCGCCTCGCTGAGGCGGTTCTCACGAGTACCCACAATCTATGTTTTGTAAAAATATTATTTTATTAATCTCTTTAAACAATTAGCATGAAGGGTAAACTTTCAGCAGATGACATTTTAAAATATTGTTCTTATTTTTTCTGGAAAAAACATTTTGGGATTTCATGCATGCATGGATTTCATGTCAAAACCTAATTCCTCGGAAATAAAACGATAACTATGACTCTGTCGTCTGCTGAATAAATAAAGGAAGTGATGACACTTCAGCACTTTTTTATTATCTTTTGGACCCGTCTATTTCCAAAGGAAAGGTGTCTGGTTAGTTTTAATTAGTACTATGTTTAATAGAAACACGTGCAGCTATTGCAAACAGTGTAGATCCTGGTCAGAGGCCGCGTTCTGCGGCGTTTGATCTGGGTCTACATTGTGCGCCTCTGTTCTTTTTATAGGACGCTAGGCGTAAGTGGTTTGAGGGTTGAAAAATGAAACTGGCATGAGAAACTGCGAACAGCGACAGCAGAAAGCTGCATGCAAACCAGCTGTCACTGTTCAAACATTTCAAATATTATATTATTCAAATATTAGGATATACATTCCCGAGCAAATATTTCTGAAGGAGCAATTTGATCAGGGTCCGCACTAACTACCATTCAGCAAGTAACATCGATGCATATCTTCCAAGCAAGACGATCGCAACAAAATGCTAGATAAGACCAAAAAGACACAAAAGCCATTGATTAGTTAAGACAAAAAAAAACAAAACAAAAAAAACATCAAAACAACAACAACATAAAATGTACTATGAGGTTGAATAGCTGCAATTATCACGCGAGGTGAACACAATACAATGCTAGAAAAGGCTAAATAGAGACAAACCCGATGGTAATATTACCCCACAAAACAGCTATATCCTGTAAAAAGGCTATATCCTGACCTTATCCTATCAACCCCTATCCATGACAACACTATACTCTTCACCAAACAACCAAATTATTGTTTCATCCATCCTACCTAACCTATACTTAGAAAAATTCAGGCCGAAACCGGCATCCCACAAAAATTGGCCGAGATGACACAAGGCCGAAAGAACACAGGCCAAAACGACCCATGGCGGAAACGACCTAGTATACTGCGAAACTAATCACTGCTGTGACAAACAGTATCGCCGTCGAATGAAATTGTGCCGCAGTAAGGCCATATGTGGATAACAGTATAAAGGCATATAATAGTCAGTTGAAAAATTATAAAGCTTTGGTCCTATATCTAGTATCATCACACAAAATATAAACCAAATCTATCGTGTGGGTTGGAAAACGAATTTCATGTAATGCTTCAAAATTGTGTAGACGGACGCCGACACCAACACTAATGCCGGGGGGTTATATTTTCAAACATCTGAAAATGAATTGCCTAAAGTTCCAGAATCAAAGCTCTTACTTAGTGAGGTATCCAAATAAATGCAGTAGAAACAAGGTGATTCCATTGTAGTTTTATTTATATTATTATTGAGTTTTCGAAAATGACTCATGGTCACAATTTTTATATTATTATCTTTTGCAAAATACAGATTTTTCAAATTGTTTAAAAATTATAAATTTTCAAATAAAACAATCGCTCACAAACAAACTGTTTATTACATTTTCATTCATGTTTTACCTTTGAATGTTCATATTCAGCCATTATGATTTCCTACCAAAATAGTTCCAGTCAGTGCATCAGTGAATTTCAGGAGACATGGTTTAATTTGAAAATCAGTCACCATCTTGTCTTCACTTTAATGCAAAAAAATCATCCTGTGCTTGAAATACAGACACAACAATGTCACGAAAGTTAAACTGGATTATGAAGAAAATCATACTTTATATTTGCGTCGAAGGTCTTTCCTCAAAAACGCCAAGTGGACGTGAAAACTGCAGTCTGGGCCCAGTTGTTCAAAGCATCGTTAGCTTAAAGAGCTCGTTAAGGGTCATTTCGTTAACTGTTTTAGCGGATTCAATATACAATATATTGATATGTTTTGCTGAAAAAATGTGAGTAGCTTTTGCAATGCAAAAATCATCCTGTGCTTGAAGTACAGACACAACAATGTCACGAAAGTTAAACTGGATTATGAAGAAAATCATACTTTATATTTGCGTCGAAGGTCTTTCCTCAAAAACGCCAAGTGGACGTGAAAACTGCAGTCTGGGCCACTTGTTCAAAGCATCGTTAGCTTAACGAGCTCGTTAAGGGTAATTTCGTTAACTGTTTTAGCGGATTCAATACACAATATATTGATTTTTTTGCTGAAAAAATGTGAGTAGCAATGCAAAAGCTACTCACATTTTTTCAGCAAAAAATTTCAGAATATTTGCGTATCACTCGATGTAAATTTTAACGAATCGTTAACTAACGACATCGTTAGTTTTGAACAACTGGACCCTGATCTCCATGACTTTATAAAATTTTCCGCGAAACTTCAACTATTGTTATTGTTGCTACCAACAACGTCAGCAACGTCACCTAGCAATTATGACGTCAAAACGTTTGAAATGAAATAATTCACTCGGTGAATTATCGATTATAAGTCATTGCTGAAAATGTAATAAATTATTTTATCACATGACCGTCACGTTATTCAGTGAAATAACCCATGTCATAAAAATCATATAACCACACGTGTTATAACACCTGCAAGGCTCCCCATTGGTTAGCCTAATTACCCTAATTAATATTCGTATTACACCGCTTATTGATAGCAACCAAGATGGTGTCTGCGTTCGCCGATACAACCTTTACTTTTGAAACAGATCCTACCTTCAGTTTTGTGATGATTTTGAGATGAACGATAAATGTCAGACCGATGGAGGGAGAAGACACAAAACAATCACAATGTGAATAACACGACTACCAGAAATATTCATGGTGGTAAAAATTCGATGTTTTCCCGCAACATATTTGGAGGCACTCGAGATCTCAACATCGATATCGTCAAACCGTCAATGAAAAAAAAATCACCTCCTCCAAAAACCATTGGAGGATGACTTGACTCAGATAGTCAATAAATGTGTCAAATTAAAATCCAAACTACAGTTAAATGTTTTATAGTTTTGAAATCTGTCGTTTACTTGAGTGTGTCAACAACGGCATAAAACTATATTGATCAAGGTCAGTGACCTTTAAATACGACAGCTGACTGTGGGGGATTTCCCTACTCATTCTCAGTGACGTATTGACTCGCTGAATGACGTTGTTCAAAGGAATATTTAGTTTTGAATTGATTTATTAAAATGAAATATTTATTAGCTCAAATAAAAAATCATCATTAATTCCTTCAGTTTAACGAAGTAACAAATGGCATATTTATCTTGTTTCTAGTTATTTTCGGTACTTATCATTTTATGCGAACTATTTTTGTTGCGTAGTACTATTGAATTCTTGGTAGTGAGTTGTTCCGCTTAGCTATGGAAAGCCGTTATCTTTTAAATATATTTTGTGCATTTTTTGTCATCGGAAGGGCCATGTGATAAACAGAATCTTACATTCGTGGTCATTTAATATAAAATTTATGAAACTCGTTGGGTAATTTCGGTATTTTGCTCGCTAAAGCTCGCAAAATACAGAAATTACCCAACTCGTTTCATAAATTTCATATTAAATGACCACTCATGTAAGATCCTCTATTTATCACATGACCGTCACGTTATTCAGTGAAATAACCCATGTCATAAAAATCATATAACCACACGTGTTATAACACCTGCAAGGCTCCCCATTGGTTAGCCTAATTACCCTAATTAATATTCGTATTACACCGCTTATTGATAGCAACCAAGATGGTGTCTGCGTTCGCCGATACAACCTTTACTTTTGAAACAGATCCTACCTTCAGTTTTGTGATGATTTTGAGATGAACGATAAATGTCAGACCGATGGAGGGAGAAGACACAAAACAATCACAATGTGAATAACACGACTACCAGAAATATTCATGGTGGTAAAAATTCGATGTTTTCCCGCAACATATTTGGAGGCACTCGAGATCTCAACATCGATATCGTCAAACCGTCAATGAAAAAAAAATCACCTCCTCCAAAAACCATTGGAGGATGACTTGACTCAGATAGTCAATAAATGTGTCAAATTAAAATCCAAACTACAGTTAAATGTTTTATAGTTTTGAAATCTGTCGTTTACTTGAGTGTGTCAACAACGGCATAAAACTATATTGATCAAGGTCAGTGACCTTTAAATACGACAGCTGACTGTGGGGGATTTCCCTACTCATTCTCAGTGACGTATTGACTCGCTGAATGACGTTGTTCAAAGGAATATTTAGTTTTGAATTAATTTATTAAAATGAAATATTTATTAGCTCAAATAAAAAATCATCATTAATTCCTTCAGTTTAACGAAGTAACAAATGGCATATTTATCTTGTTTCTAGTTATTTTCGGTACTTATCATTTTATGCGAACTATTTTTGTTGCGTAGTACTATTGAATTCTTGGTAGTGAGTTGTTCCGCTTAGCTATGGAAAGCCGTTATCTTTAAAATATATTTTGTGCATTTTTTGTCATCGGAAGGGCCATGTGATAAACAGAATCTTACATTCGTGGTCATCTAATATAAAATTTATGAAACTCGTTGGGTAATTTCGGTATTTTGCTCGCTAAAGCTCGCAAAATACAGAAATTACCCAAACTCGTTTCATAAATTTCATATTAAATGACCACTCATGTAAGATCCTCTATATCTTTTGCAAAATATAGATTTTTCAGCTTGTTTAAAAATTATAAATTTTCAAATAAATCTATCGCTCCTGAACAAAGAAATTCCCATCAAAATCCTCTCCTAACTTTGAAGTCAAAAGTTTGTTTAAGAAATAGATCAGCTCTGGCAGTGATTTGTTGAGTAATAAATCACTGTTTGGCGGTCAGTTGTAAAGTAGATCAAATCACGAGCGCGGAGAACAAATCACTGTGAACAAATCACGCACAAGAGCTGACCTATTTCGAATTTAACACATAGAAAACGACGAAAAAGGAATTGTATCCTTCAGATTCTTCAAACTTTCCGCCATCGAAAACAGAAATCCCGCCAACAGTTTTGACTGTATCGCTGACGTTTTCATGCCTTTCTTACGTTGTTGACGCGAGAAGAATGACGTTTCGCCGTCTAACGTTGTGGAAACAAAGACTGACGTCAGCAACGTGTCGAAATGACGTCGGAACGCGCCATATAGCTTCGTGCGCTTCCGCCCAGTGATTTGTTGCATAATAAATCATTGAGTTTAACCATTTGTTATATAGGCGAGGAGAGTTAGAATAATCAGTTGGTCATAATGAATATGTAATTATGGAGCTGTTCTGTTATACACATACATCGCTCACTGAGTATGCTTCCAAATGATGTAGGGGCTGTGAAGAAAAGTAATACGAAGATACAACTGCTGACAGGTACCTCTAATCTCCAGCGAAATCAAGCCAGGTTCGACCAGTATGCTGTCGATGACATCTGTACTCTGTGTTTGATCAATGCTGAGTCTCAGAAACATTTCTTTGTAGAGTGCAGTAGGCCGGAGAGAGTAATGCACCAATTCAGATCGCAGATAAGTAAGCTATTATTACAGAACAACTCAAGAGTTGCGTGCAGTCTTACGCTGAACAATGATAGCTTGACTCAGCTGCTATTTGACAGTACAGTATAAGTGGCTAACGGAGGTTTGGTTTTAACAGAAGAGACAATATATATTCTGGAAAAAAAAAAAAATCCAGAAATTGATGTTTTGCACTGCACAGACTGAGAAGTGAAATCTTAGGTCCCGCGTTTTTGTACTGGATCAATAAAAACGTTAAACTATAATACCCCGCCGTTGGCGTGACTTGGGCAGATAACTCCGTAAAAATTTGACGAAATTTGTCCATTGGCAATCCCAAACCAGATCTCCACAATAGCAATGCACATACCAAGTTTGGTGAAACTCCATTGATGTTTACTCAAGTTATCATCCGGAAACAAAAACGGACGGACGGACGTGCGACTGACGGACAGACACACGGACGTCCAACGTGAAACCATAATACCCCGCCACTATCGTGTGGCGGGGTATAAAAATGAAATGATTTTTTTTTTTTCGTATCTCTGAATTAGTGTTGGCAACATTAATTCAGAGGTAAGATAAAAATAAAACTGCAAGCCATGCACCATGCCCCGCCACAGGGACATATTCCCTGTGCACTTCTGTAGTATAAGGGCTGAAAACAATCTAAGTTAAACATGAAGAGAAGCAATAAACAGCTATTTCATAACTTAAAAAAAAAAAAAAAAAAAAAAACAAAAAACACCAAAAGGTCTAAGTTAAAAATGCAATAAAAAGTCATAAAAAATAATTTCAGGATTCTGAAAAAACAATATGCATATCTTCAGACCATCCGAAAAGCGTGTGTAAAGTTTCAAAAGGATCGGCCTGAAAATGTAGGAGGAGTTGCGCGTACAAGGTACATACTCCCTATACATTTCTGTAGTATTAGGGCTCGAAAAAAGTCTAAGTTAAAACTGCAAAAAATGTAATACAAAATAATTTCAGGATTCTGAAAAAACAATATGCATATCTTCAGACCATCCTAAAAGCGCCTGTAAAGTTTGAAAAGGATTGGCCTAAAACTGTAGGAGGAGTTGCGGGCAGAAGGTACATACTCCCTATACATTTCTGTAGTATTAGGACTCGAAAAAAGTCTCAGTTAAAAATGCAAAAAATGTGATAAAAAATAATTTCAGGATTCTGAAAAAACAATATGCATACCTTCAGACCATCCTAAAAGCGCCTTTAAAATTTGAAAAGGATTGGCCTAAAACTGTAGGAGGAGTTGCGGGCAGAAGGTACATACTCCCTATACATTTCTGTAGTATTAGGGCTCGAAAAAAGTCTAAGTTAAAAATGCAAAAAATGTGATAAAAAATAATTTCAGGATTCTGAAAATACAATATGCATATCTTCAGACCATCCTAAAAGCGCCTGTAAAGTTTGAAAAGGATTGGCCTAAAACTGTAGGAGGAGTTGCTGGCAGAAGAATGGTGGGGGCGCTGACGGACGGACGGACGGACACTCAAAATTTCAGAGGGTATAACATAATACCCCGCCACTTTTTTGGTGGCAGGGCATAAAAATCCTTTTTATTTTAAGAACGAGAGACTAAGTGAAATTTTACAGGCTGTCAGGTGCCACATTTTATGGTTGTATTAATACCATATATCAATTTATTAAACCTTTCTTGGATAATAAAATGTCTGTTTTTTGAGGAATATGGAGCCTTAAAGATTAAGAGAATTCTAGGTACTTGGAACATAGCACAATCACTGTTGTAATAAATATTGCTGAACTATGGAGACTGTGTATTCAGAACTATACATAGTTATATTTTCTGATAACGTGTCTTAGGTTTCTTTAGGATGCTGTAAATATAATAGACTAAGTAACACTTAAGTTATAGAATAAGTAGATAAAAGTAGGCAAACAAATTAATCATTATTATAATTCCTTGGATAAATTCTGTCGACGTTGGATATTTGTTCAACGCTTGATATTGCTCTACAAATGTGTTAACATGCTAGATCACAACGACGTAGAGAACCCGCTTGTCCATGTGCTGGAATCTTAACACAAACACACACACACACACATATATATATATATAATTGTAAATCAGCTACTATGACTTAAAAATGCTAATGGTTTACAAATAATGTTTAAAGCTATGACATTTTAATATATGCCCAAAAGTCAGTATCAGCTGTAAGCCTTTAACAGACTGGATCCCATCGACAACAACACCACACCAGTGCCATCACCGGTACAGTATTGGTTTGTGTACATTACAAAAACACGCCTATTTAAATATATAGAAAGTTTCACCTCCAAAAAACAAAAAATTTTCAGATAAAAAACTCTATTTTTCATATTTCTGCTCAAAACATAGATTGTGGGTACTCGTTAGAACTGACTCTGTGAGGCGGTTCTAATGAGTACCCACAAACTATGTTTTATGCAGAAATAAGAAAAATAATGTATACCCCTGCAAACCCCAGTTGTACTATATAAATGTGGGGTTTAAGGGGGTCAAAATTATATAGGCATGTTTTCGTAATGTACCCTTTTATCCCATGTGTCCAATGTAGATCCTGATGAGATGCCTGCTTACAAGCAGTCTCATCTACATCTATAGTTTGCATTACGAAAACACGCCTATTTAAATACATAGAAAATTTCTCCTCCAAAAATTAAAAATTTTCAGATAAAAAAACTGTGATATGTTTCATATTTCTGCTCAAAACATAGATTGTGGGTACTCGTTAGAACTGCCTCGGTGAGGCGGTTCTAACGAGTACTCACAATCCATGTTTTGAGCAGAAATAAGAAAAATAACTTATACCCCTGCAAACCCCAGTTTTACTATATAAAAGTGGGGTTTAAGGGGGTCAAAATTATATAGGCATGTTTTCGTGATGTACCCTTTTATCCCATGTGTCCAATGTAGATCCTGATGAGATGCCTGCTAACAAGCCGTCTCATCTACATATATAGTTTGCATTACGAAAACAAGCCTATTCAAATACATATAAAATTTCTCCTCCAAAAATTAAAAGTTTTCAGATAAAAAAAACTGTGATATGTTTCATATTTCTGCTCAAAACATAGATTGTGGGTACTCGTTAGAACTGCCTCAGTGAGGCAGTTCTAATGAGTACTCACAATCCATGTTTTGAGCAGAAATAAGAAAATAATGTATACCCCTGTAAACCCCAGTTTAATAAAAGTGGAGGTTAATGGGGTCAAAATTATATAGGCATGTTTTTGTGATGATAAAGGTAATATAGACACCATATCATCACTAAAACATGCCTATTCAAATATATGGAAAGTTCCACCTCCAAAAAACTAAAACTTTTCAGATAAAAAACTCTGATATTTTTCATATTTCTGCTCAAAACATAGATTGTGGGTACTCGTTAGAACTGCCTCAGTGAGGTGAGTACTCACAACTAACGAGTAATCACAATCCATGTTTTGAGCAGAAATAAGAAAAATAACTTATACCCCTGCAAACCCCAGGTTTACTATATAAAAGTGGGGTTTAAGGGAGTCAAAATTATATAGGTATGTTTTCGTGATGGCATAGGTATTTCTTTAGGTCCGAAAGAGTAAATTTTTTTCTTGCTCAGATGATAAGCCTTAACTGAGTAAAAGGTGGTGATCCTGTTTGACGTTTTTTCAAGTGATGATCAATGATAGTATTGGTACCTATAACTTGTAAATATGTTAGACCTTCATTCAAAGTGTTGTGCATGATTACAAGAAAAACAAAACATTTTTGGAAACTAAAAGTTAGCTTTTTTCTTGTGGAAAGTGAAAGCAGACAATGAATTGCACAACATAAGAGACGAGAAACATGTTTGGCATTTTCAGATCTGTTATAGCCTGTTTACTGCGGTATGTTTTGTAGGAATAGTAGGAAAAATAGGTACCACTTGAAAGCCTGCAAGCAGTTTCAGAGAAGAAGATGTTTAAAGATTTCATGATTTTACACATGTATATAGCCCAGGGGCAAGGGCAGACAGCCCCCAACATTTTGATGGTAACTAAATTGTTTTACTACTTAAGTTCATATTTTGAGAAAACGATTTTCAATTTTTTTCCTCATACAAATGTATTGGGATGCAAATTTGACCCTGCCATAAAAATATCAAAGAATCACGGTTTGAACAAATTTGGTAGATCTTCAGTCCTCTATGCTATATTCTAAGATTCAGACATAAAGCTTTCTTGGTTCTGGAGTAGATTTTTAAGTGTGTTTTATCATATTTGGGCATGGTAGCCACTTTGTTCAATGGTGCAGAACCATTTGAACAAATTGTCAACATCCTTTTGACAGAAGGCCCCATGTAATATCTGGTGCAAATTAGTCTGGCAGTTTCAGAGAAGAAAATATGTATATAGCCCAGAGACAAGGGCAGATAACCCCCAGGGGCTACATTTTGATTGTAACTTTAATCATACAATGTAAGTTTCAGCCACTAGTCTTTAACGCATATTGAGAAAAATGACTTTTCAACATTTCGGCCATACAAATATATGGGGGTGCAAATTTGACCTTGTCGTGAAAAGGTCAAAGATTAGCCTAAGATCATCAAATGAAAAAAATTTTTAGACCTTGAATCCTAAATCCTAAATACCAAGATTCAGTCACAAGGCTTTTTCATTTCTGGAGAAGAAGATTTTTAAAATGTTTTTACCACATACTGGCATGGTGGCCACCTTGTTCAATGGTGCAGAACCATTCAACCAAATGACAAAACCCTTTTGATAGAAGGCCCTATGTGAAATCTGGTGAAAAATGCTCAAGTAGTTTCAGATAGGTAGACATTTAAAATCACACAATTCTTAACATGTATATAGCTGAAACTGCCATGGAACAAAAGTTTGATTATAACTAAAAGATTTTGCTACTTTAATCATACATTGCAAAATTCAGCCATTAATCTTTAAAAGGTTTTGAGAAAATGACTTTTCAACATATTCCCCAATACAAATGCACAAGGACTAAATTTAACCTTGCCTTTAGAAGATCAAAGGTCAACTTATGGCCATTATTTGAACAAACTTGGTAGACCTTGAGTTCTTGAAGCTATATACCAAGATTCAGCCCCAATGTTTTCTTGATGTTGGACTTTTATATGTTTTCACCATAAATGGGCATGAAGGTAACCTTAATTAACAGACTGTGACCATTTGTATAATTTTTCACTCTTCCTTTTAACAGAAGTTTCACATGAAGTTTGAAGAAAATTGACCCAGGAGTTTTAGAGAGAAGTCGTTCAAAAGGGTGGACAGATGAGGGATGAACAGATGGATGACAGACAGCAAGTGATTACAATAGCTGATCCTGAGCCACTGGCTCAGGTGAGCTAATAATTTCAATATTTGTTGTAGAAGGACCATCTTTGGAACAATTGTCGTCTGCTTTGTCATCTGCTTGTGATTTTAAAAGTCATATCTGCAAACAGTGTGTACCCAGATCACAGGAGCAGTCTGATCTGGGTCCACATTGTTTGCCTGTATGCAAAAATAGGTTTGAAAAGTTTGCAAGAATATTCAGCAGGCGACATTTTCAAATGCAGGTTTTCTTGGCGTTTTAAAGATTAATTTGGGGCTACATGTATGTTTAGTGTTGTGATTTAAGGGTGGTAAACACACAAACTGCTACATCAGTTTTCCATATATTCTTGAACCAACAGTCAACTAATGATTTATAATTTAATATCAACAAATAAATATTTTGAAATATCATTTCTTTTGCTTTATTTTCCTTTTAGATGACATTTCACTTAATTTGTGATCTAATTTCTTCTGTAACTGAGCTTTCTTTGCAGCATCAGGTTTCTTGTCAGGTACACCACTGCCTCGATACAGAACCCCTTCCTTACTTATTTTAGCCCTAGCGTCTGCTCTAGCAGCATCCCCACAACCATGAACTTCTGGCATATGATGAGACATACAGTACCTCCCCTGACAGAAACTACACACATTACACAATGTCTGAACACTAGTCTTGCATTTCTTAAAACAGCAGAAATTATCCATTTTTTTCACTGTTGCTATCAATGCATCAATATCATCACTGTCTACGTTATTAACCTTTTTAGCAAGTTCTTTATCAAACCGTCTTGGAGCTGATGATTCTGAGGCTGGTGGCTGCTTATTTGAAGATGCTGAGCATGGCTTTCGATTTCTATTGACATTTTTGGGACAGCCTAGTTCATGAAGCTGAATATTAGCTTTAATCACATCTTTGCTACACCACTTGCAGGATACTTTCCCTGTATCTTTCTGTTTCTCTTCCCCTATGAAATCATCTGACTGTTCATTCAGATCTTTACTCTCATTTACTTTGTCTTTAGATGTAACATTTTCATTCAATGAAAACACAGCGTTTCTTGACTGAGAGATACTTTCTGATTTGTTTAGCAATGACTGGCTGGTCAAAGAAAAAGACACATCCTCTGACTGAATCACAGGCTCATCTTGACTTTCAGCTCCAGGTTTGGACACGACAATATGTCGTTCACTGTCACACCCCTTACTGATGTGAACCAGACCCATCTTTTCTGCAAGCTGAAAATAAAAATGTTTAACTGTAATACCCTGCCATTCGGGCAGATAACTCTGGACAGACATACGACTGATGGATGGATGGACGGACGGACACACGAATGTCCAATGTGAAACCATAATACCCAGCAACTATTGTGTGGCGGGGTATAAAGAAAAATGAGCCATAATGTGACAAAATGTACCTTCTGACACGTGTACCCAACAAAAAATCAAATTAGCCTGCACATTTATGCAGTCTGATCAGTCTGTTGTTCACATAAAGAACTATCAGAATGACCACTGTGGAGATTTTGATCAGACTGTGCAAATTTGCAGGCTGATCTGAATCTTCACTGGGTACACATATCTGAAGGTACAGTCTCTGACATTGCTGCTCATACATTAAAAAAGGAAAATATTGTATTTTACCTAATTACCGCACATACCCTTATAAGTGCACTGGCAAGCAATTTGGTTTGTTTGTTTGATTTGGGCTTAAAGTTGCTTGCAACAATCTTTCGGTCATATCGAGACGGTGTCTGGATGTAGCAGGGAGCTCAATGCTCACTTTTAGAGTGCTGCCTCACTGAAAAATCATGCCCCAGACACTTTGACATGATATTCCACCCAGTCATGTTATACTGACATTGAGCTGACCAGTTCTGATTCCTAGCTCTACTTTCTTAATGCTGAGCGCCAAGCGAAAGGGCAGCTAGTAGCATTTTTAAAGTCTTTGGTATGACCCGGCTGTGGATCAAACCCACAACCTCCCGGTCAAGCAATTTGGTAGTCTTCAAATTACAAGTTGTGTACTTTTATCTGCCTCTTTATAAAAGCATATGTTGTTGGTACTAATTTGAATTGCCTCAACATGTACCAACATCATATGCTGTTGAGGCAATTCAAATTAGTACCAACACCATATGCTTTTATAACGAAAATAAGAAAAACACATTACATAAGTATCATTAAATGATCATCTCATGAAGTCATCTTATCTTTCTTTATAGTCCTTATCAGGGGAATAGTTTACTACAAGTTTTTTCCAGTTATTTTGAAAATCCTAAATACACAGAGAGGTAATTAGGTCGACTACAGTAAATGAATGAAAGATGAAAACGTTAAGTACCAAAACAGAAAAAAAACAAAAAAAAAAAACAAGAGTGAATATGAAACAGGCATTAGACCTCTGTTTTAGTTTACAATTCACTAAAATTGAGAACTGATGAATGGACAGAGCTACAAGACAGTGACTGGACAACATCCTTGTTCACATTCATGATCTATTCAATCAAGATACGAGTTTTTTGTATTTTTTTATTTTGAGATTTATGGTCCAATCAACACTGTTAAGGTCATGTCAAACTGATCAGTTAACCTATTCACTTTTCCTGGGCGAGCTTTACTCCTCAAGCCAGTTACCCAGTACTTTGTGCACCCTTTTGACAGTAACTGAAAACTTGATCAGCAGCAGGGAGAGAATGTCTAGAAATTATTTCACAACCGATCTCCATAAAAATTATGTGGCCCAGCAAGGATTCGAACTTGCAGCTCCTGGATGATCTAAAGTCATACTAGCGACTGCTCTATGGATAGAAGGTGGAACATGAGAAAAAGCCCCATCTCATATGCAGGAAACAAAAACCCAGATCATACTGTGCACTCAGTCTGAACAGGGCTTTCTCTGCTCACACCTAGAATCACTATATACACTTCAACCTCTTTATAACACGGTTTGTTATAACACAGTTTTGGATATAACACGGTTCTAAGATGGATCCCAAAAATGTATAGATTATATTGAAAAATGACCATAAATGGTCATTTTTCAATATAATCTATACATTTTTGCTTGGATATAACACGGTTGTTTAACTAACACGGTTTATGCTATGGACCCCAACAATAGTGTTATAAAAAGGTTGTGGTGTACTGTAGAATATACTGACAAACAGAATAGACCCTCATCAAACTGCTTCATTTCTATCATTGTGGCTCTTATAAAATCAAGTATAAAGTTTGTTTGTGTTGAGGTTTTATGGCCCAGTCAGCCCAATGGGGTCATGTCGAGCGCAGTCAGTTTACCTAACCACACGTTTACTGGGCAGGCTTAGTCCTCTAAGCGGTTAACCAGTATTGTGCACATTCTTTCGCCAGAAACTGACAATTGCCCTTCTTGAATCAGCGGAAGGGAGAGATTGACTGTAGAAAATATTTCATGATCAATCTCCACGAAAGAATGTTTCTGACATCGGCGGGGTTGAACCCGCGACCTCCTGGTCTCCAGTCGGACGGCGCAGCCAACTGAGCCACCAAGGCCGGCCCAAGTATATAGTATAGCTAAAGATAAAAGGGGGTAATCGCATAATAGTTTTCTTATTTCTTGGCCAAAATATGAGCTACTTGCACAGCTTTGCACTGATTACCTGCACCTCATCCTGAAGGAAAGAAGGCTCCACTGGTATGGACATGTGGAACCCACCAACTGTGCTGTCAAGTCAGCCTGTGACATACAGGCTAATGGAAAGTGTGGGCCTGGGAGGCCCAAGATGATTTGAAGCAGCTGACAGAGAGAGATCTCAGAGAGTGGAAGCTCTCAGCTATAGACCCTCATGACACATCTGAAGGTCTGGTGTGAGATCTGCCATGCGTGCAGCAAGCCAGCTACCTGGAAGGAAGCCCACGGATGTGGATGTTGTCCCTGTACCCGCATGTTAATCAGAAATCTGGTAATGATGAAAAGATGAATGATGAACATATGTTGTGGGTACTCATTAGAGGTGCCTCTGTGAGGCACCTCTAATGAGTACCCACAACATATGTTTACAATGAGGAACTGGAAAAATATCAACTTTTCTGTTGAAAAAAGCTCCTTATCTGGAGCTATGATAATGTGACATTCTACCTCATGAACAAGGAATCTGTCATGTGCTGTTAAGGAACTCGGAAACACTAGAAGATCTGACTCATCATTGGCAACAAAGTCATTTAGTTCTGCTTGTAATTCTACCAATCTGCTACTGGTATTTTCACATCTATAAACAACAAAAACACTAACCATAGCAACAGATAAGGCATTTTTTTTCATCCGAAAAATGTTGATATCTTTCTTATTTCTCCATGAAAACATATGTTGTGGGTACTCATTAGAAGCGCCTCACCGAGGTGCTTCTAATGAGTACCCACAACGTAATTTTTCGTGGAGAAATAAGAAAAATATTATGTGGATACCCCCTCTTATCTGTAGCTATGACTAGCCATGTCATGTGAAAACTTGCCTTCATGGCATATGTGGAAAGCTAAGACTCAATTAGTCCCTGTTTCCAGGCAGTCTGATGAGAGCCTTAGATGTCCGCTTACAGAATAATTTGATATTACAAAAGATACTGAAGCATTTTAAAGGGCGGGGGGGTGGGGGTGTGCAATTCTGACCAATTTGGCTTTTGCCTCCCTTCTGAAAAGAGATCTACTCTAAAAGAAAAGAATTTGCTTCTCTTGGGAGCAAATTCTTTCCTTTAAAAGTAGACCTCTTTTAAGGAGAGACTTGGTGCGCAGATAGCAAAAAGGAAGTGAAAAAGTTGTCTCCCTTGTTGAAAGTCAACTAAGTGTATCCTGACCCTAACTGAGCGGACGTGCTCCCAACAAAACTCAAAACAACCTGAGCATCCCTGCAGTCTGATCAGAGTTTTTTTTGTCAACATGACAAACTTTACATCCTTGGCCACCCAAATGCATCCAGGGAAGATTATCAGGGCCCAGTTGTTCAAAGCATTGTTAGCTTAACGAGCTCGTTAAGGGTCATTTCGTTAACTGTTTTAGCGGATTCAATATACAATTTTCTGATAATTTTTGCTGAAAAAATGTGAGTAGCTACTCACATTTTTTTCAGCAAAAAATTTCAGCATATTTGCGTATCACTCGATATAAATTTTAACGAATCGTTAGCTAACGACGTCGTTAGCTTTGAACAACTGGGCCCAGACTGCACAAATGCATAGGCATTCTGTAGCATTCATCGCATGCATCGATGACTTCATCATTTATGTTGCACACTAAATAAAGACAGTGAATCAAATGACGACAACTGGCGAAAATACCCAGTTATCTTATTTGATGCGGTTTTGCAATCTCTTTCCTAATTACTCATTTTCTGGAGGCCATGTTTCTGCAATCTTGGAAAACCACAATGCCAAATGGTTACCTGCAAATCTCTGTCTTTAACACTATACTACATAATGGTGCAGAGAACCAGTCACTTTTATCCGCAGAAATATGCTCAGATGTTTAGTCGGGAATTAGTCACACTATGTACATGTATCAGGGTGAAACTCTTGCGGTCGGAAATATAAAATACAAAATTATCATTTTGCATACAACCAGATATTGTTTTCATTTTGATATGCTACAAATTGATTTTAAATGAATTCTTTATTAAATATATTTGGGTATTTTTGGAACATACGCTGCTTATCTAAGGCATGTTACCTCATTTGACTCAGGCTATAAAAACAGACACAATGTTGCACTCTTGCGGATTATCGGAAAAGCCACACCGTATCGATAAAAATGCATCCGTATTCGAGACTGTTTTTTTTTTTCAAATTTACCCGTATTTGATGCAAATGGATCTGTAATTTATGTCTGTAAGAACGCTATCTGGAGCACTGAGCATGTTGTAGGTACTCATTACAGGTGCCTCAGGGAAGTGCTTCTCAGTACTTACATGTTTCATGGAGAAATGAAAAAAAATTCCCTGAATTATCACCAAATACTCCTCCTTATTACAAGTCCTCTGATTACCAGTATATGCCTTTTCTGACTGTACCTTTCTGCAGTTTTGGTTTTATCATCTCTACTTCTTTCCACAGGTCGTTTTGTATCTTTCTTCTTTGACTGTTTGGACATCTTTGGTCTTGCTCCTTTATCTGATTTTGACTTGGAGACAGAGAGAAGGTCATCCAAATGTTCTGGTCTGGCAAAAGATGTGAATACTGACCCATCTGTAATTTTGAATGATCTGCTGTTAAAACCAGTCTTCTGGCATAACTGACGACTTCTTAACGCTTAGCGATCTGGATAAAAATTTCAGCAGACACTATTTTGTATTTTTTTTTTAAATAGGCTTTGACACTTCATGCGAATTGTCTCCTTAGGAGACAATTTGCATGAAATGTCAAAGCCTATTTTCTTGGAAAATTAAGAAAATTGTTGTCTACTGAATTTGTGAAGAGAGTGGTAAATGTTAAAGTGGATTGATTGATGAAAATCCCCGGATAATTTTATCCAGTTCTGGATAAAAACATACTAATGGATATCTTTTATGTGGACATAACAAAACTGTCCTAGACTTAGCACCGAATATGCCACCTTAACAAGTTCACTGCATACAGAAATAAAACACACTTTGAGAAAATTATTTTGGACTGGGGCAACCAGAGAGAAACAGAGCAATCTGATCAGCATTTGTCATCAATCTGAGGAAGCCTTGAATCCCTGGTTATCCTAAGTGTGACCAAGAAAGATTCTAATCAGACAGCACAAATGTGCATGCTTATCAGCATCTTGCAGGGTGCATTTTGCCATACTGCAGTTCAGCGCAGAAAACCTGTTTAGCTGTGCACCTTTGTAGTCCCAGCAGAATATTTTTCTTCCCATAGTTTCTGCAGTATATATGTTTGTATGATTTAGAGTTTAACAGCCCAATCAACACTGCTGAGATCAAGCCACACTGATCAATTAACCTCCAAAACTTTTCCTGGGCAGGCTTAGTCCTCCTCTAAAAGGTTAACCAGTACTTTGTGCACATATTTTTGCCAGTATTAACAAACTGATTTCTTGACATTGTGCCCATACTTTTGCAGTATTAACAAACTGATTTCTATACATTGTGCCTATACTTTTGCCAGTATTAACAAACTGATTTCTTGACATTGTGCCCATACTTTTGCCAGTATTAACAAACTGATTTCTTGACATTGTGCCCATACTTTTGCCACTATTAACAAATTGATTTCTTAATATTGTGCCCATACTTTTGCCACTATTAACAAACTGATTTCTTGACATTGTGCCCATATTTTTGCCAGTATTAACAAACTGATTTCTTGACATTGTGCACATACTTTTGCCAGTATTAACAAACTGATTTCTTGACATTGTGCCCATACTTTTGCTAGTATTAACAAACTGATTTCTTGACATTGTGCCCATACTTTTGCCAGTATTAACAAATTGATTTCTTGAATCAGAAGAAGGGGGCATATAGAGAGTTAAATTTGAACAAATCCATTTGGCTTGCTGGCGATGTCTCTAAAACCTGCTAGCTTAATCACAAACAGTATTAGCCTTGGCCCAGCCAAAATGCTCTGTATTTGCCCTAAATATTGGGACAACTTAACTGGATACAATACTTGTCTTAAAATTTATAGGTCAAATTTACTCCCTCTGGATGAGCCTTAAAACTTCTGAATGAGTGGAAAACAATGTAGAGCTTGATTAGATGTAGCATTCATCAACATCTGATCTGGGTCTACACTGGTTGCACAGGCCTGTATGTCCCAATATAGGATTATTACCGTATGTTTGATCTTGGTCTAACTGCTTGGGCATTTCTGCCCGAATATTTTGGATAATATTTTTAGTATTCTATGCTGCCTTTCACAACACTGTCATTGCTCTGGATAAAGCACTTTGTTACAATTAAAAAGTAGTAACATTCTTCTTATTTACCTACAAAAACATATGTTATGGGTACTCTTTAGTAGTGCATCCCTGAGGCACTTCAAATGAGTACCAGCAACATATCTTATCATCGATAAATAAGAAAAATATTTATCTGGAGCTATGACCCCCTTAATAGACAAATACACCACAACCTTTATAACACCATTGTACACCACAAACTCTTTATAACACAACCATGTTATATCCCAACAAAAATGTACAGATTATATTGAAAAATGACCATTTATGGTCATTTTTCAATATAATCTATACATTTTTGGGATCCATTTTTGAACCATGTTATATCCAAAAACTGTGTTAGTTTAACAACCATGTTATATCCAAACAAAATGTACAGATTATATTGAAAAATGACCATTTATGGTCATTTTTCAATATAATCTATACATTTTTGGGATCCATCTTTGAACCATGTTATATCCAAGAAACTGTGCTAGTTAAACAAATGTGCTATATCCAAACAAAATGTATAGATTATATTGAAAAATGACCATTTGACCATTTATGGTCATTTTTCAATATAATCTATACATTTTTTTTTGATCCATCTTTGAACCATGTTATATCCAAAAACTGTGTTAGTTAATCAACAAAATGTATAGATTATATTGAAAAATGACCATTTATGGTTATTTTTTCAATATAATCTATACATTTTGGGGATCCATCTTTGAACCGTGTTATATCCAAAACCGTGTTGTAATGAACTGTTATAAAGAGGTTGCAGTGTATATCTTCTTACCATCAACAAACTCCTGTGCTGAACGAACTTCTCCCTCTTTATGTAAATAGTCAATTAAGGACTTGAGAAATTCATCATGGGAGACTGTCTCACTATTGCCTATCACAGCTAGGTGCCTCCTGGCTCTAGTCACTGCTACATTGATGCGACGCTTCTCAGACAAGAAACCAACTTCACCTAAAGTTTTAAACCATGGCTTTAGAGGATGATATTGTATTTTATCATTAACCCATTCTAGAGTGAACAGTCTTCCCCTATGCTATATATGGGGTCCAATTTCAATTTTAGATGTCAGGTTATCTGATTGATATATTCCTGGAGAAAAATGTCTAAAATATTTTTGAACAGTGGCAATCCTGATTAGATGCCCAATTCTAGGTGTTTCATCATGAAAACATGCCTGTATAATGTTGAACCCCATTTAACCCACTTTTATTTAGTAAAACTGTGGTTTACAGGAGTATACATTATTTTTCTTATTTCTGCTCAAAATCATAGATTGTAGGTATGTACTAATTAGAAGCCCTTGGCAAGGTGGTTCTAATGAGTACCCACAATCTATGATTTTATGCGGGTATGAAAAAAATTATCAGAATTTAATCTGAAATTTTTCATTTTTGGTGGTAAAATTTCAGTATATTTGAATAGGCTTGTTTTGGTAACAGAGCAGGTTGTGCACTGTAAGCAAATAACCCTTTTAGGGGTCTCCAAATTAAAATGGGTAAGTCATATTGAGATAATAAAGGTGTGATAGTGAATGGCTTCATGTGTTGAATTCTGCCTTTAGCTGGGTTCAAACTCAGGACTTCATGGTCCAGTCAGAAGCACTGACCACTTGGCCATACAAATGTTTCACCAAAGCCCTCGATAAGGATTTTTGTTGTTTTTTTTTTTTTTATTTTTTTATTTTAACAAAAACAAATTGATATTTTTTTCATTTCTCCATGACAAAATATGTTTCATAAAAAAAAAAAAACAACAACAAAAAACTAGATGTTCCCTAAAGAGGATGATTTGTTTGTGTTGATCAATATCCACGAGGAATGTTGCCAGGCTTGACAGGGATCCAACCTGCAACCTCCTGATCGCTGGACTGCCACTGACAAAGGGTAACATTATATGCCCTCATCCACCTCGTGGCATTACCCCTCTTTATTAGTGGTCTATATGATAGTAGTACCTTTATGTGTACTAAATTTGTATGTTTATACCATTAAAATCAATCTAATAGAAAGGATACAGGTTTAGAGAGAAAAACTTTAAAACTATTTTTAGTAAGGGAGAGTAAAAACTTTTTTTAAATAAAATAGTTTCTATCTACTAGTCCTGCGAGGTGACTGTCTTCTGAAAGAATTTTACACCCATGAAAAGGGATTATTTACCTTTCTCATTACTCCTGACCAGAGATATCACTACAGCTTCTTTCTCTCTACCCTGAAAACCATCCACTGTTTTTACCTCCACTCCTGGTAAATCATTGCTCAGTCTTGCTCTGATAAGATCAACCTGCGAATCAACAATAGACATCAACTGTAACTCACTATGAGTGGTAATCTTATGACAACTTTGACCAAGTTTTGCATTTTTTAAACTAAATCATAGCTCTTGATAAGGCGCTTTTTCCAGCCAAAAAGTGTCTATATTTTTCTTATTTCTCGACCAAAACATATGTTGTGGTTACTCATTAGAAGCACCTCAGTGAGGCACTTCTAATGAGTACCCACAACGTATGTTTACGTTGAAAAATAAAAAAAAACTACTCAACTGATACTGACTCTTTATCTAGACCTACGTAAATATTCTATAGATGATGATGATGTTTTACATCCTCATACTGATACTGACTCTTTATCTAGACCTACGTAAATATTCTATAGATGATGATGATGTTTTACATCCCTTCAACATTATTTTAGTCATATCAAGATGACGGAAGGTTGTTAACCCTGAAAGTGCCAAGAAAACCTGGATCTGAAAATGTCGTCTGTTTATGTCGTCTGCTGAATATTCTTGCAAACTTTTTGAACCTATTTTTGCATACAGGCAAACAGTGTGGACCCAGATCAGACTGCTCCTAAAGGAGCAGTCTGATCTGGGTCCACACTGTTTGCAGAAATAACTTATAAAATCACAAGCAGATGAGAAAGCAGATGACAACTGTTGTGATTGGCGATTTAAGGGTTAATGGAAGGCTCTGTGCAATGAACCACCATAATATCATGAGATCAACTGGCTTCAGCTGGACTGGAATGCTGTACCTCATGATCTAATTGATTGACTGGCATTTTATAGCCCAGTCAACCCATCAGGGTCATGGCAAACTGGTCAGTTTACCTAACTACACTTTCCTCAGCAGGCTTGGTCCTCTTAACAGTTAACCAGTATTTGAGCACATTCTTTTGCTAGGAAGTGATAACAGCCCTTCTTGAATCAGCAGAAGGGAGAGAATGACTGCAGCAAAATATTTCATGATCAATCTCCACCAAAGAATGTTGTCAGACCCGGTGGGGATCCTCATGATCCAAAGTCTGGAGTGCTAACTACTTGGTCCCCTGGGCCCAGTTGTTCAAAGCATCGTTAGCTTAACGAGTTTGTTAATAGTTATGTTAACTGTTCTAGTAAGTACATGTACATTATCTAATGCACTGCTTTTTTTTTTGCAAATGCAAAAGCTACTCACATTTTTTCAGCAAAAATATTAGCATGCATGCCATATTTAATGATCAAAGTTTTAATGATACGATAACTAATGTCAGTGTCTTTTCTTTCACCTTTCTTTCCCTTTGTTATTTATTTAGTTAGTTAGCTAGTTAACAACTTGTACATGCATGGTCACAACGTTTTGATTTGATGCTCAGGAACCGAGGGAAACGAATTCACATAAGCTATATAGCTTTTTTCGAATCCCTTTTATATATTAACATACTCATGTAATGTCTATGTAGATGTATTGATGTATTGAGAAATATATGAAATAAAATATGTTTAAACCAACTAATGTCAGTGTAAGTTTTGAACTACAGGGCCCTGGATGCTTTAAGACAGCTAGTTACATTTTTATTTACCTGTAAATTATATGGCGCTATTACTGCAATGTCTGCTGGCCGGAGACCACTGTCTATCAGTCTGTTAACATGAGACACCACAATACTGGCTTCACCTGCAGAGGAATAAAAAACTCGGGACTTGTTGTGGAGGAGTATTTGATGATAATTCTAAGATAATTTTCTCCAGTTATCAAATCATCACGAAAACATACCTATATAATTTTGACTCCCTTAAACCCCACTTTTATATAGTAAAACTGGGGTTTACAGGGGTATACATTAGTTTTAATTTTTCTGCTCATAACATAGATTTTGGGTACTCGAGTACCCATAATCTATGTTTCGAACAGAAATATGAAAAAATATCAGAATTTTTATCTGAAAATTTTCATTTTTTTTTGGTGGTAAATTTTTCAATATATTTGAATAGGCGTGTTTTCGTAATGAAAAACGTAAGTTGTGGGTACTCACAACAAACTTGTTTTATAAAGACATGAATGATTGGGTTGAGGTTTTATGGCCCAGTCAATCCATTTGGGTCATGTTGAGCTGGTTAGTTTACCTTATCACACTTTCCCCTGGCCAGGCTTAGTCCTCTAAGCAGTCAACCAGTGTTTGTGCATAGTTTTTTGCCAGAAACTGACAAATGCCCTTCTTGAATCAGCCAAAGGGAGAGAATGACATACAAAATATTTCATGATCAATCTCAAAGAAGAATGTTGCCAGACTTGATGAGAATCAAATTTAGGACCTCCTGTTCACCAGTTGGATATGCATCCAACTAGGCTACGGAGGCCTGCTTTTTTATGGAGAAAAAAGAAAACATTCCAGAATTTATCATCATATACTCCTCCATAACAAGTCTTTTGACAGGAATCAATAAGTACAGAAAATAAGGGAAAACAGATAGCTCTTTGCTACAATTTTCATGACAATAGGAGTCTGGATAACATGCAAATAAGAACAGCCTAAATCAGCTTGGCAACCCTTAAATCTAACCGTGACAATCTCCTAAGATTTAGATGGGCTATAAGTTCTAAAGAATTATGTAATGGTCCATGAATTTATTCCTCTGCATGGCATATTGAACCATGCCTACACAAATAACAGTTAATTTACCTCAGACAAACACTACCAATTATTTTTTAAAATGTACTAGTTAAATCAACTGGAAATGTTTGCAGCAATGTCACTGTAAGATTTTTGCAGGTACCTCAGCTTTCATTGGCTGGTAGCCAGGTTTACAGAGGAGTCCATTCCCCTTCACATATGTATTCTTAGCTTCAAAACAACCCTGTAAGGATGACAAAGTTATTATTAAAACCCCCAAAAATGAGATAAGAAAAACTAGACTAGGTCATTTCTATATAATCCCCACAACCCTAACACAGTGGGCATAAAAACCTGTATTATAAACCAATTTTCTTCCACATGTGTGAAGTTCTGTGACATTTTGGGGAACAAAATTGTCCCTTTAAGAGTTGACCCCTTTTCAGAATAGAGGCATGAACAATTTGTCCGAGCTACTTGCCTTGAAGTTAATCCATTCCCCTTATGCCAGATGCAAACACATCACAAAAACATGTCTATATAATGTATACCTGCTTAAACCCCACTTTTGTATAGTAAAACTGGGGTTTACAGGGATATACATTATTTTTCTTATTTCTGCTCAAAAACAAATTGTGGGTACTCATTAGAACTGCCTTGCTGAGGCACAATCTATGTTTGGAGCAGAAATATGAAAAAATATCAGAGTTTTTTATCTGAAAATTTTCAGTTTTTGGAGGTGAAATTTTCTATATACTTGAATAGATATGTTTTCATAATGAGTTAAGACCTGTACAACGATAAGTGCCTTCTCGGTTTATTGATGCATTTTACAATATTCTTAGATTCTGCAAGTGGATCACATTAGCCCTAAACACTCAGCATGGCTCATATGGAGCTTTGTTGCCCCTGTATGGCATACAATCCTTCTTGTTCTGTTGACATTACGAAAACACACCTATTCAAATATATGGAAAATTTCATCTCCAAAAACTGAAAATTTTCAAATAAAAAACTCTGATATTTTTCATATTTCTGCTCAAAACATAGATTGTGGGTACTTGTTAGAACTGCCTCGCTGAGGCGGTTCTAACGAGTACCCACAATCTATGTTTTCAGCAGAAATAAGAAAAATAATGTATACCCCTGTAAACCCCAGTTTTACTATATAAAAGTGGGGTTTAAGGGGGGTCAAAATTATATAGGTATGTTTTCGTGATGAACAACATAAGCTCCAGTGGAGATGGTATCTACATAAAATTTTTTTATTTCTCATGAAAATACTTCTCGATGGAACCTGTAACATATATTTTTGTGAAGAAATAAGAAAAATATAAGTACTTTCGGTTGAAAAAAAGACAACAAACCCACACCCCCCCCCCCCCAACCCACTCTCAAAAAAACCCAAACAAAAACAACTGCCTTATCTTGAGAAATGGGATACCTTCATTTCCCTTTGATATCTCTTCAGGCAGGTCAAGTTCATATAGATCACATCCCGCTGTATCTATCAGCAGCAGTGGCTGGCTGGTGTCATCTGTCTCATGCACATTTGGTATATCACTACAATATATTGAAATAAGTTTATATGTGAGCCTTAACATGAGAAATTGACCTTCAGACATTCGGGCCACATGAAGACTCACCATTACGAAAACATGCCTATTAAAATATACTGAAAATTTTACTATCAAAAAATGAAAAATTTCAAATAAAAAATTCTGATATTTTTCATCTTTCTGCTCGAAACATAGATTGTGGGTACTTGTTAGAACCGCCTCGACGTGGCGGTTCTAACGAGTACCCACAATCTATGTTTTGAGCAGAAATAAGGAAAATAATGTATACCCCTGTAAACCCCAGTTTTACTATATAAAAGTGGGGTTTAAGGGGGTCAAAGTTATATAGGCATGTTTTCGTGATGTAATGCAGAAACTACATCCTTGGATATTCTAAACAAGTCCAGTGAAGATTTTGATCAGAATGCATGAATGTGCAGGCCTTCTGAATATTCCTCACTGAGGCACTTCTAATGAGTACCTACAACATACATTTTTATGGATAACTGGAGAAAAACTATTATCATCAAATACTGTTCTCTGTATTGTGTTCAAATTATATTCCTCTCGAGGCAAATTGAGTGAAATGACAAACAAAATGGACAGACTCTATCACTGGACAGACAGCCTGAGAAAGGACAGCATTCCAGAACTTATTTTTGTCAATCATATACAAAAAATTAAGTCAGTAACTCCACCTCAAGTTTACTGACAGAGTGGTGTGAGCTTGCATTAGACTTGTATCTAACCTTAGCTTATGCATAAACAAAATCCATCAAAATAGTTGGTATACAGCTTTAAAAACTTCATCAACCAGAATTCCACAGAAGGCGGCGTCACACCTGCTGGGGCAAAAGTCACAGGACGTGGTTATTAAATAAATTTATTTCATTCTTAGCAGTGCTTAGTTGGAAAAGTGACAAAAATTAAAGACAAGGATTATGTGAATATAGGAATTTCATTGAAAGCATATGGATTTTCTCATATGATGCATGAGAAATTGGGCTCAAAAAGTACCTAAAGTCTGTACACTTTCATACAATCTGAGGTTCAAAAATGACAAAGTTAAAGTGGAAAAAGTGACAAAAATAAATTTAAAAATCATATTCAAACCATGTGCACTTCTGCAGACACGGGAGAAAACATGTGCAAAGTTTCAAAAAGACCGGTTTAAAATTGTATGAAAAGTTGCAATCACAAGGTACCAACTGTCTATACATCTGAGGTCAGAAAATGACAAAGTTCAAAAAGTACAAAAAAGTGACAAAATATATGGCAAGGATTATATGAAAAGCACATGCACATCTTCAGACTATGGAGAAAACATGTGCAAAGTTGCAAAGAGATAAGTATAAAATTGTATGAGGAGTTGTGCTCACGAGGTAGCCACTGTCTATATATTGAGGGTGAAAAATGACTAAGTTCACAATTTGGAAAAAAGTAAAAAAAAAATAAATTTAACAATTAGATCCAAACCACATGCACATCCTCATACCATGAAGAAAATGCGAGCAAAGTTTCTAAATAATCGGTACAAAACTGTAAGAGTAATTGCGCTCACAAGAGGTAACAACTGTTTATATATAAAGGGTGAAAAATGACTAAGTTCACAATGTGGAAAAAGTGACAAAAAATAACCTAACAATTATACCCAAACCACATGCAAATCCTCATACCATGAAGAAAACGTAAGCAAAGTTTCAAAACGATTGGTACAAAACTGTGAGAGGAGTTGCGCTCACAAGAGGTACCCACTGTCTATATACTGAAGGTGAAAAATGACTAAGTTCACAATGTGGAAAAAGTGACAAAAAATGTTTTAACAATTATACCCAAACCACTTGCACATCCTCATACCATGAAGAAAACATATGCAAATTTTCAAAATGATCGAAACAAAACTGTAAGAGGAGTTGCGCTCACAAGAGGTACCCACTGTCTATATACTGCGGATGAAAAAATGACAAAGTTCACAATGTGGAAAAAGTGACAAAAAATGTTCTAACAATTATACCCAAACCACATGCACATCCTCATACCATGTAGAAAACATATGCAAAGTTTCAAAATGATCTGTACAAAACTCTAGAAGGAGTTGTGCTCACAAGACACCCAGGGTAAATGTTGAAAGAAAGACGAACAGATGGATGAACGGGCAGATGGACGGACGGACAGACGGATGGAAACTTGCACGCCTAAGTTGCCCATGCTAAAGCAGGTACGACAAAAATACTTAACAATATGTAAATTTTCTTAGCCCATGATGTTGAGACTGAAAGATAACTAACTCTGGCATGATACTTGCACTGAAATAAAAAAAAAAATCAATTTCTGGATGTCATCTGCTACATGTCTGTTCAGCAATTTAAAATCTGAACACCCTCTGCATCTGCAGCCATCAGAAAAAAAAAGAAAGAAAAAAATTACAGCATATTTTCATTTTACATAGGTCAGCTACTTACATAAGAAGATGGTTTTCCACTGAGTGGTGAGCCACCAGCCTAGACTGATATAGTTGATCAGAGGACCACTTCATGATCTTGTGGTTCATACGGTACTGAGTTGTCAGCATTCTCACAATACTGTCTCCCAGGTTACCTAGTATACGCTCCATCAATGTCTTCTCTAGGCCTTCTTTTGCAGCCCTGTAGGACATTCAACCTTTTTACCACTCTCTTGGCTAATTCAGCAGACGACAAACTAATGACATTTTTCTTATTTTTCCCCCAGAAAACAGAAACTGACATTTCATGCAAATTGTCTCCAATGGAGACAATTTGCATGAAATGTCAGACTCTGTTTTCTGGAAAAAAATAAGAGAAATATTTCAATATGTCGTCTGCTGAAAATTTTACCCAGTGTGCTAAGTGATAATATAGCTCAAGATTACTCTGTTTTTGACAAATTTCAGAAAGTTGAGTTTTGCATGACCCTTTTGCATGCAAAAGAAGTAAATTACTAAGTTTTGTCAAGATTCAAAGCAAAACCGTTAGTCATAATTGACTGTGCCCCAGAAGTTTTATTCTATTTATTGAATTAAAAAATATTTAATACTTTCGTTTTTTTCCTATAATAAAATGTCTGCAAATTATGCAAAAATAAATAGGGTATGTAGACTAAAGACAGGTTTTTAATGAGATCTATTTGCTCAAAATTTCTGAAATTTTCTCAGTAGTGTTGTGAAACACTGATAATTCAAAATCAGTGGAGAACAGCAAAAAATATTATCCAGTACAAAAATTTCAAAAGATCACATTACTTTTGAAAGTACATTAATAAGATAAATTTTTTGCTGTACATTTTACTTTAAGATAACTATTTGAGAAGGAAGCACAACAGAAAAGATATGGACAATCAGAACAAACTTTTTTCATGTTGAATAAAACCCTAAGCAAAAACCATCTTTCTAAGTGACATTGAAAAAGACTGTAGACACATGTTGTATTCAACCTAATTACCATACTGTGTGCTTAGGTTTTTCAAAATTATTAACCCTTCTCTTGCCGGAATTAAAATGAATCAGGACTGTAAGAGGGGGTACCTCTACTTGAGAAGTCATTACCCCCTGAATTTTACCTCGATTTTCATGAAATTTTCACGTATAATTTGCCGATCCTAGGTGGCCATTTTACCGGAGAAAGAATGGTCACGTGACTAGAAAGTCACGTGACAGTCATGTGTAAACCGGGAACCGTTTAAGACAAAAAAAAAAAAAAAAAAAAATAATTACAAGAGCCCAGCGCCTACTGTGTACTATTGTGAATGAAACGAGTGACATACATAGGTTCTACTATTATTCCTACTTATTCCTCACTGGAAATGATTCAGGTGTTATGGGCTTTTTTTCCAGAAAAGCCTGATCAATCTGTTGAAGTGAGTGCTGAAATTAATGGCAGCTTGAAATTTGGTATTCTCGGTCTTTTTTAGTGTGGGTAAAATCCAGCACCTGACTATCTAATGAAAAGTGGCGTGTTTGTATGAAAGTAGGTTCACTCCTGTATGAGAACACTTGCTCTGAATGGTTGCATTGGGTTTATTGTAAGTATGACGGGCTTTTGAGCTGGCAGACCCCCCCAGCACGACTATTGTCGCGAAAGGCAAGATAAGGGTTAAGAAAACTTGTGGTAAAATATCTACCAAACTAAGGGTGCACATTAAAAACAGATTGGCAAAGAACTTATTTGATGATGTTTATGTGATTTTTTTTTATAAAAGCATATGATGTGGGTACTCATTTGAATTGCATCGGCAAGCCGATGCAATTCAGATGAGTACCCACAACATATGCCTTTATAATGAAGTAGACAAAAAATATACTGGCTGTAATCTGAAGACTATGGAACTGCTTGACTATGCCCTTATAAGGGTATGTGTGTAATTAGGATGAATATGGTATTAAATTACTTAACAGTTCTCATTTCAATATAAAACTAGAAAATATAAAGGTGATTAATAGCCTTATAGCACCACTTTTACACAATATACAGTTATGCAGACTGTTCAGGTACAGTATTACTGTATTTGCCCTAAGTATTGGGACATCTTTTCTTCTTTCCATACTTGTCCTAAAATTTGAAATAGTCCATTCTACTGCCATTTGATGTGTCTTTTGTTTGTTTGTGTTGAGGTTTTACGGCCTAGTCAACCCAATGGGATCATGTCGAGCGCGGTCAGTTTACCTAACCACACGTTTACTGGGCAGGCTTAGTCCTCTAAGCAGTTAACCAGTATTGTGCTCATTCTTTTGCCAGAAACTGACAACTGCCCTTCTTGAATCAGCGGAAGGGAGAGAATGACCATAGAAAATATTTCATGATCAATCTCTACGAAAGAATGTTGCCGACCTCAGCGGGGGTTGAACCCGCGACCTCCTGGTCTCCAGTCGGACGGCGCATCCAACTGAGCCACCGAGGCCAGCTGTTGATGTGTCAAAATTACTGCTGACTGTATGGCAAACATTGTAGACTCAGATCAGATGCCACATTCTGTGGCATCTGATCTGGGTCTAAACTGTTTGCAAAGGCCTATCTGTGCAAATACTTAGGATTACTACGGTACTAAGATTTATTCCATAGTTCCAGATAAAAGAGGTATCTGCATATTTTTTTTTTTCTCATACTTTCCATATTTTTTCAATGAGGTACTTCATATGTGTACCCCAACATATGTTATTGTGGAGAAATAAGAAACACAATCAGACCTGTCTTAAAGGCCACCTGTACTAAACAATCATCTGGATATAAAGGCCAGTTTTTCAGGTCCCATAAAAAGAAAGTAAGTGTATATTTATTTGTATGAAGCAAGCACCTGTCTCAAGCAACCACTTTTTGGCTTTCCTGAGGTGCTT
The DNA here is from genome assembly GCA_964016985.1 of Anodontia alba. Lineage (NCBI taxonomy): Eukaryota > Metazoa > Mollusca > Bivalvia > Lucinida > Lucinidae > Anodontia > Anodontia alba. The sequence goes on along the minus strand of OZ024826.1, from coordinate 102,465,659 downwards.
GCTTAATAAAGGTTTGACTGTATCAAGATTTTTCATAAAAAAAAAACAACAAAAAAAAAACAACACTTATTGGAACTATGTTATTCCATGACATACAGCTCCAGATAAGACATGTTTTTCAACCACAAATATATTGATATTTTGCTTATTTCTCCACAAAAACATATATTGTGGGTACTCATTAGAAGCACCTCAGTGAGGTGCTTCTAATGAGTACACACAACATATGTTGTCATGGAAAAAAATGAAAAATGTATACCCTATACTCTCTCTTATCTTGACCTATGATAACATATTCCACAATATGTACTCTGAAGAATATGTAAGCTGACAGAAAAGGCCAGATCACACTGTGTGGATTAGCAGATTGGTATGAGGTTTTACTGTCTGCTTAAAAGGAAAGGCACAGCAAATGAAAAGTATGTCTTAATAAAAACATACATCTTGGCACAAATTTGATCAAAACTAGTTGACAAACAAGAAAGATATTTGAAGTTCTTTTGATGTATATAACTGTATGCAAGGGGAACCACCATTTTGAATATTTAATTACCATTTATTACATTTTCAGCAGTGACTTACTGAGATTTCTCAGTGAATTATAATCGATAATTCACTGATTGAATTATTTCATTTCGAATGTTTTGACGTCATAATTGCTAGGCGACATTGCTGACGTCGTTGGTAACAACAATAACAATAGTTGACGTTTCGCGGAAAATTTGATAAAATCATGGAGATCAGACTGCAGTTTTCACGTCCAGTTGGCTTTTTGAGGAAAGACCTTCAACGCAAATATAAAGTATGATTTTCTTGATAACCCAGTTCAACTTTCGTGACATTGTTGTGTCTGTATTTCAGGCATAAGATGACTTTTGCATTAAAGTGAAAACAAGATGGCGACTGATTTTCAAACCTAAACCATGCCTCTTGAAATTCATGCACTGACTGGAACTATTTTGGTAGGGAATCATAACTGCTGAATGTGAAAATTTTAAGGTAAAACATTAATGAAAATGTAATAAACAGTTTATTTGGTTGTTTTGATTGATTACCGAGAAATAATTCACGCGTGTTCTAAGGTTTTCATGTAAAAAACGTGTTCCCTTCACTCACTCATTTTTTACACGCAAGCCTTAGAACACTAGTGAATTATTTCTCTGTAATCCATCAAACAAAAACTAAATAAACTCAATAATAACCCTAAATATTGGGCCAGACAGGCCTGAGCAAACAGTGTAGACCAAGATCAGATGCTGAGAATATGAACAGCGTCTACACTGTTTGCCGCTCATCCAGCTATTTTAGACACACAGACATATTGTCAGATAGAATTGTCCAAATTTTAGGTGAATTAAAGTAAGGAGTTAAGGTGACCTAATATTTAGAGTAAATATGAATTATATTCAATTTTCAAATAAAAGTAGCATGATGACAGGAATATGCTGCTAGTGTGAGCTATTTGATAGCATATATACAATGAAAAACATGTACAGGTGTATTGCGATTACATATGGTTTAACCCTTCTCTTGCTGAACACGACATGCCTTGTCTTAGCAAACGGTGCAGATCCAAATCAGTTGTCTTCTGAAGAAGCCAACTGATCTGGATCTGCTCTGTTTGTCATTGAATATGTGAATTTCTATCAAAAACCCGGATCAAGTAATCTGATTGGCTGGAAATTAGAAGTGGGTGTGGCATCTTAATTTATTCAGCAAGACAAGGGTTAAGATATCATTTATTCAGTATTTGCACATTTAATTAGGTGGTTATAACATCATTTACCCACAAAAAAGTGGCTTCAAGGACAGCATTATTTAGATTTTCAAATTTCAATAACTTGCTTTATTTCTCAACCAATTTTCAAAACTTTTTCACCAAACAGTTCAGCTTAATAAGCTCTTTATTAGATTATTATGGTTTATGCTGAGCATTTCCCTTTTTAAACCCCGGCCCTTGATATAAAAGGAGAAACTCAGCAAACTGATAATGGTGGTAAATTCAAACTTTCTCCCCTTTCAGATACAAATTCAATACACCACAACCTCTTTATAACACTATTGTTGGGGTCCATAGCATAATCCATGTTAGTTAAACAACCCTGTTATATCCAAACAAAAATGTATAGTTTATATTGAAATATAATCTATACATCTTAGGGATCCATCTTTGAACCGTGTTATATCCAAAACCTTGTTATAACGAGGTTAATGTGTAATTCTGCATTTTAGCATCAATATTTGCCAGGAAAAGAATTACAGCCATGCAGAAGCTTAGCCTTCACAGACATTAGTAAATAAATTTTAAAATTATGCCACAGGAACTCTGAATTTAATCATTTTATTTTCAATTTTACTTTCTACTGATAAATGACAGTTGAGTTTGAAATTTCACCTATGACCTCAGTCACATGACCAAAACAAACTTTAAATAGAATAGGACATGTTGTAATGACATGCAATCATACCTATATCTAAACATGCTTGAGATGCCAAGCATAAAACATGCTGTGGTCACTAACTACGCAGAGTACCATGCTTTATTTTTCCAGTTCTAAGAACAATAAATTATCAATTTTGTTTTGTGAAAATGAAGTTTTTTAAAAGTAAAACATATTTTAACGAGTAATACTTAACCTATAGATAATGTGCTATTCTCTTCTGTTTTCACACCTTCCACAGAAAAAAACGACCTTTCAGTCGTTAATTAAAGTCTTAAACCAGAAGGTCCCTTAGGCAGTTACCTGTGTGACGTAACTCTTCCCGCTCAACTGACCACGTGTCAGTTTCTTTTATGTGTAAAACAATAGACACAATTAGGAGAGATAAGCGAGGGTGGGCGGAGGGAGATAATTGATTATCTATAGGTTAAGTATTACTCGTTAAAATATGTTTTACTTTTAAAAAACTTCATTTTAACTTCATAATACATTAACCTATAGATAATGTGCTAGAATTTGCAGAATAGGAGGGAGGTGCTCTCCTAATTCTAACACCAATAATATCTCACCACTTCTGGTTAAGACTCAGGAAACTCAAAGGAATCAGATACATTCTAATTCTATATTTAATAGAAAGAAAGATCTAGATTCACAAAACAGCATATCTTTAAGGTGTTATGATCTAACAACCTTATATATAATAGTAGACTCTAGAGGAAGCCAGTTCTTAAGTCTCAGAGACCTAACATTGGCCCCCCCCCTTTTTTTCTTTTTGGGAAACAACAATTGGCTTCAAAAAGAAAAAGGGGTCATTGAGACATAACATAAATATTCCATCGCAAAGTAAGCTAGGAATATAGAAATATTTTCAAAACAAAATTTGTAAAACAAAAAGCCAAGACCATACACTGTAAGTAGTCTATGTAGGGTCTTGAATAAATAAGGAAAAGTCTACTCGGTGGAGTTTCCTATAGATAACTGACATATGTAGATATTTTGGATAAAATTCTAGATATGTTAAGCTATGTAATTGTAATACCGGTAGTCTAAGCTATTAGAATTATAAACTAATTAGATTCTGTTAGTTGGAGCGACAGGACAGTTTCCGATGAACAGACACAGACTTAAAATAACCATAATGTGTAATTATTTCCCTTTGATCAAATTAAAGAAGGGGAGATAATAAAAGTAGATGGAGTTAACTTAACTATAACTAAGTTATCCATCAGAAGAAAAAGGTATAGACAAACATAATGGTTAAAACTATTGCTAGACTAATTGTATTACGAATTTTTAGTCAAGCAATAAAATAATACAGAGTTTGCATATAACTGCTGGGAAGAAAAAACAACCTAAACCATTGATAATTAGTTTTGTCATAGACATATAAAAGCGTTTGATGTCCTGACAAAATAATAAAGAATAAACTGTCAACATCATAACTTAAGGGTTTGACAGAGAATAAGAGAGATAAGAATAAGGTTGATCGCAGCAAACTGTAAGACGGTCATAGTTTGGCTAAATCTTACCGTATTGATAAGATTAAGCAATAATAAATAAGCTGGATAGAATCTTTCTATACCAGAAGATTGCCAGGAAAAGTACTCCTGAGTAAATAATCATGGAAATCAAGAAATGTTAAAAAAATCCACTTTGATACGAATCAAAATGTTCATAAAAAGAGAAGGACTCAGTGAAAAAGTAATAGTGTGGTAATCTCTGAAGACAGATTATACAATAATACTGATTAATAATCTCAAAAAACACTTAATTTATAAGTTAAGAGATAGTATTATTATTCTATACGCATATTTAAGAATAGTAAGAAATATATGAATACTAAATTAAAATTACACTACGGAACAAAATTCCTGCTATAAATAAAAGGTTAAGCGGTAACTATTTATTAAGCAAGGAATTATTAAACATATAACTCTCTATAAAATTACTGCCCACAAATTTTATAGATAAATATTCAATCAAATTTTTAGAATTGAATATTAATAGAATAAAATCTATGTCTGCATAATTGGTAATTCCTGAAATATCAAATTACGTACTCGCAAATGAGTTCAGGAAGAAAATACATATATATACTCTCGAGATCTATGTGTAAACCATAGAGAGTAATAATATTATTACCACGATCCCTGACAGAAGGGTAAAAACATGTATATGAAAGAGATAATAATTAATTTAACGTCATATAGGTTTAAGATAAAATTTGTTTAATCTTTAACCAATATGCAGCAACAGTGACTCGATATTCTGTATTCGTACGTAGAAAAAGAGTACTTAGTCATTAGAATTTTGTATGACTGAAATAGAGATAATGGGATCTAGAAGGATGTATCTCCATGAACTGATTCGAAGGATAATATCCATTCTAAAAAACTAGGGCTTGTTTTAGGCTTAGTTTAACAAGCGTAGAATTGAATTATTTCCAAGTATTCATGAAGTCGTTATGCTCTGAATACTGAGAAAAATGTTAAAATATTGTTTAGGAAATAAAAAAGTGACTGGTCCACAATGTTAGCTAGATTTAAACCTGGAACGTAGCGAGAAGGTCAATCTAATTTAAAAGTAAGATGAGAAAGATAAATAATGAAGATAGATGTATAAATATCGGTATAATATATTATCTCCAACAATTATCAAATAATCTGAATGTTTAAAAGCATAAATACTACTCGAAAGTTTATTTACCGAATGTATAATCGGAGAAAACTTTCAGTATGTTCAAAAACATACCGGTATCACAAAAGTAAGATCTGACCAGGAACGTAGGTGCAGCACTTACTAAGTTGTGAAGTTAATATAAACATATTTTATATTATAAATTGAAGCAGTGCATTTCAAAATCATCGAAACATCTTGAAATGACTTATTGTGTGGAAAAATAAATAAATATCCAGTTTCGGAAAAGATATTTATCTAATATCTATATATATAGACCATTTTTGATGCGGACTGGAAATCAAGATATTAATCTTTGGATTATTCGCAAACTGAACTTGAACTCTTAGCGAGAATTACTATGATCCCTTTAACGAATGTAAACATAAAGAAGGGGTAAAGAGATAATTAAGTGTGTCTTAATTCTTTACCGGCTCGTAATTAAGGATGTTTTCCCTTTTGTCTAAGCCCAGACTATAGATTGATTAATATAAATATAATAATATCTGCTATTATGAGGTAAACTCTCCTTAATTAACCTCTAAGCATATATCAAAAATATATATCAACATAATCTAGAGCTTCGGTAAGTTTAGAGGAAGGAAATGATTGACCTTGGCAGTTTCTGAATAGTTACAAAGTCAATAAAAATAAAAATATCAAAAGGAAAGTATTGTATATAATATCTAATTTAGGCAATAATAATCTGTCACGTACTGAATAATTAATGCCTTTACTAAATATGTATCCATTGTCAATACCAAAGTGCAAGAAAATTTTGATTGACATGGACTCTAGTTATAAATAAAATATTAGAGGTATAGAGATAGTTGAAGCAAAACTATTCCTCAATAAGATAAAGTAGACCTATAATATATGAGGATTAATTGGGTCTAGAAATTATAATCATAATAAAATTATTATTCCAATATGAAGAATCTTCGGCGTAATAGATTCTTACTGAGGCAAAAATATCTGGTATATTGCTATCGTAGTTTTAAATGATCCAGAAGAAAAAATAAAACAGGCAAAGTAAAGAACGTATCGAATTATATCTATGCCTAAATATAAGATTTTTTTCTTATTTATTATTTTATAGCAGAGTTTAGACAGAGCACGACTGACCTAGACTCTTATATAATCAATCAAAAGATAGTATAAAATAGAATAATAGCTTATCGGATCAACTATTTTCCATGTAGAAAAGGCAAAAGGAAAATATGTACCTCAAGTAGAATTTTAAATCGTAGTAATCTAGAGAGGTAGCGAATAAATAAATAAACTGTTAATTTATTTATCTGGTTGGTGTAAATTTCTGATACCTTAAGAATGAAAAATTAATAGAAAGTAGAAAAGATCGATTGCTACTTTCTTGTCAATTTACTCCTTAGATTACATGCTGATTACATATCGGAGCATGTAGAAGAAAAACAGGGGAGGAAAGAAGAAAATTTTTAGATTTCGTGTATATTTTTCTTCTTATAAATAACGATAGTTTTATAGTTCACCTTTGCCCTAGAGCCGAATAAGGTGAATATGTAAGAAGTTAATCTCTTTGTAGCGAATAAAAGAAATATAATTATAGCTGGAAGTATCTTCTACACTTAGTGAATGAATTGCGAATTTGATCGTAACCGATAATTCATAATTCATTTTCAATAATAAATATATATATAGAATTTAAGTCAAGTTCAAAAGTGACTGGACAGAATTCAACAATATAAGTGGCTACTAGGTATTAGAACCCATCGCTGTCATTCAATAACCTATAATCCAAGACTATACATGTCTATAGTGGTTAATAAATAAATATATGTTGAGCGAGTACTAGTGACTACTACTCGGTCACTAGTAATCCGACACAAAGTCTACGAAACTACTGCCCGGTGGAATTTCGTTAGAATGACCTGGCACTATGAAATTTTCGTTAGAGCCGGAATTTAACCGCTTTCTAGCGAATGAAAGAGATAAAACATAATTTGAATGACCTGGCACTAGCCTACGAACTGCTGCCCGGTAAAAATTTTGTTATAGTTGGAAGTTTAACTCTTTCTAGCGGATAAAAGAGATAAAACATAAGTTAATTTAAAATATTAATGGAATTACACACCTATAATAAGTCAATGGAATATTAAAGATTCTAGTCTGATTCGGGAAAGACTGTACAGAATTTTATGTATGAAAAGTTATTATGTATTTCACTTAATAACCTATATCCATTGACTTAAACATGAATGGAGCTCTATGAACGATAATAGATTGTTCGGGAATTAGTGATCATTATTTTGACACTAGTTACCCAACATAATGACCAGACACTAGTATTCGTAACTGTTGCCCGTTAAAGTTACAAGTAATTTGACAAATTGATCGGATAGTAGTATTTGTAACTCTAGTCCGATGAAAAAGGGAGATTATACGTGAAAACTGAGCGGGCACAAGTATTCGAAACTTTTTCCCGAAGATAATTAATTATTAGGCAAAAATTGACCAGACACTTTCGGTAAAAGTTTGCCTGGTGAAAAATCAGAAATAATATAATAATATGACCGGGTATATGTATCAGAAATATTACTGATACTTTGCCCAGTGAAAAATTTTTTTAATAATTAGACATAATGACCGGAAGTTAGTATACGTGACTATTTTGTCCGGTGAAATATGTAAAAAACTAAGTCTTTCCAGAAAATAATTAAATTATTGACTGGAGACTAGTTGACTGGTGCCTGGATGACCGGTGACTGGTGACTGGTTGACTGGTGACTGGTGCCTGGTTGACTGGCACCTGGATGACTGGTGACTGGTGCCTGGTTGACTGGCACCTGGTTGACTGGTGACTGGTGAAGCTGATTGACTGGTGCCTGGTTGACTGGTGCCTGGTTGACTGGTGGACAGACTTTATCGGATACTAAGTACCCAAAGATGCCACCTTGATGGGTCTTACCCCGGCAGTATAGCCATATGGGATGGGGCTCCCATCAGTAAAGAATTGTCTTATAACCCATCAAGGGTTGACAAGTTCTTTACAATCAGCTTCTCCACCATGAGAATCTTTAGCCAACTGAAGATCTCTGCATATAAAAGTCCAGGAAAAACATATCGTAATTGCTGAATAACCTGGAACGAAAAGAACAAAAATATTCTGCATATATAAACACGACTATCGAGCCGATCGCGCACGAGTGTTGTGCCGAATAGCGAGAGTCGCGAAAACGCATGTGGAAAAAGACCAGTCAAAAAATACATGAAATCGAAAATTAAAAATTTTAAATAATAACACAGAAAGTGAAAGGAGTGATAAATAAACAAAAGAAACACAAGGATACAGAAATTTATCCGTGAGGAAAGAAATAATCCAAATTTCTATCACAGGTAAATAATCCTTGTTGAATTTCTTTGTCCACAGAAAAGAAACTGACACGTGGTCAATTGAGTGGGAAGAGTTACGTCACACAGGTAACTGCCTAAGGGACCTTCTGGTTTAAGACTTTAATTAACGACTGAAAGGTCGTTTTTTCTGTGGAAGGTGTGAAAACAGAAGAGAATAGCACATTATCTATAGGTTAATGTATTATGAAGTTAAAATGCTGGATTAGGTAAATGAATCAGCTGATTCCCACATGTGGATGTTTTGTTTACATCTGGAAGCTGACCTGACTCTGACCTATATGACCCCATTAACTTCCAGGTTTCCACACCTACAGCTGTTACTGTAGGTCCTACAGCATGCAGGGGTCAGTTGTTCAAAGCTAACAACGTTTAGTTAATGATTCGTTAAAATTTACCTCAAGTGATATGCAAATATCCTGAAATTTTTTGCTGAAAAAATGTGAGTAGCTTTTGCAGTGCAAAAGCTACTCACATGTTTTCAGCAAAAAATATCAAAATATTGTATATTAAATCTGCTAAAACAGTTAACAAGATGACCCTTAACGAGCTCGTTAAGCTAATGACGCTTTGAACAACTGGGCCCAGGCCTTTAAGATCCAGAGCCATATGTTATCATGGCACAACTCATGTTTCTAACTTACTCTTTAGAAAGAATGGTTGGAGGAAGTTGATGATGGTCACCAGCTAACACACATTTGCCAGTTCTTAGTAATGGGATCCAGCAGGCTGCTTCTAGAGCCTGAAAGAGCAATAAAATAACTAGAAATATTTTCTTGCACAACATAATACCCCCAATTTTATGCTTTTCCCTATAAAATGCTGAATTTAAAAAGGGCATAATTCTCACAAAATTAATCCATTTTTTTTTTCAAAAGTTAACCAGGTGATCTACTCCTCAGCAATAATAAGCCCCAAAAAGTTTCAAAACCCCAGCTTAAATAGTTATAGCAATATCTCTCTGACAAGATAAGCATGACAAATGAACGGATGGATAGATCAATTACCCAAGAGCAATATACTCCTCCAGCTTCTTCAAACTTGTGGGCATCATTACGAAAACACTTCTATTCAAATATATCGAAAATTTTACCACCAAAAAAAAATGAAAATTTTCAGATAACAAGAATTCCGTGGAAGGCGTCATCGCACCTGCTGGCGCAAAAGTCACAGGAGCCTCAATCAGAATGTGGTTATTAAATAAGTTTATTTCATTCTTAGCAGTGCTTACTTGGAAAACTGGGTTGAAAAAAAATGTAGACAAAGTGCCTAGTGGGGCACATATATTCCAGGCCAGTCCCATTCCCTCTAATGGCTATATCTTCAGCACTGACTTTTCCTACATACAGCCCAATGATAATGGAACGTTGACGTAAAATGTGTAAAAGTCACTGGAGCATGAAATATAGGTCAAGGTCACGGGTCAAGGTACCTGCTAATTCAGTACATCAAGGAGAAGCACAATGCAAGGTATGGTGGTTGTAGGCCTTATAGTTGAGGAGTTATCAAACATCAACGTAAAATGTGTCAAATATAGGTGAAGGTCACTGGGTCAAGGTACCTGCCAAGCCAGGGCAATGAGGTGAAGCACTATGCAAAGTTTAGTGGTTGTAGGTCTTATATTTGAGGAGATACCGAACATCAATATAAAATGTGTCAAAGTCACTGGAGTGCACAATATCGGTCAAGGTCACCAGGTCAAGGTACCTGTCGAGTCAGTACATCGAGAAGAAGTGCTATATAAGGTTTGGTGGTTGAAGGCCTTACAGTTGAGGACATATGGAAGGGTGACCTAAAAGGTGTAAAAGTCAATGGAGCGTGAAATATAGGTCAAGATCACCCAGTCAAGGTACCTGCAGAGTCCGTACATTGAGGAGAAGCACTATGCAAGGTTTGATGGTTGTAGGCCTTATAGTTGAGGAGATATTGAACGTTGACGTAAAATGTGTAAAAGGCACTGGAGCTCAAAATATAGGTCAAGGTCACCGGGTCAAGATACCTGCCAAGTCAGTACATATAGGAGAAGCACTATGCAAGGTTTGGTGGCTAGAGGTCTTACACTTGAGGAGATCTGGAACTTTGATGTAAATTATGTCAAAGTCACTGCAGCCAAAATATAGGTCAAGGACACCAGCTCAAGGTATCTGCTAAGTCAGTACATTGAGAAGAAGCACTTTGCAAGGTTTGATGGTTGTAGGCCTTATAGTTGAGGAGATATCGAACGTCGACGCAAAATATGTCAAAGTCACTGGAGCGCAAAATATAGGTCAAGGTCACTGGGTCAAGGTACCTGCCAAGTCTGTACATCTAGAAGAAGCACTATGCAAGGTTTGGTAGTTGTATGCCTTATAGTTGAGAAGATCTGGAATGTCAACGTAAATTGTGTCAAAGTCAATGGACCGCAAAATGTAGGTCAAGGTCACTGGGTCAACATATCTGCCAAGTCAGGAGGTCAGGGAGATGTGTCATGCAAGGAATGATGGTTGCTGTAGAATTGTAGTTGATTAGAATACTAACTTTGACGTAAATGTCGAACTTCGACATAACAGAACTGTTAAGAGACAGACGAACGGACAGACGAATGGAAAAGTGGGCACCTATGTCGCAAAGTCAGGAGGTCAGGGAGATATTTCATACAAGGTTTGATGGTTGTTTAGTCTTGTAGTTGATTAGAATACTAACTTTGACATAAATGTCGAACTTCGACATAACAGAACTGTTAAGAGACGGACAGACGGACAGACGAACAGAGACGAATGGAAAAGTGGGCACCTGTGTCGCAACGTCGGGAGGTCAGGGAGATGTTTCATGCAAGGTTTGATGGTTGTTTAGTCTTGTAGTCGATTAAAATACTAACTTTGACATAAATGTCGAACTTCGACATAAATGTTGACAGACAGACGGACAAATGGACAGACATACAGAAAAGCGGATGCCTATGTTGCAAAGTCAGGAGGTCAGGGAGATGTTTCATGCAAGGTTTGATGGTTGTTTAGTCTTGTAGTTGATTAGAATACTAACTTTGACATAAATGTCGAACGTCGACATAAATGTTGACAGACGGACGGACGGACGGATGGAAAATCGGACGCCTATCGCACCCTGCCACAAGCAGGTGCGATAAAAATTCTGGTATTTTTCAAATTTCTGCTCAAAACATAGATTGTGGGTACTCGTTAGAACCACCTCAATGAGGCAGTTCTAACGAGTACCCATAATCTATGTTTTTGAGCAGAAATAAGAAAAATAATGTATACCCCTGTAAACCCCAGTTTTACAATATAAAAGTGGGGTTTAAGGGGGTCAAAATTATATGGGCGTGTTTTTGTGATGTATTAAAATGAATCTGTTCAAAATTTAGGACATACACCTCCAATAAAGGAATGTTTTTCAACTGGAAAGTATTGACGTTTTTCTTATTTGTACAGAAACACCTGTTGTGGGTACTCATTAGAACTGGCTCACTGAGGTGCTTCTTATGAGAACCACAACTTATGTTTTTTATTTGGATACCCACTCTTATCTAGAGTTATGGACAAGTATGGAAAGGAGTAAAAATATCCTAAGATTTAGGGGCAGGCTGGTACTTAGAAATGAAGCTATCCATAACCATGGGGATAATGGTCTACTCTAAAATGAGTTTGAGTTGAGTTATATGGCACAGTCAAATTCAAAGGTATGTCAACCCCATCAATTGACATACCTACACTTTTCCTAGGCAGGCTTAGAACTCTTAAGATATTAAACAGGTCTTTGTGTGCATACTTTGGCCAGTAAATGACAATTGCCCTGTATGAACTGTATGAAGCAAATAGTTACACATCTTTAAACAACCTACCAAAACTGATGTTAGTGATTACATGTATACTCTCATACATGTAGATAAATAGGTATGAGGTCCAAAACTGGAGCTCGACAAAAATGGCAAATTGTTTTGACAAATTAACAAGAGCATGACAAAACCTACAATAAGATGTGTGACCAGTGAAGTCAGATCAGCCTGTGCATCTGTGCAGTCTGATCAGAGTATTTGCCGACTGCATGTGCCTTCAACAGCCTCTGGGCTATCAAAAGAGCATAGCAACAGATAAGGGGCATTTTTCATCTGCAAAATGCTGATATCTTTCTTATTTCTCAACAAAAACATATGTTGTGGGTACTCATTAGAAGCGCCTCAGCGAGGCGCTTCTAATGAGTACCCACAACATATGTTTTCGTTGAGAAATAAGAAAAATATTATGTGGATACCCCCTCTTATCTGCAGCTATGAAAAGAAAATATTATGTGGATACCCCTTCTTATCTGTAGCTATGAAAAGAAGGATAAACGAGAACCCTTGCGATACTTGTTGGATGTACAGGCTGAACGTAGTCTTTTTTTATGTTTTGTCATGTGCTGCTGCAACATCAGATACGTGCGCAAAGCAAACATTCAGATCAGACTCTTCACTAGATGCTTTTAGAACACCAAGAATGCAAAAACTGTTCATGCCGACAATAAAGACTCTAATTAGACTGTGCGGATGTGCAGGCCCATTTTAAGTCTTCACTGGGCACATGTCAGAAGGTATGTTTTCTTACTTGCAGCTCATACAGTAAAACTAATTTTACTGCTATGATTAGTGTAAAGTGAAAATTTATATACAATTGACTCTTGTTATCTTGACTTCACTTATCGCAAATAACCACTTATCTCGTAGAGAAAATCTCACCCTTGTTTAAACAACAGCAGATAATAAAATATCGTGGTGAAAAGAAATTCCTTCTCTTTCTACAATATTTTCAATGTATCTCTAACTTCAGGAGTCAAATTACATATTCATTTGTGAAATGTGGTTGTTCGCTTTACTTTTTCCTCAAAATGCAAATCTAATATGTCGAGGTCAAGTATTTCAGAAAGTCCCTTGGACTTGGAGATAATGATAGTCGCCTTACATTACCTGTGACACTTCATCTATCACTACCATATCAAAGTGGTTCTCTTCTAGGAATCTGATTGGTCCATCCTCTGTGGCACTTGTCAGTGTAACTAACACAATGTCAGCTCTTTTCAGTATGGCCTTGGTAGCAGCATTAGATCTCTCTCGTAATTCTTTTCTCCAAAACTTCAGATCCTCTTTAATCTTTCTTCGCCTTCCACTGTCATGGGTTGTCCTGAGCTCTATCTGAAAAAAAGAGAACAGCCAGAAGTCATTAAAGCTTACCTACTAAAAGGCACCAGCATGTAGGGCTGACTATCATGCCAAATTATGACTATCACGATACTATCACTATCAAAGATATCACTATCAGGGGTCTAATATCATGATGCATTATGATACTATCACCATCTCCAAATCACATAGTATTTCAATGAATGTCATTGATTTTATAAAACCAGTCTACCTGTAAAGATACCTAACATTACTACCCTCTCAAATGTCAGCTTTACTACCATTTTAACAAATATTTTTGCTAAACAGAAATCTGTTTGTTCTCATACTTTGTTAATTTAGACAAGACATCTTCAGAATGGTATTACAGAAGGAGTAAAGTTAAAGGGACAAAAACTATCAAAACTATCGATAGTTGAAGAGACTATCAGCGATAGTTATCGATAGTTGAAAACACTATCATGATAGTACTATCATGAAGGTCACTATCACGATGCATCGATATATTGATGCATTTTTACACCCCTACACAGCACGATATTTTTAAGCTTAAAAGAAAGATTGGTTTGGACTGTGGAAAGTAGGCTTACAATGTATGAGTTGAGCATAGCTCCATATAAGATGGGAATCCACATAGTATTTTTTCTTACTTTTCCAATGAAATATGTTGTGGGTACTCATGGGAAGTGCCTCGGTTTTTGTAGAGATATACATGCAAAACGAATATGAATATGTAATGGGGACATTACAAGGAAGTGATTAAATTTTGGTGACCTTGACCTAATTTTCAAGGACACATATGAAAATTTTTCAGCTGATAAAACCTCCTTATCCAGATCTATGATTTAGTATGATCCTGTGAAGTAATTATAATGGTGAACTAGTAACAGTGTTTTCAGAGAAAACTGACCACTGTGAATTTTCAGTTTTTCTACTACTGTGACCTTGAAAATTAGGTCAAGGTCACCAAAATCTAATCAGTTCTTTGTTATGTCCCAATTATATATGCATGCAAATTTGACAAGAATCTAACCACTGGTTCACAAGGTGCAGACAAAAATACGCTAATAAGTCTCACCAAAAACAAATGTCCCCCTCATCTGAGGGGGTGGGGAAGGGGGTAGACATAACTAAATGGGCTATTGGTCGGGGGGAGAATATATTTCTGCAGTTTTGTTTCAGGCAGTTTTTGAAAACATCCACACACACACATATATACTACAGAATGGAACAGCTGTATTATACCACATACTTTTGTGGATTCCACCCCAATCCACCAATACAGCTTAGTTAAACATTTTCTCAAAGGGTCTGGACATCTGGACGTCCCCACAACAAAAACGTTTTCGCTAAAAATTTTACTGTTCAAAATTTTAGGACAGATTCACTTACAGCCAAAACTGACCTGGCTATCGGACGCTTTTGGACTCCCAAAATGATAAAAAAGGGACCTATACGACGAAAGAATTTTTCTTATTAGCTATGCGTGATTGATAAAGTGATAGTGAAATTGTATGAAGTAATACATAATTACCACACTGATGTTTGTTTTCAATTCCATCCGATTAATTCTATATCAAATAAATATTCCTCATAATAAAACAATTAATTATCCGGTACACTTATTTACCCGAAGATACGTTCTTTCGGCACTCCGGGAATGCGCCACTTTCCTAAGATAAGCTAGCCTAGTCCACTGTCTTCTTACATAACAGTCCTCTTCACTTTACAGCTCTGACCAAAAAATACTTTAAATGGGTACTGCATGTTTGTTCCTGTTTGAGCCACTACAGAAACACAAAAGTCCCTTTCCTCAAAGGTGAAGTGTACGTAGCTTTAAAGTGAAACGCGCAGACTGATTAGAATTTCCGCCGTTTGAAGCGCAGTATTCACACTTCTTGCTGACATAATGCATTCTGTTGGCGATATGCGTAGACCCAGATCAGATCGCCCCGATACATGCACTGTGCGGATGCGCATGTTGATCGTGTCTATGCTGGTCTCAAAGCCATAGGGTCATTTCTCTTGGAAAAGACTCATACATAAAGGAGCAGTGCAGTCAACTAGGTCAGTTTGCGCCAAATGCAGCCTGATCAAGATCAAGGATTTTAGCTCTGCAACAAACTGAACTACATATGCCAAACCAGTAAACTGCTATTATTGTTTTTAGCAATATTTCTTTCTTTTCAAAAAAAAAAAAAAAAATGTACTGTCGTTTAGAATGCGGAGGCAGAACAGACTATCTTATACACTGAAACAAAATGTTTTGCAAGAATAATCTGTCATCAATATTAATCCTTGCATTAGTTCCCTATTCAGGCAAAAATGGCCCTTTGTGCATATGTGTATGTCAGATCAGAGTGCAAAACGCAGTCTAGAGCAGAATGGTGTCCACTCAATTCGCTGATTAGGTCATTGGTATAAAACACTGCAATACATGTATCTCAGTCTTCAGCTAATGTACAGACTGATCACATGATTTGTAACAAATAATTAGGTTCATTTTGGCTTGTAGGGACCTATCGTCACTGTTGGGACCATTCATATCATATCATAATCGCATTTTTGATTAACGTGCAGGAACAGGGGCAACCTCCACATCAGTGTGCCCCCTTCCAGATAGCTGGCTTGCTGCATGCATGGCAGATCTCACACCAGATCTCCAGGTACGTCTATCATAAGGGTTTACCGTTACCTGTTCAAATAGGATGCACTGAATGCATCATGACAATCACGCAGATTTTGCTGGAGGCATTAATCTCCACAACGAAAACGTTTTTGGCATGATTATTGAAACCTTTGGCACGCTAAATTTTAATATTAGCAGCAGATCTTATGGAAGGAAACAGTGTACGGACAAGCAGGAACGACCCAGATCAGAATGTGCAGATGCACATGCTAATTTACAATTTCGTGTGTAGTGCTTTCTTATAAATGCATTTGCGTGATGCTTTGCAGAAATGATAGATCAACTTTTGAATTCTGGTATAGCAATAAGACATTGCGAAGTAGTGATATACATGGACAAACAGCAAATAGTCAGATCGAACAGCGCGGATCCATAGATTTATCCTGGCCTTTGTTTTTCAGCTGGAATAGTTTTCATGTCTGCCACAAGGTAACAACAGTTCTAGATCGCCTGCGCATAATCTAACCCTAGCGCGGGTATTCACATGACTGTTGCTGTATAAAATTGAAATACGGTTCACATGCCATTTATCAGTCATACGACTTACCGAAATATCGGAATACTACCAAAATACCGGACCCGTGAAAAATTACACGAATACCTGTAAACACCTACTGAAGAAACCAATACCGGCTCTAATTAAGAAACTCATATACTCGGAGGACGATCTTGAAAAGCTCTGAGGCCAAAAGAGCTCATGCGAGTAGTGATGACTGATTCGAAGGCTGATCTGAGTTTTCACTGGTCGCACAGGTTTTATTGTTCTAAAAGTGTTTTCCAAATTTTCATGATCCATTTCCATCAAATTAGTTTCATTCCCTTATTTTCTGCGGTGTCTGATCTGGGTCTACACTGTTTGCATAGGCCTATCTGTCCCAATATTTATGTTCTTTAAATTGTTAATACGCGGCAGTTTTGTGTGTATTTCTGACGAGAAAAGGCTCTATACAGTAAGTTTGTTTTTCTCCCGAAGCGGTTTCCCTCCACGATTTCATGTGACGTTACCGCTATGTTACGTGACAAGCATGTGGTTTCTTCAGGCAGGGCAAGGGAAATGTTGCTTTGTGACTGTTGCATTTTCTGGGTATTTGTGACCCAGACCCAGAAAGACGCCGCAGAACGCAATTTGAACCTAAATTGAAATGGTGATGTATTTAACCAGAGATTTGTAATCTCTCCAAGAATTGATGTTTTCATGCCTGTTTCACCACAAATGGCAAAATCTGACCACCTTTGCATCTGAAGATGATCTGATTCTTCACTGGTCGCATGTCTTATTGTCCTAAAAGTGTTTTCCGAATTTCCATGTTCCACTTACTAGTTTCCCCCTATCTCTGTGGCGTCTGATCTGAGTCTACAATTTGCATAGGCCTATCTATCTCAATACTTAAGTTCCATACATGCCAATTTCATATGCATTTCTGACAAAAAAAATGCTCTATATTTAATGCTGAACGTAAGTGTTTTGTTCTCTCTAAGAGGTTTCCGCCACGACTTCTGTGACGTTACCATTACGAGCATGCGGTTTCTTCATGCGGGGCAAGGGAATTTGACCGTTTCATTTTCTGGGTATTTTCACATATACTTTTGCAATCTATACTGGAAATGAGAATGTCCCAGATTTGTGTGTCGTCGCCTGGTGGTGTATCTGAGCAGACCCATGAGAATCTACCTAGGGGTTAATAGGTTCTGCAGGATTTACAGGTAGAAACATGAATAGGCACTTTGATGCGCAAACCACTGTATTTTTCACGGGTATTCCGGTATTTCGGTAGTACTCCGGTATTTTGGTAAGTGGTGTGACCCCATTTATGTACATAAAATTTGTTATGACATTGCTTTGTGTTTTAAAGTTTTGCAGTAGCTTTCAACACTATTACCTCAGTTTCCAGTTCGGTAACGAAAAAAAAAAACAACAGTTACTGAAATTAGAATGTGCCGATAAAAAATGACTTGGAGAAAGCTGTGTTTGAAATTTTAGAAATCCTCTTTTTGCAAAACTGCTACTGTTCAAGATATTAGGACATTTCTAGAAATTATTTTGGGCAAAAATATCAGGTGTTTGAAATTTTAGAGCGCTCGAAATTTTAGGACATTTACCGTAGGCACAAAGAAATGAATAAAAAAATATGTATGAATTCTTGAAACAAAATAATAATAATAATAAAAATAATAATAATAATTATTATTATTATTATTTTTTATGATCATTATTATTAATAAAATAATGGTACAATCCTGTTTACTGAGTGTTCGTGTCAGCCGTTAGACCGGTACCTAGTATCAAATGACCTATAGAAGTTTTACCTGAACACCGGAAAAACCACCACAGCGAAAACATTCTACTTTCATTTTTGAAATGCATATTGATTTCTTAAAATTAACGGATTTCGGAATCAGATTATAATTTGATAGAATAAAATTTACGGAATGAAGTATTGATGCAAAAACCAGTTCTGTCAAAACTGAACCGCAGTATGATATTTTTGTTGTTCAAACTCTTTCACCACCAAATTTTACTGTTGCCAACTGGGCAACCCTCAAATTATTTTTTGGTGCCCAGCCAGTTTTTTAGTCGCCGTGGGCGACTGGGCGACTATAAGTCTGTATCCCTGGTCTAGTATATAAGGAAAAACTTGCTCTCTGATAGTTCTCTCCCTTGAAACAGACAGAGGAAAAAATCTACCAAGTGTATCTAGTCATCTTAAGCTTTCACCTTTATCACTCTCTTGTAAATTTCAGCAGACAACAAATTCATGATATTTTTTTCATTTTCCCATAAAACAGGATTTGACATTTCATGCAAATTGTCTGCTGAAAATTTTACCCAGAGTGCTAAGCGTTTAATATCTGCATATGACAGGAAACCACTTTTGACCACCCAAAACAACAAGTTACCAAAGCATTATCAATGTCTTTCCTAACATCATCAACCAGTTTTGATTCATCACTTGCTGACAATATAGCATCTAGAGAGTACTTCTGTATGTGTGGTAGAACCCTAGCGGGGTGACCTATCCTCACCACCTTGTGTTTACTATTCACCAGTCTCTCCACCAAGTTATCTACTGCTATATTGGATGGTGCACATGCCAATACCTGCAAGGCAATGAATATATTATTCGAGTTGGAGCTTTACTGCCCACTTAACACTGTTTTGGTCATGTTGACCTACTCACACTCTTCCTGGGTAGGCTTACTCCTCTAAGCAGTTAATCAGTACTTGTGCACATATCTTCACCATTGACTGACAACTACGATTCTTGAATCTGTGCAAGGGGTGATTTAACATAGCTACAGATAAGCGGGGGTATCCACATAATATTTTTCTTATTTCTCCACAAAAACATATGTTGTGGGTACTCATTAGAAGTGCCTCACCAAGGTGCTTCTAATGAGTACCCACAACATATGTTTTTGTGGAGAAATAAGAAAGATATCAGCATTTTTTGGATGAAAAAAGTGCCTTATCTGTTGCTATGCGGTGAATGACCATCAAAATGATTTCATGATCATGTATGTGGCTGAGCTAGGATTTGAAACTGTTACCCCTGATCTGCAGTCAAAAGCACTACTGACCGCACTATGGAGTCTGGCATACACACAATGAATATAAATTTTATGTTTGGTATTGATGATGATTTGATGTTTTAACATTATATTAGTCACAGATAAGCTGTAAAGGAGGAGTATTTGGTGATAATTCTAGGACATTTTTCTTATCTCTCCATCAAACATTTGTTGTTGGTGTTAACTAATTAGAAATGCCTACTGAGTACACTACAACCTCTTTATAACATGCTTCGTTAGAACACGGTTTTGGATATAACACTGTAACACAGTTCAAAGATGGACCCAAAAATTTATAGATTATATTGAAAAATGACCATAAATGGTCATTTTTCAACATAAACTATACATTTTTGTTTGGATATAACAGGGTTGTTTAACTAACACCGTTTATGCTATGGACCCCAACAATTGTGTTATAAAGAGGTCGTGGTGTATCTACAAATGATTTTATGGAGAACTAGAAAAAATTATCCCAGAATGATCATCACATATCCCTCCTTCATAACTCCTCTGATGGAGTCAATGAAATGGTGATAATGAAAGGTTTGTTTGCCAATCTCTCCACCAGGTTATCCACAGCATATATGAGGTGGTGCACATGCCAATACATGTAAGACAATAAAAATATAATGATGTTTTGGTATTTTACATCCCTTTCAACATTACTTGAGTCATATCGAGAAAATAGGAAGGTGATAATGAAAGGCCCTGTGCAATCAGGTGCTTTACAGTCATGAGCTGAATTCTGGTTCCAATGGGATTTGAACCAAGGACCTCATTTTCAGAATTTGGGAGCGCTAAGTACTCCGCCACCTGTTTTCTCATAAATTTAAAGAGCAAATGTGGTGTTAACCCATTGTAGACTGAATGAACTCCCCCACACAATATACTGAAAGATTCTACTTTCCATTTTAGGTATGTCAGACTATGTGATTTAGATATTCCATGAGAAAAATGGTTGAACAATTTGCAAACAGTGGATACCCAGATCAGACGCCATAGAATGCGGCATCTGATCTGGGTCTCCACTGTTTAAAAATTACCCTTTTAGAGGTCTCCTGACTACAATGGGTTAATGACGAGTTGGAATTTTATGTCCCTTTCAAAATTATTAAAGTTACATGGAGACATACAGCCCAGTTAACCCAATGGGTCATGTTGAGCATGGTCAGTTTGCCTAACTATATTTTTACTGGGCAGGTGTAGTCTTCTATTTTAAAGCGATTAACCAGTATTGTGCACATTCTTTACAACTGCCCTTCTTGAACCAGTGGAAGGGAAAGAATGACTGTAGCAAATATTTCATGATCAATCTCTATGAAAGAAAGTTGCCGACCTGGTGGGGGGGTCCAACCAGCAACCTCCTGATAACCAGTCGGACAGGCATCCAACTATGCCACCTAGGCCAGCTGCTCTCTGTCTCATTTCCAGATATAAAAGCCTATATTTTGGTGAAAATTTTATGACAATCTATGACCAAGAGTGAAAAAATTATCAATTTTTAAAGTAAGTTTTATGTGTATTCTAGTAAGAGGCAGTTATTGTGGAATGGGATCATATTTCTAACATGTCTTGATACTAAGCACATCATATGACACACGGTGCCCTAATCTTTGTATAGCTTGGCACAAAGTGTCCTGCCTGGCATCCCTCTGCTCTCAAATCCTAGTTGGAGCACAGTAAGCTAACAGCAAAGGCCCAGATCAACATGCACAACCATGCAGTCTGATCTGGCATTCTCTGTTCATTGACATACATACACTACAGTATACATTGATTCTGTAAGCGGGCAACCAAGGCCCTGCCCAGCTTGCGTTTGAATCATATGGAATATGAGTGTTTTTCAAATGTGGGCATCAAATACCTTTTCTCCTCTCTTTACACACTGCAGAATTAACTCTACCACTGTTGTAGTTTTTCCAGTTCCAGGTGGACCATGTATCACTGCAACCTCTTTCTGACATAGAGCAAACTTCACAGCCTCTTTCTGAGATTCATCAAGATTCTCATTGGAGAAAGTCACCTCTGCAATTAAAACTGGAATTTTACAAAAAAATCATAGCACTACATGTATACAATGTATAAGGCATTTTTTCATAAAAAAAGCAAATATATTATTCTGAATATTCTCTTATAAAACATATTTCTATGGGTGCTCATTACAAGTGTATCAATTCATCTGGAGCTACAATATATGCTGTGGAGAAAGGAGAAAAAATATGTAGCTGTATATTCCTTTTAGCTAAAACTCTGAGCCTATTGAGTACCCACAAAAGCTTTTTTTTTTTTTTTTTTGTGAAATGAGAAAAAATACCTGGACATTCCTCTTACAATGTACACAGAACTCCATCCAGTTAAGTTTCTCAAATAACCACTGCCTATTAACCTTTACCACTCTCTGGACATTTGCTGCAGGTGACAAATTAATGATAATTTTCTTCCCTTTTCCAAGAATACAGACTCTGACATTTCTGCAAATTGTCTCCTCAGGAGACAATTTGCATGAAATGTCAAAGCCTACTTTCTGGGAAATATAAGAAAAAAAACTGTTTCAAACTGTCATCTGCTAAAGTTTATACCCTGCATGCTAAGCATTAAAAAGAAAAGAAAATGGAACAGGAGATTATACAGCTCTAGAATAACTTAAGGTTTGTAGATTCTGAACTTGTTTTATACATCTCTGGTGATAAATCGAATTCCCTATAGCAAACAGATTTTGCCAAAACTGACATTTATCAGTTTTAATATGATCTGTTTGTGAAAGGATTTGGAATTAGCTAACTGACTAGGCATTTGCACACTGCAGCATTGATTAATGATTAGTTCCCTATCTTACTGCAGAACACACTGGTAGCAAGAAAATGAGTCTTGTCCATAACATAGGTCTAGATAAGAGCTAGTTTTCTTAATACTCGACGAAAACATATGTTGTGGGTACTCATTAGAAACGCGTCGCTGAGGTGCTTCTAATGAGTACCCACAACATATGTTTTCGTCGAGAAATAAGTAAAATATAGATACTTTTTGGTGGAAAAAAGCGCATTATCAAGAGCTATGAGATAAGGTGTTTTCTTTTTTCCATCCCCCCAAGATTTTTGTGAAAAAAAAAAAAAAAAAAAAAAAAAAAAAAAAATGCATAAAAAGTAAAATTTTGTGGAAAAAAAGGATGGTAAGAAATATTTGAATTTTTAGGATATTTACTGTACTTACCATTCTGCTCCACTGGGTCAGATACAGGGTGCTCACCAAACAATACTGAACACAGGTAAGATGCTGGACCACTTGCACTTGAACCCAAATTATCCAAAGCCCTAGAAAAATATCATACTAAATTTACCCTAAGTATGTGGATAGACCTGCCTGAGCATATGGTGTAGACCCTGATCAGATGCTGCATTCTGATCAAGGTCTACAGTTTTTAGACAAAAGAGCAAGTAGTAAAATGGACAAGTTCAAATTTAGGGACAAATATGGTAAGGTGTTATAGCTACAGATAAGAGGGGGTATCCACATAATAATTTTCTTATTTCTCGACGAAAACATATGCTGTGGTTACTCATTAGAAGCGCCTCAGCGAGACGCTTCCAATGAGTACCACAACATATGTTTTCGTCGAGAAATAAGAAAGATATCAGCATTTTTCGGATGAAAAAAACGTCTTATCTGTTGCTATGGGTGTTATGGTATCCAAATACTAGCTGCATAGGTCTAGATAAGAATGGGTATCAGGTAAACAGTTTACTTATTTCTCGATGAAAACATATGTTGTGGGTACTCATTAGAAGTGCCTCGCCAAGGCGCTTCTAATAAGTACCCACAACATATGTTTTCATCAAGAAGTAAGAAAAATATAGATACTTTTCAGCTGAAAAAAGCACCTTATCAAGAGATATGCCTACTGTCTTTTTGACATTACTTAGAAAGACGCTTTTTGCCTGGAGTTTTATTTCAAATGAAAATATTTTATTCTGAATGACATATTTATCAGAAAACATTTGTCTTTTTGTTTCTGTGTTTTGTTCTCAAATATTTACCCTAAAATTAAATTTATGGCCGAGATATGCAATTTCAAAAGAAATGTTATTTTTTTAAAACTTTGTCTATGAGAATATTTATTTACTTTTCTTTGCTGAATTTAAATTATTGATGTTTCACAACAATATTGTGAAAATTTCAGAAAAACTGAACAAACGGACTTGTTGAAAATCTGCTTCTAAATTACCTACTCTTATCGATTTCTGCATAAATTGCATTCACTTTTACTATTAGAAAAATATATTTGACTTTTTAAAACCCAATGACTGGATAAAAGTTTTTGTGCATAAATAGTAGCTTTAAATCAAAAGTTTGAATTTACTTCTTCTGTGTAAAGCGCCAAGCAAAAAAATGACTTTCTGAAAATGTTGAAAGCACAGTAAGGCTAACCCTTGTCCTGCTGAACCTGGATATATACTGTCTTTACAAACAGTGTAGCTCCAGATCAGTTGGCTTCTGAAGAAGCCAACTGATCTGGATCTGCACTGTTTGCAATTAAGTATGTGAATTTATATCAACAATCTGGATCAATTAATCTGATTGGCTGAAAATTTGAAAAGGGTGTGACATCTTAAATTTATTCAGCAGGACACAGTAGACCCTTTTTTGAGCTGTAAGCGTGATTCAAAATATCAACAATCTTTCAAAATACCATATTCGACCTAATTACCGCACATACCCCTATAAGCGCACAGTCAAGAAATTCCGTAGTCTTCAGATTACAGCCAGTGTACTTTTTTCTTTACTTCTTTACAAAGGCATATGTTGTGGGTACTCATTTGAATTGCATCGACAAGTCGATGCAATTCAAATGAGTACTCACAACACATGCCTTTGTAAAGAAAGTCAGAAAAAATCGCATAGTCATCATTAAATAAGTCCTTTTCTGATCTTTTTTTATAGTGTATCCCTAGTAGATAGATACATATTTTACCACAAATGAGTGTGTCCTGAAAGTTTGAAAAACCTAAACGCACAGTACTGTAATTAGGTCGAATACGGTATGTATTTGTCATGCATGTTTGTTTGTGTTGAGGTTTTACGGCCCAGTCAACCCAATGGGGTCATGTCGAGTGCGGTCAGTTTACCTAACCAACGTTTACTGGGCAGGCATTGACCTCTAAGCGGTTAACCAGTATTGGGCACATTCTTTCGTCAGAAACTGACAACTGCCCTTCTTGAATCAGCGGAAGGGAGAGAATGACCGTAGAAAATATTTCATGATCAGTCTCTACGAAAGAATGTTGCCGACCTCGGCGGGGGTTGAACCCGCGACCTCCTGGTCTCCAGTCGGACGGCGCATCCAACTGAGCCACCGAGGCCGGCATAATTTATGAACTACATGGCTAGCTTTTCAAGGATGAAAAAGGACACGCTGAGAAAAATTAATACCAAACATGAAAAAGGGTCATGCCATATATGGACAGAGAAGGCCAGATCAGCAAAAGCAACTGTGTAGTTCAATGAGGGTCTCTCCTGTTGACTTCTTGTATGTCCGATTACTATAGAATATAAAAACATAAAACAATAAAACTTTGCCATTATCGTGTCGCAGGCAGATAACTCTGTCCAAAATTGAAGAAATTTGTGCATTAGCAATCCCAAACCAGATCTCCACAGTATCAATGCAAATACCAAGTTTTGTGAAAATTCATTGACATTTACTCAAGTTATTGTCTGGAAACAAAAATATGGATGTGTCTTGGACAGATAACTCTGTCATTAATTGACGAAATTTGCCCATTAGCAATCCTAAATCAGAACCCCAAGATATCAATGCACATACCAAGTTTGGTGAAAATCCACTGACATTTACTCAAGTTACCATCCAGAAAAGAAATATGGATGGATGGAGGATGAATGTACAACATGAATGGACAGAAGGACAGACACACAGACCACCAATGAGACATAATAACACCCAGCCACTGTCATGTGGCAGGGTATGATAAGAGCAAAAGTCCTGATCAAATGTGCAGGCTATTCTGGGTTTTTCTGTTTGCATAAAATTAACCCTTGTCCTGCTGAATAAATATGGAAGCCACACCCACTTCTAATTTTCAGCCAGTCAGATCACTTGATCCAGAATATTGCTATAAATTCACATATTTAATGGCAAACAGTGTAGATCCAGATCAGTTGGCTTCTTCAGAAGCCAACTGATCTGGATCTACACTGTTTGCAAGGGTAGGGTATATCCGGGTTCAGCAGGACAAGGGTTAAAGGCTGTTTTCTTATGTTGTGGACCAACAGTGTAATTTCAGGTAGGCAGCAGCTTCAGTGTATGGTTACCACCTGTATCATTCTGCTGCCATTTTACAACAGGGGACAACTTTTGACAGGATGTTGCATCCATAGAAATCTTATGGAAATGAGGACTTCTCTTAACTCTTTCAACCCAAGTTTCCGAAATAAACTCTTCCATCACTGAATTAGGACACATTCATTGTTGCAAAAAGGATGCCAGTTGTAAATCAAGATCAAAATGGTGGTGTAGATCCTCATGAGACAGCTCATTGACAGCTGCCTCATTTGCCTCAACACAGTCTGCAAAATTATCTGTCTTGGTCTACTGGGCTGAAAGAGTTAAAGGAAAGATTTTTGCTTAAAAGAGGAGCAAATTCTTTCCTTTAAGAGCAGCCCCCAATAAGAAGGGTGGAAATGATTAATTGTCAGAATTATGCCCCTTAGAAGAGTATCCATCCTTTTTAAGTGCTCATTTGTTGATCTAACTGTCACTGGTCTTTGAACTACCAGCATGGGGGTGCGGAGTGAAGAATTCCTCAGCAAACAGTGCCCCTTCCCTTTGCGGCCACAGAAACAGATAGCCCGTCTGCAGTTGCCTCTTGGCAGAGCTTTTAGTAACCTACCACAGAGTTTAGTTCTAAATTGATTTATCTTAGGTCAGGTTTAAGTCCAACATATATATATATATATGTCTCAACATGTTTGAAATACCACCAAATGGCATGTTAAATATCAACTAAACAACTGACCCTAATCAAACTGACTCATGGCTGTCTGAATGGCAAACAACAGAGACCCAATTAAAAATAACATGGAACCTCTTTATAATTTATAAAATGGTACATAATAAGACTATTTTGGATATAAGATGGTTCAAAGGTGGACCCTAAAATGTGTTGTATCCAAACAAAAATGTATAGATTATATAGAAAAATGACCACTTGTGGTCATTTTTCTATATAATCTATGCATTTTTGTATGGATACAACAGTTGTTTAGTTAGCACAGTTTTTGCATTGGATCCGTGCTATGGTTCCCAGCAATAGTGTTTTAAGGAGGTTGTATTGTACTTCTTCAGAAGCAGTTTAACCTGGATCTACACTGTTCACTCAGGCAATGCTGTCAAAAATTATCTAAGGTATATATGGAACGAGCTACCATTTTTTCAGGGCCTCAACTTACTTTTTCAGCCTTTTATATGTTACATCATTAGCAAGTTTGGTCAATTTGTATTTCTGGTCATCAGCCAATGAAAACAGATCTTGGGAATCATCAAATGCAACACTGACAGCTGATTGGCTGACATGTGTGACAATTCCAGAATGCAACTCCTCTGAGGCTTTATCTGCTGTTGTTGGACTTAAACCAACTATGTCTCCTGAAACAAGATGTGTCACATTAAAATGAACAGAAGCATACAGAGAAGACTTGCTGCTCATCAGTCGGGAGCATAACTTCTAAAGGTTAAAATTTTGAGAAGATTTATAACTTGGTTAAGTTAAATTCAAGTATGAAATTACCTCCCTTCCAAGATGTAAGAGTTAGCTTTCCTTTGGCTGAAGGTTTTAACTTATTTAGGTTGTTTCTCATCACTGCTTTCAGATAAAAGTATATTTTTTTCATTAACATAAAGGCCCTGAGTACACATTTCTAGACGATGCATATAAAATTTTATTGCTTGATCACAAAGTTTTGTAATAGATCTTTCATACAAAATATACCACTTGCCCATGAAACTTGCTGTAAGTCTACAATCAGAAGGTGAAAACATGGCACAAATTAAGAAATCAAAAAAGAAGTTAAATCCACAAACTGTAGCAAAATTGTTCATTCTTTTGGTTTAATAAAAAACTTGTAGAGGTTCTGCTCTTGACTGCTCATTGGCCTCTAAACGACTAACGTCAGACCAGCTTGTTGTAGAAATATATCACTCCTGATTTAATAGAGTGGTATCTAGATAAATATTTTATCCTTATTTCCATGAAAACGCATTCTGAGAACGCATTAGAATGCTTAGTGGGACACCTCTAATGACTAACCACAACATACCGTATTCAACCTAATCACCGCACTGTGCGCTTAAGTTTATCAACATTACTGGGAAAACTTGTATCCACCAATACTTAAAAAAAAAAAAAAGATCAGTGAGGGATTTATCTAATGATGCTATTGAGATTGTTTTTGTTTTTTTTCTTCTGATTTTTTTCATAAAAGCATACATTTATGTTGTGGGTACTTATTTGAATTGCATCAACAAGTAGATGCAATTCAAATGGGTAACCACAACATATGCCTTTGTGAAGAAGTAGACAAAAAGTACATTGGCTGTAATATGAAGACTATGGAATTGTTTGACTGTGCCCTTATAGAGATGTGTGCAATAAATAGGTCAAATACTGTATGCTTTTTATGGAGAAATAAGATATATTACAATCATTTCTGGTTGAAGAAAAAAACATTTTATCTAGAGCTATGTACAGACAATTAATCGGCAAACAGAAAAGGCTTTGATCAGATACATGTACGTGGGATGGGCATGCTGATCTCAGACTTCCCTGTTTGGATAGGCCTAAGGAACTTTTTCTTGAGTTGAGATCTTATCAAATGCTTCAATACCATGCTGGGTAAAAATTTCATACATTTTGGAAAATTTCTCCTCAAAAATAGGGATTGACATTTCATGAAAACAGTCTCCTAGCAGGCAAACTGTCTCTGTCTTTTTAAATGTCACGGCAGATGATGGTTTGGAATATATTTTTTTTTATTTCTCTCAGAAAATAGGACATATCTGATGCAAAATGTAAGTTGACTGAAATTTCAACTGTATTTTCAGCTATAAATAAAAATATTTCATAATGGTGCCTGCTAACTTTTTTTACCCAGCAAACAAACAATTTAATTAGTACCTGGTGTGATGCTGTGAGAAGGTAAGACTTCTTTGTCTGTATCAAAGGCAACCAGTATCCTTCCATAATAGCCAGTCTTTCTGCTGGAGATGTTCAAATTTAGCAGACAAACTCCTCTTCTTTGGAGCTCCTTTGCTGGCAAATTCTCGTTTAGGATTCTGTAGAAGATACATGTACATAAATATTAATCCATTCAAGAAGAAAGAACTTAGGAACTGTATTCATTCTAAGTATTGACCATTTTATATATAAGAAAAACTCATCTTGCCAATGAATCCATCAAGCATGTTGTGACATCATGCATAAAACGTAACAATGTTGTAACACAACATTCATCAAAACCCCATGTATCGTAGGTCTAGGTAAGGAGGGTATGCGGTAAATATTTTTCTTATTTCTCCAAGAAAACATATATTGTGGGTACTCATTAGAAGCGCCTCGGTGAGGCGCTTCTAATGAGTACCCACAACATATTTTTTGTGGAGAAATAAGAAAAATATCAATACTTTTGGATTGAAAAAAGTGCCTTAACGAGTGCTATGATGTATAATAACTAAAGAATTTAAAGCTGGAATATTGTTCTATCAGTTATATGTCACAGGTTTTCTAGTAATGGAATACCAAATTTTTAAAAAGGTTTGCAAAGTTATCAATCAACTCTTGCATTTTTGTTATTTTTCATAGCTCTTGATAAGGTGCTTTTTCCACCAAAAAGTATCTACACGTACATGTATATTTTTCTTATTTCTTGACAAAAACTAATGTTGTGGGTACTCATTAGAAGTGCCTTGCCGAGGCACTTCTAATGAGTACCCACAACATATGTTTTCATTGAGTAATATGAAAACTATTTACCTGATACCCACTCTTATCTAGACCTATGATCTTTGTCTAAAAACATGTTGTGGATACTACTCAGAGTCCACCTTAAAATTGCCTTAGATTATAGAGCAATGACTTCTGCAATCATGAATAAAATACCTTGTTTCTTCTATTTCTGCAGCTCTCTCTTTCTCAAGAAGAGACCTTGTCAAGGTCATAAACGCTTCTTTTGTTTGATTTGTCATCCTTGGAGACCACAAAGCAGACTGCAATTAAATAAATAAATAAATTAATAAAATAGACAAAAAAACACAACAATGTATAGAGGCTCTCCATAGAAACAAATTCAAGTCCCCAAAGAGTGAAGATTAAAACACAACAGTGAGCCTGAACTTCCATGCAATCAAAGCAGAACACACAAATTTAAGGTTTTCACAAACTATTATACAGAGAGTAAAAAAGATCTGATGTTAGACTGAATAAATCAAATCAATATTTATATAGTTTTATCACATTAAATGAATAATATCAATGCAGTAAATATTTTCATACTTTTGTTACAAACAAGCACACAAAAACCTTTTTGCGTAGGCCACCATTTTGGTTGTGCCAAAGACAGCTCATGGTATAGTTTGCAGATAGTTGCTACAGTCCACTGAAAACTGTCAAAACTGCCAGAACAGAAAGTTTGCAAAGGAGACATTTAAGAATGTTTGCAAACTTTCTGTTCTGACAGTTATAACAGTTTTCAGCAGACTGACAGTCTGTGAACATTTTGCTTTTATACTGCATGAAGTCAAGGCCTACTCTAGGCTTTGTAAAAAGGCCCAGCTGTTGAAAACGTCGTTAGCTTAATGAGCCCATTAGTGGTCAAAATGTTAACTGTTCTAGTAAGTACAGTATCTAATTCACAGGTATTTTTGCTAAAAAAATGTGAGTAGCTTTTGCAAATGCAAAAGCTACTTATATTTTTTCAGCAAAAATATTAGTGTATATGCCATATTTAAAGATTAAAGTTTTAACAATACGTTAACTAACGATATTGTTAGTTTGAACAACTGGACCCTGGTAATCTATTCTGAAGGAGACAAGAAATACAGCAGTGCTCAATCAGAATCAGCACTTTTACTGGTGATATGTCTAATGACATTCGTTCACCAGGACTTGTGATCTGGGAAGTTAGTTCCTAGCTCTCATGAGAGAGGTAAATCTAGCGACTTCATCCTCTGCACCTTCAGCAGAGGTAATAATCAAATCTGGAAGGGCATTCCAATCTCTGATTATCTGAGGGAAGAATGAGCCCTTGTAAATATCAGCTCTTGCAGTGGGGGTCTGAAAAGTCAATGAGTGATGATTTCTACTGTGTCTCATTGCGGTCATCTGTTGGAATGCTGGCAGCGCCCTTTAGACCTTTGTACAAAAGAATCAGTCTACTGTCTCTCCTCCTTTTCTTAAGAGACTGACCCATTTTAGTTTTCCCCGTATTCCAGTCATACTCCCAGTTTCAAAGCAGTAATTGCTAGTTGCAAACCTTGCAGCCCTATTTTGAACTTTTCAATTGCTTGTTGAAGAACAACACCTTGGGGATCCCAAACACAGCTGCCATATTCCAAAATGGGGTGATCAAATCCCCTATACATGTATGTTGCCTCCTTTACATCCCGAGGACATTGATAAAGATTTCGTTTAAGGAAACCAAGAGTTCTATTGCCTTAGTACACATGTTGCTGATATGTGTATGCCATCTCAAGTCATGCGTCATTGTTACTCCTAGGTATTTAATGAAATCCACATTTTTGAAGACTGTACCCTCTAAAGTGTAAGAAGCCTCAATCTTATTTGTTATTTTCCTCTAACTTCTCTGCATTATACTGCATTTGATTAGCTGAAATCTCATACCCAATTTTCTGGCCCAACATCCTAATCAATCTATATCCTTCTGAAGTTTCAATGAATCCTCTGTATCTCTGATTTTATGATAGCAAAAACAGTCATCTGAGAAAAGTCTTATTTCTGAGTCAATGTCTGTGGAAATATCATTTATTTACAGACAGAACAATAATGGACCAAGAACAGCCCCTTGTTGGACACCTGATAAAACTCATCACGTAAACATGCCTATATAATTTTGACCCCGTCAAACCCCACTTTTATATAGTAAAACTGGGGTTTACAGGGGTATACATTATTTTTCTTATTTCTACTCAAAACACAGATTGTGGGTACTCGTTAGAACTGCCTCGGCGAGGCAGTTCTAACGAGTACCCGCAATCTATGTTATGAGCAGAAATATGAAAAATATCAGAATTTTTTATCTGAAACTTTTCGTTTTTTGGAGGTAAAATTTTCACTATATTTGAATAGGCGTGTTTTCGTAATGTCGAACCCACTCTGAAGTGTCACCATTTACAACAGCTGGTTGAGTTCTATTTCCGCCAATGCCATAACCATATAATTTGGTTTTAATAATATTCATCACAGTGAGCCATGATATTTTAACATACTCATCATTTTCACTATATTGTGCCTGGGTGTGTTGCACTTAAAGGTAAAAAATGAAATATATCTGATTTGGAAATAATGTATATGTGACAACTTGCATATTTTCCTAGCATAGTATCCTAAAATTGCTTGGCTGGATCTGAAATGGTTAAAAAGTTATGGTCTTTTTATCATCCCAGGTAAATCTGTTGAGGACACTTAACACATATACAGACACTATTGTTATGCAGTCATATTCCATAGCTGATCTCATGTATCAAGTTTTAGATTGCTAAATTCAATGAAAGAACTCAAAACACTATATAATAAGTAAAATTTATGACACTTTTTCGCTACAGAGAGTTATTTTTATGTTATTAGATATTTTGAATTTAAAATGAATTTACATGTATGTGTTATTTAGCTTAAGAATAGCAGTCTTACTCCATAAATGAGAGTTTAAGAATATTGAGGTTGAATTTCTGAAAGTGAGTGGAAAAAATTTGATCACCAGGACTTCAGATACTGGAGCTAGGAAGTCCAGGGACTTCCTGATTTTGACAGTTAGTGCAAGTACAGGCTGTAGGTCAAAGGCTGTCTTGACTGCACCATTGGACCGTTCCCCATGTCCATACCAGCGGAGCCTTCTCTCCTTCAAAATGAGGTCCAGATCCTCAATGTCAAGCCACGCTAGTAGCTCATTGGGTCTGGTGGTGACAATGTCTTGCGGCTTGACATTGCAGATCTGTCTGATCATTACCCTGTCATTTCGCTGCAGATGTTGGAGGTTTGGCTTTGTCAATGGCTGAGTCTCACTGGCATATAGCATTGCGCTCCGCACACAAGAGATGTACACGCGGCCACGTGTCTTGAAAGAGAGGTGGTGGGAAGCAGCTCCTTGAACTTGTTCCATGTGGTTTTCACACGTGTTGTGGTTCACTGGTTGCTGAGAGCATGTCTCCTAAGTAGCAAAAGGAAGCTACCACCTCCAACTTGTCAGGTCCAACTTGGTCTGCCATCCAAGGGGTGTGCAGTACCCTGGCATCATGTACATCTGTACACAGGGTCCTTTGTCAAGTGCTTGAGCCCACTGCATTTCTTGTGCACCCGGTGCTTGCAGCCATTGCAGAAGATGCTGTTGCTGCCCACTCCAATGTGACAGACGGAATCTTGCTTGAACGCTGCAGGAGGTCCAGGCCCGTACCAAAATCCATGATCTTCATCTTTTCTGCATTTACTCTCAGTCCTTTCACCGCCATTGCGTCTTTCCAAGTCAAGAGCCTCCTGACAAATTCCTCCAGTGATTCAGCGATGATAACAAGGGCATCGGCATAGAGGTCCTCCCAAGGGACTCCAGAGCGAAACTTGCCTGACAAGGCTTCAAATGAAGAGCAGCAGGCTGAGTACCGAGCCTTGTTGAACACCGACCTTCACTGTATCCCTCACCAACAGGAGATGGCTCTGTGCATTGGCATAAATCCTCTGCACCAGTCACACAATCCACTCCTCCACACCAAGTTTTCTCAGCGCCCACCAGATGACCTTCCGAGGCACTTGATCAAATGGCTTCTCCAGTCTACAAAAGCCATGTAAAGTCTCTTGTTGGCAGCTAGATACTTCGCTAGACAAAAAAGATCACGAAGAACACAATGTGTAACATCAATAAGTTTTTCGTTATATCCTTATCACATAAAACACTGTGCCATATCTTGGAGTGGAATTTTTTTAGTTTATTCAACAAGAAATATCTATTTTTTTGAAAACTGACACAAAAAGCAATGGGATAGCCTGTAAAAGTGCTTAAATATACAATTCAGTTTTATGTTGTGGACACTACAGCATTGGGGACACAGTCATTCCTTTGCTGTGGACTTCATTTTTATGTGAGATCGGATATATTAGGAGGGTTTTACCATCTTGTTATGCCATTTTAGAAAAGCAGTATATTTTCTTGGTGAGTGATTTGTAGTCCTCTAGAAGCAGCTGTGTTGCGGACACTACAGATTTTACATCCTTTCAGTATCCAGAAATGACAAACTGATATTAGTTATCATAAAATTTAAATTGATCCATTTCTTTGTTTCTTCATAGTACATACGTTCAACCATATCTAAATGGAAGCTCTATATGAATGTTTGTCTTGCCCAAAGTAGAAGCATGTTAATATTACAAACAGAAAAAATGCAAAAACAAGTAGGAATGTTCATTTAAATTGATGTCATTCGATACATTTAAATTGATGTCATTCGATAAAAAGGAGACCAAACTTGATCAAATAAGAAGCACATTAAACTTCAATAAATTGGCAATGAATGTGAAAATGATTTTTATTCATGCAAATGCTGTACAATTTTATGATTCAAAATTGCTTTTTTTTAAAGTGCAACATCATAATGAAGAAAATACACCAAGTTTTAGCATCTATTTAAGCTGGTACAAAATAGTCAACAGATATGGCCATGTTATATACATCCACTAGGTGAGCAAATCATTTATATACCTGGACAATTCACTTTGCAGTATATACCAAGCAACAAGCTGAAAACTTATGCATAGCAAAGGATTGCTCTTCTCCTGCAAAATATAGTGAAAATGGCGACTATATGTTCAAGTAACTTATATAGCACATCAGGGACATGGGGCGATAATTACAAGCAAGAGTCCTGTTCTCTTTCTTAAAGATGGACAAATGTTTGCAAGAAGCCATTCCTTGGGGATTTAACTGGTATCAAGGCACTTCCTTCATCCTTGGCTCAAGGTCCAGTCACTGGTCATTAAATTTTTGGAGATGGATTAAACATGACATTTGACATTTAGCTGTCAATCTTCAACATATATTGTGTGCTAAGGATTGACCAAGCATTTTGTGAAAGCTAATACTTGTACAATATTTAATGGAGAACGGCAACTAGCTGTGTCCGATTGTACGCATATTCACACAAGTTAAAAACAAAACAAAACAACAACAAAAAAAAACAAAACAAACTAATTCTCTTTCATCGTGCATATACACAGTGAAATAATTCCCAACATTTAAACCGAACAGCATACCTATGTAAAATTGCACAGAAAAACAGGAGTAATTTTGCTCTGTTGTGGTTATATTCGCACAGTAACCGTGCCGTTCGCAGTAACCGTGTCGTTTGCACGGCAACTATATAGATAATGTATTTTGGGACAGGTGAGGAATATCCCGCCAACCCGATGTGGGGGGAGGGGTGGGGGTGGGGTGCGGGAAAGAGAGAGAGAGAGAGAGAGAGAGAGAGAGAGAGAGAGAGAGAGAGGGGGGGAGTGGGGGTGGGGGCACTCACCATATAAGCATGGGTAGGGATGTGCCGACAAAAGGTATCTTATTTTCAGAGTCTCTCTGGAAAGTGGGTCAGAATCAGAATATTTTACAGGTGAAACATCAACAGACATTCATTCACAAGGACCAAAGATTGCAAAGATTAGTCTCTAGATCTCACAAGTGATGTGAATCTAGCGACAGGGTCTTCAAAACTTTCAGCAGAGGAGATTATAGCTGCAGGGAGTGCATTCCAATCCCTAATGGTGTCTGGAAAGAAACGGTACTTATAAATGTCAGTTCTAGCATATGGCACTTGCAGAATGACCTGCACATACTCGAAAAATGGGAACAACGTTGGGCCATGAGCTTCAACCCTTCAAAATGCCAGGTCCTGCATATCACAAGAGCTAAATGTCCCATCCAAACCAAATATATCCTCCATGACACTGTCCTTCAAACAGTCCCATCGGCCAAATACCTGGGTGTTACAATCTCAGATGATCTTTCTCGGAGCCCCCATATTGATTTGATTACCAAGAAAGCTAACCAGACTTTGGGGTTTCTTAAACAGAATATTAAGGTCCATAATCAGGACCTTAAATCCACAGCCTACAAAACTCTAGTAAGACCCCAGTTGGAGTATGCTTCGACGGTCTACTCTCCCCATACAGCTACAAATATTGCTAAAGTTGAAGCAGTTCAGCGCAGGGCAGCCAGATGGGCTACCCGGGATTACCAGCGCACCTCTAGTGTAACCCAAATGTTAAAGGACCTAAACTGGCGCACTCTGGAACAACGTCGGATAGACAGTAGATTGATTCTTATGTACAAGATCACAAATGATCTTGTCGCCATACCTGCAGCAGACTACCTAATTCCCAATACAAGGCCATCTAAGTTCAATCACCCCCTGGCATATAGACAGATTCCCGCCCTCCATGACTATTACAAGTACACATTCTTTCCCCGTACCATAGTTCACTGGAATGCCCTAGAACACCACATCCCCGTCCTACCTACTGTGGCACAATTCAGCTATGCTGTGTGCCAAGTAGTCCATATCTCACCCTAAACACCCAACAAGGTTTTTTCTTTTAACTATACTAACTCTTGTTTCACATCTGTATATTCTTTTTCTTAACTGTGCACCTCTTTTATTTTCAGCTAATCCCCTTTTGCACTCATTTACCGAACCCCGTCTGACGTCCTCTTCGGAGGTAAAGACGTAACGGAAGAAAGAAAGAAAGAAAGAGAAAGAAAGAAATGCCATTGGATACTGATTCCTACTGCGCCTATTTGGTGGTTGAAGGTCGTCATAAGGTATACTCGCTCTACCTTTCAGACCTTTGAATAGCAATATGAGTTTACTACCTTTGCGTCTCTTGTGAAGAGACTCCCACCTTAACTGTTCAATAATGCTAGTCATACTTCCAGTTTTAAAGTTGTAGTTTCCAGTCACAAACCTAGCTGCACGATTCTGAACCTTTTCTAATTCTTCATGGACTACTATTCCTTGTGGGTCTGAAACAGGG
Organism: Anodontia alba; assembly: GCA_964016985.1. Lineage (NCBI taxonomy): Eukaryota > Metazoa > Mollusca > Bivalvia > Lucinida > Lucinidae > Anodontia > Anodontia alba. Next base: position 102,428,429 of record OZ024826.1, on the reverse strand, counting down.
CTAGCATACTCCAGGATTGGTCGCACCAACCCCTTGTATGCCGTCTCCTTAACATCTTGGGGGCATGACGATAGACTGCGTCTTAAGAAACCAAGAGTTCTGTTTGCTTTTGTGTAAAAATTACTTACATGAGTATTCCATTTCAAATCCTTAGAAATTGTCACACCAAGATTTTAATATTATCCACATTTTCGAGGACTGTTCCTTCTAAGTAGTAAACTGCATTGATCTTTTTTATCCGCTTCCTTGTAAGCTGCATAATGTTACATTTCACGGGCTGAAATCTCATACCCTATTTCCTGGCCCATTTGCCCAGTTGATTAATATCCTTTTTGAGTTTCGATGTGTCTTCAGTGCTATCAATCTGACGATAGCAGACACAGTCATCAGCGAACAAACGAATCTCAGATTCTATTCCAACCATGATGTAATTTATATATAAGGAAAACAACAGTGGACCGAGAACAGTGCCCTGCGTCACACTAGATAAAACGGGTGCCCATTGAGATTTTGCTCCATTGACTACAACCCTTTGCTGCCTATTGCACAGAAAGGAATCAATCCATACTTAAGTTTTTTTTTTCCACTTATGCCATATACATAGAGTTTGCATTTCAGAAGTTCATGAAGAGAAATGTCAAAGGCCTTCTCGAAGTCCAATATAAATGTATCTACTTGACCTCCTGCATCCAAAATTTTGGCGCAATCATTTATTACTGTGATCAACTAAGATTCACAGCTACGATTCTTCCTGAAAGCATGTTGCCTGTTTGACAGAAGCTTGTGTTCATCAAGATGAGCCATGATATTTGTACATACTATGTGTTCAAGCATCTTGAAAGGAACACATGTCAAGGACACTGGACGATAGTTACTGGTAAAGCTCTGTCGCCCTTCTTATGAAGTGGACAGATGTTAGCCAAAGACCATTCCTTGGGGATTTCACCCTTATCAAGAGATAGTTGGAACAAATGAGCAAATACAGGACCAAGTTCTGCCGCAAGTTCTTTAAGGACTCTAGGATGAAGTTCATCAGGTCCCAAAGCCTTTGAGGGATTTAACCTTTCATCGTTTTTATAACACCTTCATTTGAAATGTGAATGTCGCTCATAGGCAGAGCTGACTTCTCAAGTAGACGGACCTCGTTATCTGTAAACTAACCATTGAACTCCTCAGCCTGCTCAGTATCAGACTCAGCCAAACCACTACCATTTCTCCTTTTGACAGGAGGGATACCCTGATTGTCTTTTCTTTTTCTGTTGGTATATCGATAGAAGTCTTTGGGGATAACCTTAATGTCACCAACCAATTTGTTAACATACAAATCATGCTGCTTCTTGATCTCAGCTTTGATTTGCTCAGTTCCTGAAAATTAGATCTGAGTTTACTACCGCCAGTCTTTTTTGCCTTTGCATGAGTTTTGTTCCTTTTTCGAATATTTCTTCAAATCTCTGATGTAATTCAAGGGACGGAAGCTACCGATCTACTTGTCTTAGAGGGAATCTACTTATCTACAGCCTCCTGTATGAAAGAAGTTATCAAACTGAAGTTTTCCTGAACAGAACGAGAACCAGAATGACCATTGAAATATTTATCCTTTGCAAAGTTTGAAGAGTTTGGTTTAAAACTTTTACCTTTTCAGAAGCCAAAAAAGACTTAACAACCTCACACTTATTAAAGGAGGCATTGCCATATAAAAGGTGGACTCCTGACCATCCTTTGCTTGATCGTTTCTTATTGTAAAAAGTAAATTGGTCAGTGTATATGACTGCATCTATTTCAATTTAAAATAACTCGGTCAGTTGGGAAGCAATTTGAACGAAATAAACGGGTATCATTACCTATTTAACACACCATTCAAGTGCAGTGAAGCATTTTAAAATATACCGAGGATAAAACCAAGGACGGCTTTTAGTGACAGAACTTTTTGCACGACCCTCGTAAAGCGTAAATAAACGTCAAAAAGATTGCCTTTGGAAACAAAAGATCAGCCTGACCATCCGCGCAGTTAGAACCCTTGCGTACAGGCTGATCTGAGTCTTTGCTGGTTACACAGGTCTTCATTACGAAAACATGCCTAGTCAAATATGCTGAAAATTTTACCACAAAAAAAAAAAAAAAAAAAATAATCAGATAAAAAATTCTGATGTTTTTCATATTTCTGCTCAAAACATAGATTGTGGGTACTCGTTAGAATCGCCTCGATAAGGCGGTTCTAACGAGTACCTACAATCTATGTTTTAGGCAGAAGTAAACAAATAATGTATACCCCTTGTAAACCCCAGTTTTACTATATAAAAGTGGGGTTTAAGGGGATCAAAATTATATAGGCATGTTTTCGTGATGATTGTAGGTTTTGCCTGCGCTGGATCATTTAATTCTTTTCAGCAATTATGCTCTGATTAGGACATGCCGCGCTTTTAACTCCTCTTTTTCATGTTCTAAGGCCTTGTTTATACGAGCATAGTGTCTTTGCCACATCATTACGAAAACACGCCTATTCAAATATATAGAAAATTTCACCTCCAAAAACTGAAAATTTTCGAAACAAAAACAAAACTGATATATTTTTCATATTTCTACTCAAAATATAGATTGTAGGTACTCGTTAGAACCGCCTCTGCGAGGCGGTTCTAACGAGTACCACAATCTATGTTTTTGAGCAGAAATAAGAAAAATAATGCATACCCTGTAAACCCCAGTTTTACTATATAAAAGTGGAGTTTAAGGGGCTCAAAATTATATAGGCATGTTTTGGTGATGTAAACATATGGAACATATGGAACAGAAACTTAACAGGTAATTTTTGTCCTCGGTGTCTAATCTTTGTCACAGAAAATGTGTTAAAGGCTGTAAAAAGAGCATCTCTTTCTCCGATGCATAATTTATGACAAAGTCCACGTATACATGAACACGAGCACATTTTCTCCGTCCAATAAACTGTTAAAACAAATATGCCATATTAATTTGTCATGTTTGTATGGTTCACCACTGAAATATAACAAATGAAGTGTGGCACAATTTTGATTTGTTATAGTTTATTCTACTGACCGTTCTAAGGCGGTGGTCCTAGTGTTGTTCTTACTCTTTGTAGCTTTGTGGTTCCCACATTGCTTTCTTTTTTCTATACGTGTTGTGATGCTATCGTTGTGGCCACCGTCTTCAATAGCTGCCCACTTTGCTTTCTGTTTTCTAATTGTGTTGTGATGCTAGCATTTTGGTCACCTTCAACAGCTGCCCATTTTGATTTCTGTTTTACTAGTTGTGATTAAGAGTGGCATCGGGACCCTGGGTGAAGTTAGTCGGATGTAAAAGTGCTTTAACCCCCACCCCAGGTGGTTTATTCTACTGACCGTCCTAAGGCGGTGGTCCCGGTGTTAGTCTTTCTCTTTGTTGCTTTGTGGTTTATTCTACGAGGCGGTTTGTTTTAAGTCTTGCCTTGTTGGGGCGGTTTATCGCCACCAGATTTACTATACCGCATTTCAACTATCCGTTCAGTTAAAAATGCCAGCCTAATAACTATCTAAAATCGCCCATAAAATAGTTCCCTGCTAACGCTGATAACGCTTAATTCTGCATTTAAACATATTAGCTTTACACATTCCGATGCTTATAGATAGCGAATAAATGAACAAAAGAAAAGAAAGCGTCAAACGTTTTGAAGAAATAAGATTAAGATCATATTGAGTACAATATCGGCGGACGAATAGGAATACTCCAGTACTCTAGTAAAGCACACAAAATCTACAGCGTTGTCTAACAAGCAGAGGTGATTTTAAGAATTTGCAATAGAGGGGGAGCTCCCTTAATGAGACACAGAATCGGGGTAGGGAGGGTCAAAATCCACAAGGTGCGAGGCATTAACTCACCTATTAAATATTCTGCGTTTCGCCTTTTCTTTTTACTTATCTAGTGCCCTGGTAAAAGCTGAGCGAGAGATATTGCTCGAATTGACCATTTTCACCCACAGGCACTGACTGTTTATGTTTTTGGGGGTATCAAGTAGGCCCTTGTAGAGATTTTTTGCCCAAATGTTCATTTTTAAATAAAATATACAAAATGGCCCCGTCCACTAATGACTACATTTCGAAAGGTATGAAAGCGTTCCATCTACCGTGAAGGGGGTGCCAATTTAGCGTGCAAATAAAATCACGTTTCTGCAAATATTATCCTAAAACTTACATGGATCGATTAATCACACTTTTATTGTTTGAGTCATTCTATTCAATCACGCCAGACTTCGCATAATTCTGCTATATATTACAGAAATCGTCCAACTTCGAAAATTCTGATACCTGCTATTGCGCTCGAAGGAAAATGACAGTGTTGGCCTCTGACCGAGACGGTATTTTGTAATAGACGCAGTGATTGGCTATATTTGAAATAATGGGCATACATCATGACAGCATGAGCTCAGCGACGACAACCGATAAATCCGAAGTAAGCAGCCAATCAAATTAATAAGTTTTAGTACACATGCCATGTAGCCAGTCAAATTCGTCCTTACAAAAAGTATACAAAAGGACAAAAAGGAGGTCAGTCAGATCTTCGGGCACAATGTCAGAATTTCCGAAGTTGGACGAGTTTCATAATCGTATATAGCAGAATTATGCGAAGTCTGGCATGATTGAATAGACTTAATCGAATGATCAAAGTGTAATTAATCGATCAATGTAGGTTTTGTGACAATATTTGCAGAAAACGTGACTTTATTTGCACGCTAAATTGGCACCCCTTTCAAGGTAGATGGAACGCTTTTATACCTTTTCGAAATGTAGTCATTAGTGGACGGGGCCATTTCGTATATTTTATTTAAAATTGAAGATTTGGGCATAAATCTCTTTAAGGACTTACTTGATAGCCCCAAAAACATAAACAGTCAGTGAAAAACACTGTGTGTGTGTGGCATGCGTCAGGTGCCGGTGGTTTGGCCTATATTTCTCGGTTATATAGGCGGGACGTTTTGTAGCTTTGTAGCAGATCATTTCGTACCGTTAAACAGTTAGCCTAAGTTCTGATTCAGAACATGCAAACAATAACAAAACAGACCTTAAAATACTTTTTTTCTACGATTATTATCAGAATAAAATATTCAAAGAATATGACTGGCATTTCCTGCCAACATAATACTATCTGGTGATTGAGTTGTTTCCCTTGTATAGCCTTGGTAACGTACAAGCTGATTTGTTTCTCTTAGTAACGTGCAAGCACTGATATGATGAGTGATATCACTGATTTTATTTTTTATCAATAAATTTGCTACCATGCTTTCAGAGAAAAACGAACGAATAACAACTTCTTAAATACTTTTAGATCCGAAAAAAAAATCGCGCAGAAAATTGCGGGAATCTTCATGTGTGTGTGTGTGTGTGTGTGTGTGTGTGTGTGTGTGCTGAAGCACGCCCCATCCAGTACATTAAAAGAAAGGCCACCATAAATCGGTGCGAATCCCACGCGCCATAAATAATCCATCACGAAAACAAGCCTATATAATTTTGACCCCCTTAAACCCCACTTTTATACAGTAAAACTGGGGTTTGCAGGGGTATAAGTTATTTTTCTTATTTCTGTTCAAAACATAGATTGTGGGTACTCGTTAGAACCGCCTCACCGAGGCGGTTCTAACGAGTACCCACAATCTATGTTTTGGGCAGAAATATGAAAAATATCACAATGTTTTATCTGAAAATTTTAAATTTTTGGAGGAGAAATTTTCTATATATTTGAATAGGTGTGTTTTCATAATGCTCTGAAAAAAGTTACCCTAGTCGCGGTCCTACTAACCACAGAAAAAGAGCAGAGAAGGGGCTATTCTTATGCTGTCTTTTGGCAAAACAAAAATGGCAGATTATGCGAATAAAGCTTATGTATGCTTGTTTGTAACCAAAAAACATGGGAATATTTATAGAGACGGGGTAACCTGTAAAGAGATAATGATGTGAAATCTTGAGCATCTTTTGACTTTTATTTTAATGGATTTCTTTGTGTCGTCTGTTACAGGGCGGACTGCACCGTCCGTCACATTGATATTTGTAAGCCATGATCCGTGCGCATGTAAAAACAGGCGAAGGAGGTATCAGTTTCCCATAAGTGGAGTGAATAGAGATATCTCTATTACAATCATACATACAGATATCACTAACTGAAATGCGCATATCTCAAACTGAAATACAGATATACGTGTTTAATTAGAATATTCAGATATCTCATTTCAAATACAGATATACGCTTTTAAATTAGAGATCCTGTATTTTAAATGCAAATATCCAGAATTCAGCTAAATGAGAGATATCTCTAATTGAAATGCAGATATCTGTATTTTAAATATAGATATCTCGAAATGAAATGCGGATATCTATATTATGATCGAAAATAGAAATGCCTGTATTTCAAATATCAGTATCTGCATTTCAGTTAGAGATCTCTATTTCAATTACAGATGCCTGGATTTCAATTAAAGATATCTGTGTTTCCAAAATAATGATATCTGTATTTAGTAAAAGAGATATCTGTATTTTAAATGCAGATATCTGCATTAAAGAGGTAAAACCCCAAACGAGTTGTCATCAATATTGACTATTGTTTATGTAATGCTTGTTTTTTTTTGTTTTTTTTTTTTTTTTTTTAATTTCAACGTAAATCCCAATCAGTTCAAGAGCTCAGGCAACCGCTCCCAGCAGCACTCTCAGTGCTTTGATGTTATTTTGTTCTTGTATTTTTCAGTCCTTTTAGCATTGCGATTACCTCGCTTGGGGAAGAGTGAGCTAATCTTAGTGCTTTTCGTACGTTTGTTCGATTTGCGCATGCCTTGGTTTAGTCTGTTTCCTCTTCATCTTGGTGTCTGGGAAGGGCTGCGGCTTGTGATTGTGACACTCTCTGGACTTTTCTCCTTCTTTTTTTTTTTTATTTTTTTTTTAGTTTACACGAACATTTTTTTTCCCATATAATAAACTATCTAAATAAATATACCACGTTTTAGTTGGCATAGTTAGATGGTGACCCACACACATATGACAAATAAAAGATGGTATAATTTTGATTTGTCATATTTCTGTGATTAACTACACAAATATGATAAATAAACATGTCCTATTAAAGAATCTTTGCTAACGTGAACAATGCCTTAATGGACTGCGCAGTCTGGTCTGGGCATGCGCAACTAACATATCTCTAGAGATAGATTTGTTATGGCACCGCACGATTAGATTTTTCTTGCAGCCTGAATTGTGGAAATGGATCGTGTGTGTGTTGAATAATTTAATAGCATAGCGTTAGATATCGTCACTGGGGAATGGCTTATGCAATAAGAAAGATTTGTACATATTTAACAGCATCTGTTTTCAAAAATCTCGGCTCCCATTTGTAAGAAAAATGCAAGGACATTAGCATACAATCATGAAAGTGGCCGTCTTCGGGGAAAATGCTTGTATAATGTGAGATTTTTTGTATGTGCCGCACCAGGCGAAAAAGTGCCTTCGGACATATGTCGCAGGCTGATCTGGGTCTTTGCTGTCCGCTAACAAAATCACTAGATACTGCAAAATTATGAATGGAGAGCAAAAGCCCGGATGATACTTTGCGCATGCGCAGGATGATCTGAATCTGCACATTTTGCGCGCATTGAGGGCACATTAACACGTTTTCACTTGACGCGACACGTATATAATCAGCTGCAGTTTTCAGTCACTATGGATCTTCGAAGCGTTTTTGTCACTTGCACAAAACAACTAGGTCACAATTTGGGAAAAGGGTCCTGATCGGATATGTGGACAATGGTGACCCAGATCAGCCTAGGCATTGCATTCATACAATGACTGCCTGTACCTCAGCTTAGCTTCGGGCAATAAAAATGGCATTTGGCAAACCCATTGACTAGAGTCTGTGGGTGTCAGTCTCTGTGTGAAAAATAATCAAAGTATACCTAAAGGCTAAAAAGTTATGGTCATTTTAAGTTAGTAACTGTCACAGAAAAATCAACTATCGCTAAGGTGCACGATCCGCCTCATTCTTGCCTGTACCTCAGCATAGTCTCGAGCAATGAAATGACATTTGGCAAGCCTATCGGCTAGATCTTGTCGGCATCAATCTATATGCCAAAAATTTTTCAAAATATTCCTGAGGTTCAATGTTTCAAGACCTTCGCTAACTTCCCTGTGGTATGAATTTAAACAAATCGTTTGACTTTCAAGCTTCTTAAATCAACGACTCACTGATTATAAGACCATGTTAATTGGATTGGTGAAATCTAAAGGATATAGCATAAAAAGCCTCCACAGTAGGTTAATACATATAAATGTGAAATGTCCACATCTTTCAGAAAGTTTTTTTTTTTTTTTTTTTTTTTTTTTTTGCTTAGCACTTTATACAGAAGTAGTAAATTTGAAAACGTTTGTCATGATTTAATATTAAACCATTTGTCGTAACTACTTGTTCACAAAAAGTTTTTTTTCTAGTAATTGGATTTTTAAAAATATCAAATATTTTCATTTTCCCCATTGTAAAATGAATGCAAATTGTGCAGAAATCTGTTGGGCAGGTAACTTGGAGGCAGATTTTCAACAAATTTCGCTTGTTCATTTTTTTTTTTTTTTTTTGATATTCACAATATTGTTTTGAAACATCATTAATTCAGATTCAGCTAAGAAAAGTAAAAATATTTTCATAGACGAAAATTCCAAACAAGAGGCCCATGGGTCACAATTCGCTCACCTGCATATTTGCAAATGCCATGCAACATGCAGTATTGTCACAGCAACTGGGACACAAATTTGACCACACCATAAAAATGTCAAAGGTCATCCTAGTCTCATCATTTGAACAATCTTGGTAGACCTTGAGTCCCCGATGCTGTATACCAAGGTTCAGCCTCAAAGCTTTCGTAGTACTGGAGAAGACGATTTTTAAGTGTTTTTACCATATATGGGCATGGCAGCCATCTTGTTCAATGATGCAGAACCCTTTGAACAAAGTGTCAACATCAATTCGACAGAAGGCCCCATGTGAATTCTAGTGAAAATTAGTCAAGTGGTTTTAGAGAAATAGAAATTTAAAGATTTCATGGTTTTACATATGTATATAGCACAGGGGCAAGGGCAGGTACCCACCCCCGCCCCCTCATCGCGGGGCAAAATTTTGGTCCTAACAAAAACGTTTTACTTCTTTAATAATACATTGTAAGTTTCAGCTATCAGTCTTAAATACATATTGAAAAAAAAAAAGATTTTTCAACTTCACCTCATACAAATTTATTGAGACGCAAATTTGACCTTGCCGTAAAAAGGTCAAAGATCAACCTATGATCATCATTTGAACAAACTTGGTAGAGCTTGAGTTCTCGATGCTATACACCAAATTTCAGCCCAAAGCTTTTTTTGGTTCTGGAGAAGAGAAGATTTTCAAGAGTTTTTACCATACATGGACATGGCGGCAAACTTGTTCAACTCAGAGAACCATTTGAACAAATTGGCAATACCCTTTCAGCAGAAAGCCCATGTGAAATCTGATGAAAACTGCTGAAGTAGTTTCAGAGAAGAAGACAGTTAAATGTAACAGGTGAAATAATGGAAATAACATTTTCCCCGGCCTGGGATCGAACCCGGTCCACTGGACTCAAAGTCCTACACTCTACCACATCGCTATAAAAGCAGGCTTGTATCGCAAGGCAGTACAAGTGTGTTATATACCTATAGCCGGTGACATAAAATTACGCAATATTATACATGTATATAGCCCAGTGGCAAGGACACATAACCCTCATGGGACAAAATTTGGATTATAACTAAAATGTTTTACTACTTAAATCACACATTGTAAGTTTCAGCCATTAGTCTTTAATAAAAAAAAGGTAAGAGAAAAGTCCAGGGAGTGCCACAATCACAAACCGCAGCCCTTCCCAGACCCCAAGAGGAAGAGGAAACCGACAAATCTAAACAAGCACAGACCGAACAAACGTATGAAAAGCACTAAGATTAGCTCTCTCTTCCCCAAGCGAGGTAATTGCAATACTAAAAGGACTGAAAAACACAAGAACAAAATAACACACGGAAAGACATACAACAAATCGCCTCGTAGAATAAACCACAAAGCAACAAAGAGTAAGACAAATACCGGGACCACCGCCTTAGAACGGTCGGTAGAGCAAACCACCGGGGTGTGTTTAAAGCACTTTTACAGCTAACTAACTTCATCCTGGGTCCCGATGCTACTCTTAATACAGAAATACATAAAAATTCGGTTCGCATAAAGGCTCCCAACTCAGTCAATGCATCAAAGCGAAAACATAAAAATCAAATTAATCACTATAATAAACAAAGACGAGTACTCATGGCTAATTCTACTGTATGCCAGAGTAAATGAAAACCAATAGTTGAACCACGGCGGGCCAAGTCAAAGACATATCGCCAAGCCCCAATCCACTGGTTAAAGTTTTACGAAGGGCCGTCATTGAGTCTGAGGCCCGAGCCGCCGTCGTGCAATTAAAGAGTGAAGCATAGCTATCAACAATGATTGGGTTGACAACTAGGCATGCAGTCTGCCGCATAATATCCAGGCTATAGCCAATTCTTTTATAACGGTTAATAAGTTTTCTGAATTGCTCCGAAAAGTAAGATTTACCTACAATTTTTCTAAATCTGTACACTAAGTCACCGTAAAATTCGGGTTCCGATATACCTCGTTGCAGAAGTGTTTTAAGACTGACGCTATATTTTTCTAACAAGGCACTGTGTCTGCAATAAAATTTCGAAAACGCCTTACGAAGTTTAAAATAACGATAGCCCTGCCGAAGAAGTTTGGCAGTAAGGGCTTTATTACGGTAGTTAAAGTCATTAAAATTTGAAGAAGCTCTGGCGAATCTTATGTTGAGATATGTATACCCCATATGAGGTACGCCGGGGGACACCACCATCCAGAAAAGGGAAACTGACTATATCAAAATCAAAATTGTCCCGTTTATTATAAATTTTGGTGGAAACTGTACCATTAGATATACATAGATTCAAATCCAAAAAAAGGTGCCTCGGTATCGGAAGAATTTGCTCTATTTAATTGGAGTTCTGTAGGGTATATCCGGTCCACCATTTGGTCAAAGTAAATATTGTCAAAATTTAATAAATCGTCAAGGTATCTTGAAGTTGAATTGAAAGCCTCAATAATGTCAGCCTGATTTTCACGTGAGAGAGACTTCATGAAATCTCTCTCATAACAAAAAAGAAACAAATCTGCAACAAGAGGAGCACAATTATATAAATTCTGAGAAAATGACTGTCTACATTTTCCTCAAATGCATTGGGACGCAAGTTTGACCTTTCTGTAAAAAAGTCAAAGGTCCACTTACGGTCATCATTTGAACAAACTTGGTAGACCTTGAGTCCTCGATGCTATATACTAAGATTCAGCCCCGAACCTTTTTGGTTCTTGAGAAGAAGATTTAAAATGTTTCTACAATATATGGGCATGGCGGCCATCTTGTCCATTACGCAGAAGCATTTGAAGAAATTGGCAATATTCTTTTGACAGGCCCCATGTGAAATCTGGTGAAAATTGCTCAAGCGGTTTCAGAGAAGAAGACATTTAAAAATTTTACACAATTTTATACGTGTATATAGCTCGGTGGCGAGGACAGATAACCCTCAAAAGTTTGATTGTAACTAAAATGCATTACTACTTAAATCATACATTGTAAGTTTCAGCCATTAGTCTTTAATACATTTTGAGTAAATGACTTTTCAATATTTTCAATATGTTCCCCACATAAATGTATAGGGGTGCAAATTTGACCTTAACGTAAAAAGGTCAAAGGTTAACCTACGTCACTATTTGAACAAACTTGGTAGACCTTGAGTCCTCAATGCTGTATAGCAAGATTCAGCCTTGAAGCTTTCTTGGTTCTGGAGAAGATTTTTAAATGTTTTTACTATATATGGGCATGACGGCCATCTTCTTCGATGGCGTGGAACCATTTGAACCAATTGGCAATACCCTTTGACAGAAGGCTCCATGTGAAATCTGATGAAAACTCCACCAGCAGTTTCAGAAAAGAAGACATTTAAACATTTCACAATTATATATATATATAGCCCATGGTCAAAGGCAGATAACCCCAAGGGGGACAAAGATTTGATTATAAATAAAATGTTTTACCGCTTTAATCACTCATTGTAAGTTTCAGCCATTATTCTTTCATACATTTTCATTTTGAGAAAATGACTTTTCAACATTTTCCCCATACAAATTTGACTTGTAAAAAGTTCAAAGGTTAACCTAGGTTTATCATTTGAACAAACTTAGTAGACCTTGAGTCCATGATGCTATATACCAAGATGTGGACAAAGCTTTCTGGAGAAAAAGATTTTAAGTGTTTTTACCATAAATGGACATGGCGGCCATCTTGATTAACAGACCGTGACCATTTGTACAAATTTTCAAACCTTCTTTAAGAGACGGTTCCACATGAAGTTTGAAGAAAATTGGCCCAGGGGTTACAGAGGAGAGGTCGTTCAAAGGTGTGGATGGACGACAGACGGACGGACGCCGGACGACGAACGGACGACGGACGGACGACGACGGATAACGGACGGCAAGTGATCACAATAGCTCATCCTGAGCCTTGCTCTGGTGAGCTAAAAATCACTTTACTATACAAATTTCATAGGTCAGGCCAATTTTTGACCGTAAATTAAATTTTAGGGTAAATATTTGAGAACAAAACACAGTAACAGAAAAGACAAAATTATGCTTCGGCTCTCTGCAGTTATTTCATGCGTATTTACTTTGCTTCTGACTTTAGCATCTTCTAAGTATTTACTTTTAGGTACTCAAAGATATGCTTTATTAACACTTATTTGATCTCAAACAAGAAATGGAGATGAACCTTCTATTGGCGGCAATATTGTTAAGACAATCCTTTGCTTTAAGATGACAGACAGAATACCACCCGGTAACAATTACATCTATACCGTTGCATGATGGTCAAACACATCACTATTTGCACATGCTAAATGCGAAATCTGCCTAGCAGGCGCGATGATCCAGCTGAGCATGTGCATAAGTAGTCACTTGTCGACTGACGAAGTTGCACCGACTCTTATAAATTTGCATGGTGAGCCAGGATTTTCTAAAAGGGCCTGATGCACGCATGTTTTGGTTCGTGTTAAAAGAACTGCTTTTCTTCGCTACAGATATGAATGGATGGCGAGATGAACATGCCACTGGAACTCGCACCCTGTAATATATACAAACAGCTGAACCTAGAATCAGTACATGCAGTTGTGTTGCCCGCCAAGAGATTGCACGTTTGTCCATACACTCGATAGTACGCCATTATTCTTTATTCAACGGGGAAGACCCTGATCGAATTGTGCGAATGCCTTTTATTGTTGTAAGTCTTGGCTGTTATTTACGTCTTCTCCTAATGCGACTAGGACAGTTTGTGTTCAGTAAAAGCTCGTGGAGTATGCAAAAGACGACATCACGTCTCATTTAACAGGTCGCACGTTTTATTCGTGATTTCTCATCTTTTCTGTCCATAGGCCATTGAACATTTGCTTATGAACATAATCGGTTTCGGGAAAAAAGGATGCCAGACAACATTAACACCATTGAAAATACCATGACCATTCCGTTCTGTTCGCGAAGAGATGTTCCTTGTTCCCAGTAAAATTATTTGGATGTTTTAGACAGGCAGTTCGAACCTCACCATAAGAATGCAGGCCGGTACAATACACGAACAGGGACGGTCCAGAGCAGCCGGCGCTGTGTTGCCCATGAAATTCGAGCGAGGCTGCCCAAATTCTCTTTAGTACTTGATAACATTTAATCAGCTTCATGGTAATCTGAATTTTGATTATTTTTGTCATCACGCGAATTTCAAGTGAATGGAATTGTCTCAATGATCGCATTGTCTAAAATATCTTCCGGAGTATGCGTCTAACGGACCGTCCTGCGACAAATACTACATTTGCAGCATATGCACGAGGATTTCATGTGTCAGTTACCTTTTTAATTAGTTTTTAGTGTGCGCAATAATATTTTTAAACATCTAATGTGGGCGGGCATAAAACAAAAAAGTGACCAATGGAAACCTTTTCTGACTAAATTTTCTATCGGAGCAGACCTTGTTGTTCGGTCCTATATATTGAGCACACTACCCGGATGGTTGGGCGGTATACCGTTCTAATGACAAACCATCAAATAAAAACATATATATACGGGCTTTTACAGATGGTTTGGTCATAATAAAACATAAACAGAAGGAAATGGATTTGAAATCACGATCAGAATCAAAACGCTCAACACGAAGACGCAAGGAAAATAATAAATGAACATACGAGTCTGTGCAAAGAGACAAATATGTCTGTGTCCGGATCCCTGCCGTTCAGACATAAAATGAAACTCACAGGTAGCATTAAATACCGGTCAGGTGCATGAATGCACAGACTGAGCAGGCATACAGCTTTTTGCAGATGTCAAATGCGGACTGTGCAGACCTGTCTTGACTAGATATTACATTCGCTGTTCGCTAAACCCTGCCTTTCTACACTGTGACCATGCAGTTGTCGTGGTATATTTGTAATTTAAAAAGTAATGATCATGCAATATGATGGGTTCATTTGGATATTCGTTGCTCGCACACGCCGACGCTTTTGTAAAGAATATGCAGGCTTGTTTGTAGCTTATCTGTTCAAACAAAAGTCAGCAATCTAAATAGCGGGAAGTTTGATTCCTGGACAAGTTGTATGGACGCGCATTCTATCTGGACATCTATTATTAGTTTGTACGTGGCGTGCGTGTGTATCCAGGTCAGTATGCGCATAAGCAGGCACTTGCCCGGTGGGAAGGCCGCACTGATTCTAAGTTTGCATGGCGAGTCACGATTTTCTACCAAGTCCTGGTATATGCATGTACATGCAGCAGACAACAAAGGCCTGATAAGTCTGCGTGGGTGCGCTGTGTTTCTGGCGCTTCTCTATTCGCACATGCCAAATGTAAATGGCGCTGACTAGTTTATACCTTCGCTGATACGTTTCGATGCATCTGGGTACGTACACTGTTGTGCTTCTTTGCTTTTCGCACACGCAGACTCTCATGATAGATGTGCAGACTCGTTTGAAACTTCGATATAGAATAGCAGACCACTCTAAACAGCTTAAAATCAATGCACTGACTAAGCTGCATGGATGCCAAGTCTCATCTGGATCTCCGTAATCGCACATGCCAAGTACAAGGGCTGCACAGTCTGGTCTAGATCTGCACAGCGGTCGTGTCACGGAAAGTTGTATGTTAAAACAGGTACCATCAGGATCAGTCCGTGCATCAACGCAGACCAAGTACTAGACAACGGGAGTCATAAGTATTCTCCTTGTGCACTCCACAGAATGCAACATATCTCTATGGAAAGAATGAAAAGCCCGATTAGAGTGCTCGAAATCGTGAGCTGCTCTGACATATCGCTGTCTGTACATGGCATAAAGGCCTTTTTTCTCTTTTTCTCTCTCTTACATGCAGTACAGGTAGATTTTAAGAAAGAAGTTCTCCGTTGGAAACATTGTTCAGAAAACGCTCGTGTGGCATGTAAAGATTGCCTCGTGTATTTCGCGGCTCTTTTGTGATGGATTTAGTATTCTTTCGCGAGCTTCATCTTTATTTTATCTAATTTTATCTTCAAATGTGTAATCGTTAACGCCAACGTCAAGCTATGTATATCTAAAAAAGTAAATTAAGAGATAAAACTGATAACAGAACACCCGATTAGTATGCCTATGACCCTTATCTGCCAAAACAATAGTGAAAGGTACATTAAGCTTTGTTTGTGTTGAGGTTTTATGGCCTAGTCAACCCACTGGGATCATGTCGAGCGCGGTCCGTGTACCTTACCACATTTTACTGGGTTGGCTTAGTCCTCTAAGTAGTATTGTACACATACTTTCGCCAGAAACTGACAACAACAGAAGGGAGAGAATGACTGTAGAAAATACTTCATGATTAATGTTCACAAAAGAATGTTGCCGATCCGCCGGAGGTCGAACCCGCAACATTCTGATCACAAGTCAGACAGGAAATGAATGGATGGACAGATGAACGTGCAAGTAGAACTCACACCCTGTACTATATACAAACAGCTGAACCCAGAATCAGTAAATGCAGTCGTGCTGTCCGACAAGAGATTGCACGTTTGTCCGTACACTCGATAGTACGCCGTGATTCTGTATTCCAACGGGGAAGACTCTGATCGCATTGTGCGAACGCCTTTTATTGTTGTTAGTCTAGGATGGTAGTTACGTCTTCTCTAAATGCGACTAGGACAGTTTGAGTTCAGTAAAAAACTTGTGCAGCATGCAAAAGAAAAGACTTCACGTCTCATTTAACAGGCCGCACATTTTATTTGTGATTTCATCTTTTCTGTCTAATATGCCATTGAACATTTGTTTATGAAGATATAGGGTTTCGAACCTTAATACCACCGAAACTATCATGAGCATACTGTTCTGTTCGCGAAGAGATATTCCTTCTTCCCGGTAAATTATTTGGATATTTTAGACAGGCAGTTCGAACCTCACCATAAGAATACAGGCTGGTACAGTACATATACTGTGACGGTCATGAGCAGCCGGCACTGTGTTGCCCAAGAAAGTCACTCATGCAGATGCATTCTACCATTTCTTTGTGGAAATAACTGGTGTATGGACAATAAAAGTATTTGTTATAATTTCTGCAATACATAGATGTAATCAAGGACGGTCAAGCTCGTTTGAGGCAACAAATGACATGATACTCAGACTCCTGTGAAAATGTCATTTATTTATGTAATAAATGACGCATTCAAATTATAATATGAAAGAATCAAAAATCAATATGACAATATATCCACCAAACTAATGGTGCAAAAGAACTTAACATACATTTATATCTTCTTTGATTACGCTTTCGCCTTAAACCGAAAAGGTGGGGCGTACAAACCATCACAAGCAACAAAGAATAGAAGGGAGGGCAATGATCAATAAACTTCGCCAGTTTGTTGCTGCCCTACCCGAAGACCTTCCTTGTAAACTACACAATACACATATAATTAGAAAAATCCAACATTTATATCGTATCAGATTAGGTATGAAATGTGAGAAACTATATGAAGCAGACTTATACTGACCTCTTTTCAAGACTTAAGATTGTGACATTATTATAGCAGAAAAGAAACATAAACGAAGTATCAATGCCCTGACCGGACTGCCAAAGGTCTGCAGGCTGGTGTCGATTGGGGAAATTGAATTTACATGATGTATGGCTCGCAAAACCTGATGCGATGTTTCGGGACACTAACAATGAATACCATGAAGCTCTGTGCAGCGAGGCCGCCCAGATACTCTTTAGTACTTACTAACATTTAATCAGCTTCATAGTAATCTGAATTTTAATTATTACTTTTTTGTCATCACTCGAATTGCAAGCGAATGGAATTGTCCCAATGATTGCATTGTCTCTAAAATATCTTCCGGAGTATGCGTCTAACGGACCGTCCTGCGACAAATACTGTATTTGCACCATATGCACGAGAATTTCATGAGTCATTTGCTTATTGAATTGTTTTTTTCTTTCGTGTGCGCAATAATATTTTTAAACATCTTACCTGGGCGGGCATAAAACAAAAAAGTGACCAATGGAAACCTTTTCTGACTAAATTTTCTATCGGAGCAGAGGTTGTTGTTCGGTCCAGAATACCTATATATTGAGCATACCACCGGGATGGCGAGAGGGCATAACACAAGAACGTGACCAATGGAAAATAAAAAAGGTAATAGAAAAGTCGAGGGAGTGCCATAATCCAACCCTTTCCAGACTAAATTTTCTGTCGGAGCAGACGTTGTTGTTTGGTCCAGAACACCAATATATTGAGCATACGAGCATACCACCCGGATTGTTTGGCGGCATATCGTCCTGATAACAAATCATTTAATAAAAACCTGTGTATACGGGCTTTTATAGATGGTTTGGTCATCAGGCAGCAACTCATACATCAGAAGAAAAAGAAACCAATAAAACATAAACAAAAGCAAATGGAATTGAAATCACGACCGGAAGCATAACGCTCAACTGACTAGTTTAGACCTTCGCTGATACATTTCAATGCAGCTGGGTATGTACACTGTTGTGCTGCTTTGCTTTTCGCACACGCAGAATCTCATGATAAATGTGCAGAATTGTTTGAACTTTCGAAAAAGAATCGCAGATCACTGTAAACAGCTTAAAATCAATGCATTTACATTTGGTATGTGTGAATAGAGAAGCGCAAGAAACACTGCGCACCCACGCAGACTAAGCTGCATGGATGCCAAGTCTGTTCTGAATCTCCGTATTCGTACATGCCAAGTACAAACGCTGCGCAGTCTGGTCTAGATCTACACAGAACAAAATATAATTTTCTGTATCACAGGAGCAGCTGTGGCAAGGAAAATTATATTTTAAAACAAATACGATTAAGATCAGTCCAGTGTTCTCCAGTGCACACCATAGTATGCAACATGTCTCTATGGAAAGAATAAAAAGCCCGATCAGAGCGCTCGAAATCGTGAGCTGCTCTGACATGTCGCTGTTTGTGCATGGCATAAAGGCCCTTTTCTCTTTTGCTCTCTCTTACATGCAGTACAGGTAGGTTTAAAGAAAGAAGTTCTCTGTTGGAAACAGTGTTCAGAAAAACTATCGCAGCATGTAAAGATGTCCTCGTGTATATCGCGATTTTTTTGTGATGGCTTAGTATTCATTCGCGAGCTGTCATCTTTTTTATCTAATCTTATCTTCAACTTTGTATTGTATGTAGTCGTTAACGCCAAGCTATGTGTATCGAAACAAGTAAATTAAGAAAGCAAAAATGCGAAAAAAACTGATACCAGAAAACCCGCGTAGGGCCTACCCGTTTAGTATGCCGATAACCCTTATCTGCCAAAACAATAGTAAAATGTCCTTTAAGTTTGTTTGTGTTGAGGTTTTACGGCCTAGTCAACACACTGGGGTCATGTCGAGCGCGGTCCGTTTACCTAACCACACTTTTACTGGGTCGGCTTAGTCCTCTACGCAGTATTGGGCACATACTTTCGCCAGAAACTGACAACTGCCCTTCTTGAATCAGCGGAAGGGAGAGAATGGCCGTAGAAAATATTTCATGATCAATGTCCACGGAAGAATTTTGCCGACCCGCCGGAGGTCGAACCCGCAACCTGCTGATCACTAGTCGGACGTGCTTCAAACTGAACCACCGATGCCGGTTTTAAGAACATCAGCAGAGAAGAATATGCGTCGGCTCTCTGCAATTATGTCATGCGTATTTACTTTGCTTCTGACTTTAGCATTTTCTAAGTTTTTACATTTAGGTACTCAAAGATATTTTGTTTTTATCACTTGTTTGAACTCATACATGTACGAAGCCATGAACTCTTTGCAAGAAATGGAAATGAACCTTATGTTGGCGGTAACATTGTTAAGATAATCCTTTGCAGTAAAGTGACACACAGAATACCGTCCTGTGACAATCACATCCATACGGTCTGACACACTACTATTCGCATATGCCAAATGCAAACTCGGCCTATGTAATGACGATCCAGCTGAGCATAAGCATAAGTAGCCACTTTGTGAGCTAGTTTACTGACCCGGTCAATTTTCTATTCTATTCTGTTTTGTTGGTCATGTGCTCAATCGAGCGCAGCTAACTTTCATCCGGGTTCTGGCGCTTCATCACGCCATATGTAATAGTAAACTTGTCTCGAAGAAAACTAAATTTGTTTTCTCTTCTTCTTCCCCAAATAGGTGAGTGGCATCCTGAAATATTATGATAATTCTGAAGCTGAATATTTGTTTTTACTATTGCAAGACCTGAATTTGTCAGATAGCTACTGTAAAAGATTAATTTTTGAGATTGAAATGGGCTTTGCCAGCGGTTGTCTGAAAGGCGAAATTACTGTTTGCATATTTTGAAAGTCCTAGAAGCATTCAGGAAAACTTTTATTTGCTTTTCAAATGTAATTTTAATGCAAATGAAGGAGCAGAACAGAGTTTTGAAGGTAAATGAGTTTTGCCAAACTCATTTTTATACTCTGAAGTATGGTTCAAGGTTTTACCCTGCGCTCATGAAGTTTTTGGGTAAAATATTGCTCAAAATGCGGAAGTAACTTTAACATGAGAAATAGTGGGTGAAGTTATGTTCTCAAATAATGCAAGAAAAGCCCAGTTGACTGAAATTGTTGGCCTGATACCAGATAAACAATTCCTGGTAAAGTGGGTGATGGAGAAGTTTTGTGTGGATCAACTTTAAAGTTACAGAAGCATATTTGTGGTAAGACAGGTAATTGCCAAAGTGATGGCATTTTTGTATTGGAAAAATCTTATTTGTAAATCAGGTTTCTTTTTACTGAGTCCTTTGTTGAGAAACAGTCATATCAGTCATTTGAAACTGTTAAGATTAGGAGCCCTTGTAACTCTATGGGTTAATCCCTGGCCTACTGATCTAGTGGTTCAGGGGTTCGAGCCCCACTCGAGGCAAAATCTTAACTGTAAGCTGGGTTCCTTTGCAACAGCGTTCCTTTATCATCTGTCCATTGTCCTGATATGACTGAAATACTGTTGAAAAGGACGTAAAATCGCAAGTCATGCTGTTAATAGATTTCGTATTGTTTTATCAAGAAAATACCCCTAGACAAATTATTAGCCGAGCCAAGACTAGATTTTGCATTGCATTGTTATGTTAAAGGATTGTTTGTGAGAAATTCTGTTTTGTTGTTTGGGTTGGACAGAGAAATGGATCAGCCTACTGAACTGCGCAGTCTGGTCTGTTTCTGTGTCGTTTCCTGAACATGAATATTTCTTGTTTGTTTCTGTGATTGCGTCTGCTAGTTTACAATAGATTTTCTCACAATTCAGAATAGGTCTCAATTTTAGTTTTACTAATACACTGGTTTATGATGCATGAAATAGTGAATTTTGCTGCATCAGATTTAATTAAATGTTAAGCTGATGAGATTTATTGAAGAAGTTCCAAACTGTGTCAGGTCTGATTATGAGAGAGAGGGCAAGATAATAGTAAACTGATGTTTCTATTGTGGCAAATTGATGTAGAGGTGCATATTGTCCCTATTTTGCCAAGTCCCATTTTCAAACTGTTTTAAGTTATTTTGTCAAATATTTCATGTGTTTCTATCAAACATGAACGAATATAATTTTCTTAAACACGCCTGTAGTTCAGCTTTACCCATTCCCATTAGTTGTCCATTACCCCATTGACTCTATCCTTGTTCCCCCTTTGTGTCCCTCGTTCCCTTTTGCCTCCCTTGTCCCCCTTTACCTCCCTCGTTCCCTTTTGCCTCCCTTGTTCCCTTTGTCTCCCTCGTTCCCTTTTGCCTCCCATGTTCCCATTGACTCCATCCTTGTTCCCTTTGTATCCCTTGTTCCCGTGTCTCCCTTGTTCCCTTTGTCTCCCTTGTTCCCATTGTTTCCCATTTAAATTCACTTTTGTTCCCATTTGTTCCATCCTTTCCCCTTGTTCCCATTATTGTTCCCCTTATTCCCCTTTGTCTCCCTTGTTCCCATTGTTTCCCATTTAAATTCACTTTTGTTCCCATTTGTTCCATCCTTTCCCCTTGTTCCCATTATTGTTCCCCTTATTCCCCTTTGTCTCCCTTGTTCCCATTGTTTCCCATTTAAATTTACTTTTGCCTCCCATGTTCCCATTGACTCCATCCTTGTTCCCTTTGTATCCCTTGTTCTCGTGTCTCCCTTGTTCCCTTTGTCTCCCTTGTTCCCATTGTTTCCCATTTAAATTCACTTTTGTTCCCATTTGTTCCATCCTTTCCCCTTGTTCCCATTATTGTTCCCCTTATTCCCCTTTGTCTCCCTTGTTCCCATTGTCTCCCATTTTATTTCACCCTTATTCCCTTTTGTTCCCCTTATCCCCTTTGTTTCCCTGTTGCCTTTCCCTTTGTTCCCTTTGCCCCACATTTTTGTTTCCCTTGTTCCCATTTCCCCCTTCCTGCTTTCCCATTCCATGTTAGCTGTCTCTGGCGTACTGTTAGATATCTCTGGCATACTGTCAGTTGTCGACTGTCTGTTGGACAGTTGATCCCTGACAGTTGTCTTGTTATTTTAATTATATTCGTCCATGTTTGAGTGATTGTTGAGCCTTTTATGAGGCTAATGTGCAATTGCGTACTATCATTAGGGTAGTTGTTCTTTATTGTTGTGTATCAATTATGCGAACTTTCATCCGGGTTCTGGGGCTTCATCACGCCATATGTAATAGTAAACTTGTCTCGAAGAAAACTAAATTTGTTTTCTCTTCTTCTTCCCCAAATAGATGTGGACTTGGGCAGCGGCAGTCGTCTTTGGGTTACTCGCCGTTACAACTTGTCGACTAAGAAAGGTACACCGACTCTTATAAATTTGCATGGTGAACAAGGATTTTCTAAAAGGGTCGATATGATCAGAAACGCGTTAAAAGTACTTTTTTTCCTCGCTGCCGATATGAATGGATGGCTAGGTGAACGTGCCACTAGAACTCGCACCCTGTAATATATACAAACAGCTGAACCCATAATCAGTACATGCAGTCGTGCTGCCCGACAAGAGATTTCACGTTTGTCCGTACACTCGATAGTACGTCATGATTCTGTATTCCAACGGGGAAGACCCTGATCGGATAGTGCGAATGCCTTTAGTGTTGTTAGTTTAGGCTATTAGTTACGTCTTTTCTGAATACGACTAGGACAGTTTGAGTTCAGTAAAAGCGTGTAGAGCATGCAAAAGAAGGCTTCAAGAAGCCTTCTTTTGGTCTGGGTCTGGGAAGGGCTGCGGTTTGTGATTGTGGCAGTCCCTGGACTTTTCTCTTACTTTTTTTTCAGGTCTGATTTAACAGGTCGCACGTTTTATTTGCGATTTCTCATCTTTTCTGTCTATATGCCATTTAAATTTCGGGGATGAAGAAAAAGGGTGTCGAACGTTAATACCACCGAAACTATCATGATCATACTGTTCTGTTCGCGAACAGATGTTCCTCATTCCCGGTAAATTATTTGGATGTTTTAGACAGGCAGTTCGAATCTTATCATAAGAATACAGGATGGTACAGGGCATGAACAGTGACGATCCAGAGCAGCCGGCACTGTGTTGCCCATGAAATTCACTCTTGTTAACAAGGACGGTCGAGCTCCTTTGAGGTAACAAATGAAAAGATACTCAGACTTTTGTGGAAATGTAATTTATTTATGTAATAAATGACGCATTCAAATTATACTTTGAAAGAATCAAACTCAGTATGACAATATATCCACCAAACTGATGGTGCAAAAGAACACAACATACATTTACATCTTCTTTGATTACGCTTTCACCCTAAACCGAAAAGGTGGGGCGTACAAACCGCTACAAGCAACAAGCCTGCGAAGTAAACTTCGCTAGCTTGTTGCTGCCCCTCCCGTAGACCTTCCTTGTAAACTACACAATACACATAATCAGAAAAATCAAACATTTATATCATATCAGATTAGGTAAGAAATATGAGAAACTATATGAAGCAGACTTATACTGACCTCTTTTTAAGACTTAGATTGTGACATTATTATAACAGATAAGAAACATAAACGTAGTATCAATGCCCTGACCTGACTGCCAAACGTCTGCAGGCTGGTGTCGACTAGGGAAATTGAGTATACATGATGTATGGTCGTGGCTCGTAAAACTTGATGCGATTTTTCGGGACACTAACAATAAATACGATGAAGCTCTGTGCAGCGCGCCCGCCCAGATACTCTTAAGTACTTGCTAACATTTATTCAGCTTCATAGTGATCTGAATTTTAATTATTACTTTTTGTCATCACGCGAATTGCAAGCGAATGGAAATTGTCTCAATGATTGCATAGTCTCTAAAATATCTTCCGGAGTATGCGTCTAACGGACCGTCCTGCGACAAATACTATATTTGCACCACATGCACGAGGATTTCATGAGTCATTTACTTATTGAATTGTTTTTTTCTTTCGTGGCGCAATAATATTTTTAAACATCTTACCTGGGCGGGCATAAAACAAAAAAGTGACCAATGGAAACCTTTTCTGACTAAATTTTCTATCGGAGCAGACGTTGTTGTTCGGTCAAGAATACCTATATATTGAGCATACCACCCGGATGGTTGGGCGGTATACCGTCCTAATGACAAACCATCCAATAAAAAGCCTGTGTATAGGGCTTTTATAGATGGTTTGGTTATTAGGCGGCAATTCATACATCAGAGAAAAAGAAATAAAACATAAACAAAAGCAAATGGATTTGAAATCACGACAGGAAGCAAAACGCTCAACACGAAGACGTAAGAAAAAAAAGTTGAAAGTACGAGTCTATAAACAAAGAGAGAAACATATCCGTGTCCGGACCCCTATTGTTCTGACATAAAATGAAACTGTAAGATAGTATTAAATACCAGCCAAGTGTATGAATGCGCAGACTAATCTGGCATACAGCTATTTGCACATGTCAAATGCGGACTGTGCAGACCTGTCTTGACTTGATATTATATTCGCTGTTCGCGTACCCCTGCCAATCTATCCTGTGACCATGCAGTTGTCATGGTATATATGTAATTTAAAAAGTAATGATTAGACAATATGATGGGTTCGTTTGGATATTCGTTGCTCGCACACGCCAACTCTTCGTGAAGAATATACAGGCTCGTTTGAAGCTTATCTGTTCGAACAAAAGCTAGTAATCTAAATAGCGGGAAGTGTGATTCCTGGTGAAGTTGTATGGACGCACATTCTGTCTGGACATTTATTATTAATTCGTATGTGACAAGCTATGTATCATGGTCAGTAAGCGCAAAGGCAGTCATTTGCCTGGTGGGAAGGCTGCACTGATTCTAAGTTTGTATGGCGAGTCACGATTTTCTCCCAAGTCCTGGTATATGCATGTACATGCAGCAGACAGCAAAGGCCAGATCAGTCTGCGTGGGTGCGAAGTGTTTCTGGCGCTTCTCTATTCGCACATACCAAATGTAAATGGCGGTGACTAGTTTAGACCTTCGCTGATACATTTCAATGCAGCTGGGTACGTACACTGTTGTGCTTCTTTGCTTTTCGCACACGCAGAATCCCATGATAAATTTGCAGAATCGTTTGAAATTTCCATATATAGAGTCGCAGACCACTGTGAATAGCTTAAAATCAATGCATTTACATTTGGTATGTGCGAATAGAGAAGCGCAAGAAACACTGCGCACCCACGCAGACTAAGCTGCATGGATGCCAAATCTTTTCTGGATCTCCGTATACGTACATGCCAAGTACAAACGCTGCGCAGTCTGGTCTAGATATACACAGAACAAAATATAATTTTCTGTGTCACAGGAGCGGCTGTGGCATGGAAAATTATATTTTAAAAGAATACGATTAAGATCAGTCCAGAGTTCTCCAGTGCACTCCACAGTATGCAACGTGTCCCTATGGAAAGAATAACACATTGGGGTCATGTCGAGCGCGGTCCGTTTACCTAACCACACTTTTACTGGGTAGGCTTAGTCCTCTACGCAGTATTGTGCACATACTTTCGCCAGAAACTGACAACTGCCCTTCTTGAATCAGCGGAAGGGAGAGAATGGCCGTAGAAAATATTTCATGATCAATGTCCACGGAAGAATTTTGCCGACCCGCCGGAGGTCGAACTCGGAACCTCCTGATCACTAGTCGGACGTGCTTCAAACTGAGCCACCGAGGCCGATTTTAAGGTACATCAGCAGGGAAGAATATGCGTCGGCTCTCTGCAATTATGTCATGCGTATTTACTTTGCTTCTGACTTTAGCATTTCCTAGAAAAGGTAAGAGAAAAGTCCAGGGAGTGCCACAATCACAAACCGCAGCCCTTCCCAGACCCCAAGAGGAAGAGGAAACCGACAAATCTAAACAAGCACAAACCGAACAAACGTACGAAAAGCACTAAGATTAGCTCTCTCTTCCCCAAGCGAGGTAATCGCAATACTAAAAGGACTGAAAAACACGAACAAAATGACACGCGGAAAGACAGACAACACATTGCCTCGTAGAATAAACCACAAAGCAACAAAGAGTAAGACTAACACCGGGACCACCGCCTTAGAACGGTCGGTAGAGCAAACCACCGGGGGTGGGGGGGGGGGGGATGGGGGTGGGGAGGGGGTTTAAAGCACTTTTACAGCTAGCTAACTTCACCCGGGGTCCCGATGCTACTCTTAATACAGAAATACATAAAAAGTCGGTTCGCATAAAGGCTCCCAACTCAGTCAATGCATCAAAGCGAAAACATAAAAATCAAATTAATCACTATAATAAACAAAGACGAGTACTCATGTTTCTACGTTTTTACTTTTAGGTACTGAAAGCTATTTTTATTATCACTTGTTTGAACTCATACATGTACGAAGCTATGAACTCTTTGCAAGAAATGGAAATGAACCTTATGTTGGCGGCAACATTGTTAAGATAATCCTTTGCTGTAAGGTGACAGACAGAATACCGTCCTGTGATAATCACATCCATACGGTCTGACACACCACTATTCGCACAGGCCAAATACAAACTCGGCCTAGCGCGCATGAAGATCCAGCTGAGCATAAGCATAAGTAGCCACTTGTCGACTAAGAAAGGTACACCGACTCTAATAAATTTGCCTGGTGAACAATGATTTTCTAAAAAGGTCGATATGACAAGAAACGTGTTAAAAGTACTGTTTATCCTCGCTGCCGATATGAATGGATGGCTAGGTGAACGTGCCACTAGAACTCGCACCCTGTAATATATACAAACAGCTGAACCCATAATCAGTACATGCAGTCGTGCTGCCCGACAAGAGATTGCACGTTTGTCCGTACACTCGATAGTACGTCATGATTCTGTATTCCAACGGGGAAGACCCTGATCGGATAGTGCGAATGCCTTTAGTGTTGTTTGTTTAGGCTATTAGTTACGTCTTTTCTGAATACGACTAGGACAGTTTGAGTTCAGTAAAAGCGTGTAGAGCATGCAAAAGAAGGCTTCACGTCTCATTTAACAGGTCGCACGTTTTATTTGCGATTTCTCATCTTTTCTGTCTATGCCATTGAACATTCGTGGATGAAGATATAGTGTGTCGAACGTTAATACCACCGAAACTATCATGATCATACTATCTTGTTCGCGGACAGATGTTCCTTGTTCCGGTAAATAATTTGGCTGTTTTAGACAGGCAGTTCGAACCTCATCATAAGAATACAGGATGGTACAGTGCATGAACAGTGACGGCCCGGAGCAGCCGGCACTGTGTTGCCCATGAAATTCACTCTTGCAGATGCATTCTACAATTTTTTTTGTGCAAGTACTTGGTGTATGGACAATAAAAGTATTTGTAATTCATTCTGCAATACATAGATGTTAACAAGGACGGTCGAGTTCGTTTGAGGTACATGTAACAAATGACAAGATACTCAGACTTTTGTGGAAATGTCATTTATTTATGTAATAAATGACGCATTCAAATTATACTTTGAAAGAATCAAAATCAATATGACAATATATCCACCAAACTGATGGTCTTTGATTACGCTTTCGCCCTAAACCGAAAAGGTGGGGCGTACAAACCGCTACAAGCAACAAGCCTGCGAAGTAAACATCGCCAGCTTGTTGCTGCCTCTCCCGAAGACCTTCCTTGTAAACTACACAATACACATAATCAGAAAAATCAAACATTTATATCATATCAGATTAGGTAAGAAATGTGAGAAACTATATGAAGCAGACTTATACTGACCTCTTTTTAAGACTTAGATTATGACACTATTATAACAGATAAGAAACATAAACGTAGTATCAGTGCCCTGACCTGACTGCCAAACGTCTGCAGACTGGTGTCGACTAGGGAAATTGAGTATACATGATGTATGGCTCGTGGCTCGTAAAACCTGATGCGATTTTTCGGGACACTAACAATGAATACGATGAAGCTCTGTGCAGCGAGCCCGCCAAGATACTCTTAAGTACTTGCTAACATTTATTCAGCTTCATAGTAATCTGAATTTTAATTATTACTTTTTGTCATCACGCGAATTGCAAGCGAATGGAATTGTCTCAATGATTGCATGGTCTCTAAAATATCTTTCGGAGTATGCGTCTAACGGACCGTCCTGCGACAAATACTACATTTGCAACATATGCACGAGGATTTCATGAGTCATTTACTTATGGAATTATTTATTTTCGTGTGCGCAATAATATTTTTAAACATCTTACCTGGGCGGGCATAAAACAAAAAAAGTGACCAATGGAAACCTTTTCTGACTAAATTTTCTATCGGAGCAGAGGTTGTTGTTCGGTCCAGAATACCTATATATTGAGCATACCACCCGGATGGTTGGGCGGCATACCGTCCTAATGACAAACCATCCAATAAAAAGCCTGTGTATACGGGCTTTTATAGATGGTTTGGTTATTAGGCGGCAACTCATACATCAGAAGAAAAAGAAATAAAACATCAACAAAAGCAAATGTATTTGAAATCACGACAGGAAGCAAAACGCTCAACACGAAGACGTAAGAAAAAAAAAAAAAGTTGAATATACGAGTCTATAAACAAAGAGACAAACATGTCCGTGTCCGGATCCGTATTGTTCTGACATAAAATGAAACTGTAAGAGCATTAAATACCTACCAGTCAAGTGTATGAATGCGCAGACTAATTTGGCATACAGCTATTTGCACATGTCAAATGCGGACTGTGCAGACCTGTCTTCACTTGATATTATATTTGCTGTTCGCTTACCCCTGCCAATCTATCCTATGACCATGCAGTTGTCGTGGTATATATGTAATTTAAAAAGTAATGATTAGACAATATGATGGGTTCGTTTGGATATTCGTTGCTCGCATACGCCAACTTTTCGTGAAGAATATACAGGCTCGTTTGTAGCTTATCTGTTCGAACAAAAGCTAGTAATCTAAATAGCGGGAAGTGTGATTCCTGGTGAAGTTGTATGGACGCACATTCTGTCTGGACATCTATTATTAATTCGTATGTGACGTGCTATGTATCATGGCCGGTATGCGCAAAAGCAGTCATTTGCCTGGTGGGAAGGCTGCACTGATTCTAAGTTTGTATGGCGAGTCACGATTTTCTCCCAAGTCCTGGTATATGCATGTACATGCAGCAGACAACAAAGGCCTGATCAGTCTGCGTGGGTGCGAAGTGTTTCTGGCGCTTCTCTATTCGCACATACCAAATGTAAATGGCGGTGACTAGTTTAGACCTTCGCTGATACATTTCAATGCAGCTGGGTATGTACACTGTTGTGCTGCTTTGCTTTTCGCACACGCAGAATCTGATCATAAATATGCAGAATCGTTTGAACTTTCGATATAAAGCCGCAGACCACTGTAAACAGCTTAAAATGAATGCATTTACATTTGGTATGTGCGAATAGAGAAGCGCAAGAAACACTGCGCACCCACGCAGACTACGCTGCATGGATGCCAAGTCTTTTCTGGATCTCCGTATTCGTACATGCCAATTACAAACGCTGCGCAGTCTGGTCTAGATCTACACAGAATAAAATATAATTTTCTGCATCACAGGAGCGGCTGTGGCAAGGAAAATTATATTTTAAAACAAATACGAATAAGATCAGTCCAGTGTTCTCCAGTGCACTCCACAGTATGCAACATGACTCTGTGGAAAGAATAAAAAGCCCGATCAAAGCGCTCGAAATCGTGAGCTGCTCTGACATGTCGCTGTTTGTGCATGGCATAAAGGTCCTTTTCGCTTTTGCTCTCTCTTACATGCAGTACAAGTAGGTTTAAAGAAAGAAGTTCTCTGTTGGATACAGTGTTTAGAAAACGCTCGTGCAGCATGTAAAGATTGCCTCGTGTATATCGCGACTTTTTTTGTGATGGCTTAGTATTCATTCGCAAGGTGTCATCTTTTTTATCTAATCTTATCTTCAACTTTGTATTGTATGTAGTCGTTAACGCCAAGCTATGTGTATCGAAACAAGTAAATTAAGAAAACAAAAATGCGATAAAACTGATACCAGAAAACCCGCGTAGGGCCTACCCGTTTTGTATGCCGATAACCCTTATCTGCCAAAACAATAGTCAAATGTACTTTAAGTTTGTTTGTGTTGAGGTTTGACGGCCTAGTCAACACATTGGGGTCATGTCGAGCGCGGTCCGTTTACCTAACCACACTTTTACTGGGTAGGCTTAGTCCTCTACGCAGTATTGTGCACATACTTTCGCCAGAAACTGACAACTGCCCTTCTCGAATCAGCGGAAGGGAGAGAATGGCCGTAGAAAATATTTCATGATCAATGTCCACGGAAGAATTTTGCCGACCCGCCGGAGGTCGAACCCGCAACCTCCTGATCACTAGTCGGACGTGCTTCAAACTGAGCCACCGAGGCCGATTTTAAGGTACATCAGCAGGGAAGAATATGCGTCGGCTCTCTGCAATTATGTCATGCGTATTTACTTTGCTTCTGACTTTAGCATTTTCTAGAAAAGGTAAGAATAAAGTCCAGGGAGTGCCACAATCACAAACCGCAGCCCTTTCAAGACCCCAAGAGGAAGAGGAAACCGACAAATCTAAACAAGCACAAACCGAACAAACGTACGAAAAGCACTAAGATTAGCTCTCTCTTCCCCAAGCGAGGTAATCGCAATACTAAAAGGACTGAAAAACACAAGAACAAAATGACACACGGAAAGACATACAACACATTGCCTCGTAGAATAAAGCAACAAAGCAACAAAGAGTAAGACTAACACCGGAATCACCGCCTTAGAACGGTCGGTAGAGCAAACCACCGGGGGGTTTAAAGCACTTTTACAGCTAGCTAACTTCACCCTGGGTTCCCCGATGCTACTCTTAATACAGAAATACATAAACATTCGGTTCGCATAAAGGCTCCCAACTCAGTCAATGCATCAAAGCGAAAACATAAAAATCAAATTAATCACTATAAGTAACAAAGACGAGTACTCATGTTTCTAAGTTTTTACTTTTAGGTACTCAAAGCTATTTTTATTATCACTTGTTTGAACTCATACATGTACGAAGCCATGAACTCTTTGCATGAAATGGAAATGAACCTTATGTTGGCGGCAACATTGTTAAGATAATCCTTTGCTGTAAGGTGACAGACAGAATACCGTCCTGTGACAATCACATCCATACGGTCTGACACACCACTATTCGCACAGGCCAAATACAAACTCGGCCTAGCGCGCATGAAGATCCAGCTGAGCATAAGCATAAGTAGCCACTTGTCGACTAAGAAAGGTACACCGACTCTTATAAATTTGCATGGTGAACAAGGATTTTCTAAAAGGGTCGATATGACCAGAAACGTGTTAAAAGTACTGTTTT
Source organism: Anodontia alba (assembly GCA_964016985.1). Classification (NCBI taxonomy): domain Eukaryota; kingdom Metazoa; phylum Mollusca; class Bivalvia; order Lucinida; family Lucinidae; genus Anodontia; species Anodontia alba. The sequence goes on along the minus strand of OZ024826.1, from coordinate 102,397,035 downwards.
TCCTCGCTGCCGATATGAATGGATGGCTAGGTGAACGTGCCACTAGAACTCGCACCCTGTAATATATACAAACAGCTGAACCCATAATCAGTACATGCAGTCGTGCTGCCCGACAAGAGATTGCACGTTTGTCCGTACCCTCGATAGTACGTCATGATTCTGTATTCCAACGGGGAAGATCCTGATCGGATTGTGCGAATGCCTTTAGTGTTGTTAGTTTAGGCTATTAGTTACGTCTTTTCTGAATGCGACTAGGACAGTTTGAGTTCAGTAAAAGCGTGTAGAGCATGCAAAAGAAGGCTTCACGTCTCATTTAACAGGTCGCACGTTTTATTGGAGATTTCTCATCTTTTCTGTTTATGCCATTGAACATTCGTGGATGAAGATATAGGATGTCGAACGTTAATACCACCGAACTTATCATGATCATACTGTTCTGTTCGCGAAGAGATGTTCCTTGTTCCCGGTAAATTATTTGGATGTTTTAGACAGGCGGTTCGAACCTCATCATAAGAATACAGGCTGATGCGATTTTTCGGATTATGCTAATGCCTTTTTTTGTTGTTAGTCTAGGCTGTTAGTTGTGTCTTCTCTTAATGCGATTAGGACAGTTCAGAAGTTGCTTGTTACAGATATAAAGAGGGATTGCAATATGTTGTGTTTTCTCCCTTGCATGATAAAAAAAACAAGGTTCTTCAAATAGGAATACTCTGATGTATCCATATGTCCTTAGTGGAATTTAAAAAGATTTTTTTTAACTTTGAAATTTGCTACATTCACGGAAAAGATGCTTTGACATTATATGTCTTTTGCGCAAAAAATGTTTCTTTTTCATATTTTGGAAGCTTTATAGGCGCATGACCCTAATTAATTTGATTTCTCAAGGAACGGAATATATTTATTTAAAAGGGGATGGTAATAATAAAATCAGAGGAAACCAAATGGCTGGACCTGGATGTTTATAGAAAGTATTCAGGGGAATCAACTGACTGCTGTCTCCCATTATTTCGGTGTTTTATATATGCAGTTTGATTGTCGCCATACGAGAACATGCCGGGTCAGATCGTGAACAGTGAGTGAAGGTCCAGAACAAGACGTGAAATGATGCAGATCCGGCTGAATATGTGCACAAGCAGCCAAGTGAGTTCGCTAGTGTGCATCTGCCCTCAGCAGATATACCATGTTCGTAAATATATATACCGTAGAATCCTTTCAATTGTGTGTAGGACGAGACAGGCCTGAGGCTCTTTTCTGTGGGTCATATTTAGCAGATGGTATGTTGGAATATTTTCTTATTTTTCCCAGAAAAAGGGAAAATATTAGCAGAGAAAACAGGATTGGACATTTCCTTGGAGACAATTTTCATCAAATGTCAAATCCTATTATCTGGGAAAAAATAGAAAATATCAACTTGTCGTCTGCTGAATTAGCCCAAAAAAAGAGGAGGACATTTGGCGAATATCTGCTTTAAAGCTCTATTTGTAAAGTAGTGTACACGAACTATTACCAGATTCGTATGGGCCTCGCCAAGCGAAAAAATACCTTAGAATGCGCAACACAGGCAAATTCAGATCATCATATGCTTGCGCAAAGTATCATGCGGGCCTTTGCTCTCCATTTATACAACGATTCTGTTAGCGGACAGTGAAGGGCCTGATCAGCTGCGCGGATGCGTAGGCTCATCACGAAAACATACCTTTTTAATATTGACCCCCTTAAACCCCACTTTTATATAGTAAACCTGGGGTTTACAGGGGTATACATTATTTTCCTTATTTCTGCTCAAAAACATAGATTGTGGGTACTCGTTAGAACCGCCTCGTCGAGGCGGTTCTAACGAGTGCCCACAATCTATGTTTTGAGCAGAAGTATGAAAAATATCAGACTTTTTTTTATCTGAAAATTTTCAGTTTTTTGGTGGTAAAATATTTGAATAGGCATGTTTTCCTAATGTGATCTGGCCTTCGCTGTCCGCAATGCGCGAAGACACGTTTTCGCCTTATGCGACCCAAGTAAATGCTGTTATGGTTCTCCAATGCACATGTGCTCTTGTTGGCGTCTTCCTGTACACTTAATACTCATCCCATGAGATTGTATTGACAAATCCAACATATTTAAAGCCATTCATTTATGCAATACCGCATACAGTATAACCTCAATGGCTCGAACATGGATGGCCCGTTTACCGTGGATGATTCGAACTCTTTTTTCAGTCTCTACAAAATCCTTCCAATAGCTCAAGAAAACAAATATTTAGGTTTTTTTTCTTATTTTATCATGAAATTGTATGTTGTGTATACTCATTAGAATCGCCTCATCGAGGCGATTCTAATGAGTACACTCAAGGTACAATCATTGTGTAGAAAATCGAAAAGATTCCCCTAAATTATCGCTATTTGCTTCCTGAACTGGTGCCATGATTCACCCTCAGTGGCTCGAACTACCCATGTCTCGAACGAATTTCCATGGTCCCGAAGATGTTCAAGCCATTGAGGTTCGATTGTATATCCTAAGTATTGGGAGAAGATAGGGCTGAACAAATAGTGTAGACCTTAAAATTTGATAAGCCATACGAAAAAGGTGATGGAGTCAGAGCAGTGGTAGATAGTGAGAGACAAGCTCAGCCTAGTCTGATCATTGTACAAAAATCTGGGCCCAGTTGTTCAAAACTAACGATGTCGTTAGTTAACGATTCGTTAAAATTTTAATCGAGTGATACGCAAATATGCTGAAATTTTTTGCTGAAAAATTGTGAGTAGCTTTTGCAGGGGCAAAAGCTACTCACATTTTTTCAGCAAAACGTATGAGAATATTATGTATTGAATCCACTAAAACAGTTAACGAAATGACCCTTAACGAGCTCGTTAAGCTAACGACGCTTTGAACAACTGGGCCCTGAAAATTACATTGATGAACTGTACCATGTGAATGAAAAGGAGGTTTCAAAGGACATGATAATGGTTTTTGTCGGACGTGAAAATAATGCGAGACTAGCACAGATTAGTCTGATCATTGTACAACAAATCTGAAAAGCACATTGATTAGCCGTATAAAAGGATAAAATAGGATATTATGTGGTTATGGAGCACCGCAAGACAGTGAGAGAAGCTCAGCCAAGCCTGATCAAACTTTTTTCGTGTTCAACTCAGCAAGAAATGTTTTTTTATCACCTCTCGGCCTGTATATCTTCGATATACTGTTTAGAGAGCCTGCATTGCTATTTATAGGGAAGTTTAATAGAACTGCTTTCATTGGTTCTGTCATTTTGAAATAAAATCATTAATCGCGGACTTAATGGGAAACAGTGTTGACCCTGATCATGCCACAGTCTGCGGCGTCTGATCAGGATCTACACTGTTTTCTAGAGTTCTGGCTCAGAGGTTATAAAAATATTTTCATGCTCAAATCACTGAGCATGAAATTTATTCTGCTTATAAATATATAAATCACAACCATAATTGGCATTTTCATATTTATAAGCAGAGAAATGTTCATGTTCAGATATGTTTGACAAGAAATATAAAGATTTCTGAATAGATATGGTCAATCAGAACAAAACATATTCATTTAAAATAAAACGCCAAGCAAAAATCGTCTTTCCGCTTGATGACGAAAGAACAGTAGGCACATTTTAATCATAATGTATTGATATGTTTCTTTTTTTTTTTCCACGAAAATATATGTTGTAGTACTCTTTAGAAGCGCCTTGTGGGATGATTCGTATCATTACGAAAACACGCCTACTCAAATATACTGAAAATTTTACCACCAAAAAATGAAAAAAAAAAAATCAGATAAAAATATCTGATATTTTTCATATTTCTGCTCAAAACATAGATTGTGAGTATCCGTTAGAACCGCCTCGACGAGCCGGTTCTAACGAGTACCCACAATCTATGTTTTTGATCAAAAATAAGAAAAAATAATGTATACCCATGTAAACCCCAGTTTTACGATATAAAAGTGGGGTTTTAGGGGGTCAAAATTATATATGCGTGTTTTCGTGATAACAGCTTATGATTTCATTGTCGAAGAAGAAAACGTATGCAGATGACTCTTGTATTCTCAAACACTGATATATCAAACTACTGCTTAATTAAAGCTAAATTTTGGATTATGTTGGTTTAGTTTTGCCTTATTTTCTTTACATACTAACTCCTGTTATCTCAAACTACTGTTATCAGGCTCAGTGAAAATTCTGGTACCTTAGAGTTTGAGATAACAAGAGTCCACCGTATGTCTCAAAACCCCTCTTATCTAGGACTATGTAAACTATGGCATTTTCAACATGCAGTGTACAGTTAAGCTATTAAAAGCACATCAAAAGCTTATGCAATCAAAATGTTGCTAGCAGTAACAAACAAATTAGAAAGTCTGTTTGAAAACGACAAACTTCTGAAAATACCCTCCCACCCACACCCATATACACATTAAAACTGCGGATCCCTACAAATCCCTCTTTTCACGATATATCAGAGGGGAACAGAGATTTGTTAGCGTAAGAAAATGGCATATTCAGAAAATAATTATTGATCTGTTACTTCTTTACTAAGCGTGCAATTTTGAAGTTGAAACTATATATAATTTTTGATGTATAAGAACGAAATACTGATAACTTTTGTTTTCATTTCATTTTCGTATGTCACAAAGTCGGCTTCTAGCTTTGCTTCATTTTTTAATTGCATGACGGGGGTCGATCCTCAGACTAAATCACGGCTCCCTCCTCAATCTGTTTCAGATGGTCGGTGCCTGACTATCAATGTCTGTGGTCGGGCTCATCGTGGTCCAGCTTCTGATATTTTTGTGTTCTTGCTTCAGATCGCCATTGAGCCCTTTGCTTTGTTCATCACAGTGTTTTTGATTACATGTATATGTGTTCCACTATGACGTTTCATAGATGAGGTAGAGGACCCATATTCGGACCGAACATGATTCTGTAAGTGGAACTGCAGCCGAATTAAGGGCGAGGGTTTGCGTGAGTAAAACGGGCTTAAGCCCGCTAAGATTTCCCGAAACTGATACAGATTATCAAAACCAGTTAAAAGTCATATATCAGGTCGGCGGTTTTATAGCAGCATAAATGCCATGTTTATCTGAACTCTTTTGGATTGGTCGTACATTGTATTAACAAATTTCATTTTAGATGGCCAGTGACAGAAAAAAGAAGAAAAATGATATACAGATATTACTCTATGAGCAAGAACTGAAAAAAAATATGGAGAGCGGAGCACCTTTAGAACCTGTCAGCACCTTAATCTTATTATAACTGTCCATAAATATTCCATATAAGATATGCTAATTATGATCAATTCAATTACCTAACCCTAGCCTAACCCTAACCATCAGTAACCAAGCTCTAAGTTAGCACTAATTTTAATATACCTGATCGGTGTGCACACTCACTTGTTGTAGTCAATAAATAATGCGGACAGATTTTAAAGTCTAGCCTGGAGAGCAAATGAGGCAAGGTTAATGTTATTGTGACACCTCGGGCTTGATATAATAGTTCCGAGAACTGTGACCTGCTTGCATGTATAGTTGATACGATTATAATTCTAGTTCTTTATCTCCAGCAGGACCAACATAACTAAATTATTTTCCGGATTTGGCATTGCGAAACCCACATTCAGTATTTCCGGGAATAATTTAATAGCCCTCAAAGGACACATTTGAAATATATTTTACACAACACGAGTAATATTTAAAAGAATTATGGGCCGTAACGTGAGAAAGCGTACCTTATGACATGTGCGCCCAGCGAAGACACAAATGAGCCTCTGCATCCGCACAGTCTGACCAGAATCTTCGCTGTCCGCATGAAGACACTTAGTATCCTTGGCTATCCAAAATGCGCCAATCGCGCAGTCTGATCTGAATCTTTGCTAGGCGCACATGTCCGCAGGTATGTTTTCTGACGTTGCGGTGCTTATAATGATTTTCTACACAAGAAAAGGTCCGTGTGTATCAGTTAATGATGGCCCAGGCCACCTGCCTATTAGCATCGTGTAAGTCTGATCAAGTCCTTCGTGGTCTACATACAGAATGAGTCTATATATGAGCCACAACGTCAGAAAAGGTACCTGTGGACATGTGCGCCCAGCGAAGATTCAGATTAGCCTGCGCATTCACTCAGTCAGATCAGAAGCTTCACTGGGCGCATTTTTGATAGCTAAGGATACAAAGTGTCTTCATGCGGAGAGCGAAGATTCTGATCAGACTGTGATCATGCAGAGGCTCATTTATGTCTTCGCTTGGCGCACGTGTCATAAGTTACGATTTATCACGTTACGGCACATAATTCTCAGAAGCTTCACTGGGCGCATTTTAAATAGGCACAAACTTAACGTCAGGTCTAAAAGATAATTACTTGTATATGTTTCAGGATAAACAGTGAGGCTATCCCAACAAAACACTAACCCCAGTGTAATTATACTTTTGGAACCAGTAACAAAAGTCCTTATGTAATTTAAGAGCTGACAATACATGCTATGGCACTGAAATCTCTGACAAAATACTGTATATGTATTGGTAAAGGAAACGGACATGTGTATGTGAGGGTACGGTGGGGAGGAGGAGGGGGAGGGTGTAAAAATAAATGCATCAAGTCTTGAAAACAAATATTAGCTAAAACTGAAAATAATAATAATAATAATAATAATAATAATAATAATAAACAAACAGGGAAAATTGGTGATTTAAGTTAGAAGCGAATGACTTTAGTATAATGCAGTTTTTTCATTATTATTTTCTGGGCTCAGAAAATATGACATTTCAGCTCTCTTGTTTTCATTTTTTTAAGCGTGTTCATTGCTCTCCGGTGTCATTTGTTTTAGAGCTCTGTTTATCTTCACTACAGTAAGTTTTAATGCCTTTGACAGCCATAATACATGTTCTTGTAATTCACTTTAGTTTAATCTATATTGCCTGGTCCTTTCTGATCACTGAGTCCATTCCGGGAGTTTTTGGAAAATTTATATGCGGGTCACTGATGAGGCCTAATTAGTCTAAACCCAGTTAGCATTCTACATAAATCTACAGCGGGCCGTTATCGGCCCGCTGTAGATTTATAAAGAATGCAAGCTGGGAACTAGCTGATCAGACTCAGAGAACTTGATACTTTAGCTGTTTTCATTTTTTTTCTCTTTTTTACTTGAACGTAATTATTGCTCTCAAAGGCCATTTAGAATCTACGAGGCCCTCGTATATATCATGCTAACTCTCTCACAGTGTCAATTTTTCTTAGTATCCTGATTGCCCTAGTGATATTTAACAGCAGCGCATTTCCATCCGTAATAACCTCCATAAACCGTGTTATCAAAACCGTTCCTATTTCTTTAGTGATTTGACACATAAATAACAAAGAATTCCCCCGAGTTGGGGAACAGGAAAATTCACGTAACTAATTTTTTTTCTGATCCGTGTAAATTCACATAAACCTGCTCATCTGCACACTTTTAATATTTCGTACACACAATACTTGAGGTTTCAGGATCTTAATTTTATACACATCACGAAAACATGCCTATATAATTTTGACCCCCTTAAACCCCACTTTTATATAGTAAAACTGGGGTTTACAGGGGTATAAATTATTTTTCTTATTTCTGCTCAAAACATAGATTGTGGGTACTCGTTAGAACCGCCTCGCCGAGGCGGTTCTAACGAGTACCCACAATCTATGTTTTGAGTAGAAATATGAAAAATATCAGAGTTTTTTATCTGAAAACTTTCAAATTTTTGGAGGTGAAATTTTCTATATATTTGAATAGGCGTGTTTTCGTAATGGAACGAGAAAGACACTGTTCAGACTGCTGTTCATTAATAAATATTATGTTTTCCTATGCTCAATTAGAATTCCTCTTAGTTGAATTCATTTCACAGCCATTAGTAGTATAATCTGATCCAACTGCGTCTAGGTCTTGACACACATTTCTTCAGTAAATAATAGTTTGGTCATAATTGATGCACAACGCACGAAAAGTACCCTTATGCAATATGCGGACAACACAGGCCATGACCAGCCTGCGCATTTGCACAGCCTGATCAGGGCCTTCGTTGTCCGCTTACATAATCAAACGATAGTGTAGTACATGTCGACGAACATAGACCGTCCAGACTGTACGGATGCCCACGCTCATCGGACCTTCGCTGTTCGCATATGGCATGAGGGCCTTTTTCTTACGTTGAACATCATATCATGAGAAAAAATGTACAGTCGAATCTCGTTATGTCAAACGCAATGCGACAAGAAGTTTTGGTTTGAGATAACAGTAACTTGCGATAAAAGGAGATGAACTGCAAGGAAACTATAGCAAATTAAACCAATATTATTGCATAAAAAGCAGTGTCGCACGTAAATTACAGCCGTGCATTAACCGGCGAAAAGCCGTGTATTAACAAGGCAATTCACGCGCTGTTAATGCACGGCTCGCGCTGTTAATGCACGGCTACGGAACTTTCAATATGCTCGTATCGGGGCCACAGAATTGCTGCCGTCACGAGATGTGTATTGCTCTGCCCCAGAACGAGCATAGTCCGTAGAAATAGCGTTCGCGCGACATCGGTGAAAAGGCGAAACAAAATAGTGCAAGAAATAACGCAAAATGTAGCATTTTCTTTTTTCAGTTTTTTATGCAATAGTAGCGATCGAACATGGTTTTTCAATGCATAAACATTCGCCAGGTCCCTTGGGAGGTGTTGATCCTATATTGCCATTCATTTACAGTCGAACTTAAGTGGCTCGAACATCTTTGGAACCATAGAAATTTCGTCTAGATATGGGTAGTTCGAGCCACTGAGGGTTTATCATAGCGCCAGGTCAGGAGGCAAATGGGGTAGGAATGTATTTTCGATTTTTATATATATATAAAAAAAAAAATAAAATAAAACGTTGAGTGTACGCATTAGAATCGTTTAGCGATATGATAAGAAAAATTTTCCTAAAATATCTACCTATATATTTGTTATCTTGAGCTGTCAGAAGAAGTTCCTAGGGACCCAAAAACAAGTTCAAACTAGCCACGGTAAACGAGCCACTGGTATTCGAAATATTAAGGTTTTACTGTAGTTTAAACTAAACAGAAGTTTGAGTAATGTGTGTTTAAGATAACGAGTGTCAAATGTATTTGGAACGTTGACGAACCTACACATTTAGAACGATGCTGTCATCGGATACATACTGCTCAGACTTCACAGATAACCAGACTGTCGAAGGCTTTCGCTATCCACACGTGCTCCGAATAACATTTTTTCCCTTTGTATGCGCCTCATATGTGCAGGTTTTCTTTGTGAAGACATATCGCAGAGAAGAAGCAAATAGTATGTTAATGACAGAAAAATAATATATCATCACTTGAAACATTAATGAACCGCAACGTGAGAAAACGTACCTTCGGACATGTGCGCCCAGCGAAGATTCAGATCAGACTGCGCATTCGCGCGCGCAGTCTGATCAGAATCTTCACCGGGTGCATTTTGGATAGCCAAGGACAAAAAGTTTGTTCATGCGGACAACTACGACTGATCAAAGTGCATGGATGCGCAGGCTGATTTGAGTCTTCGTTGGGCGCACGTGTCGAAAGGTACGTTTCTAAACGTTGCGGCTCGAACGTATTCAGTTTCACTGCCATATTGGCTAAAGCACAAGTTTACACTTCATGTAAAAGTCCTCTAGATAACTCTTGACGTTATGTATTTTTTGACATTGTTGGTGTAACAATTTATTTAACGCTTAACACTCTGGGTAAACTGTTCAGCAGACGACACTTTATAATACTTCTTCTTATTTTTCCCAGGAAACAGGATTTTACATTTCATTGTAGTTGTTTCCAATGGAAACAATTTGCATAAAATACTAAATCCTGTTTCCGGGAGCGATAAGAAAAAATATCATCAAGTTGTCGTCTGCTGAAAATGCCCAGAGAGTTGCAAAGATTCACAATTAATTCAAGATGAGTCTGCAGATGATGTCAAGCCTTCAAGTAATGCAGTCATTTAATCTGTGTAATCAATATTATATGGAGCGCGCCATGCAAAAACGTGTCGTCGGGCATATGCGGACAGCGAAAGCCCAGATCAGATTCACTGTCCGCATACAAAATCATTGGACACCATAATAGGTATCAACTGAAAGATTCCCGGATGAGACTTTTTTGCGCATGCGCGGGACCAGTCTTAATCTGTGCAATTTGTCTTGCTAGAATACCCACATATTATTGTCTATCAGTTTCTGTATAACAAAAATATTTCAGCTGTTGCTGGAGAAGTGAAGATACCCAGGAAATGCAACAACCATTGCCTTTCCGAGGCACCAAACGAAGGAGAGATTAGGAATAAACAATGACAAAACACGTACGTACGAAACCACTGACGCCCAAACAAAGAAGAACTGCAGCAGAGTAGCCACCTCGGAACAGTCAGTAGAAAAAAAAATACTGGAGGCTTAAACCAGTTTTACTCTTGCGAAACCTTACCCATAAATCTGGGTTGTGTTCAATTAAGCGTATTACTCGCATCGCGAGAGTGTTTCTAAAACTACTTTGCACCTTCTGAACGGTTATTGTAAACCCCGTTATATGTGACCTCAAATTAGAGAGTAGCCGTTATTCTCGTTGACGAGACTTGATATTAGATCGAATGAATTATTTCAATAATTATTAATTTTATAAAAGGTCGAATGTATACTATCAACCCAGTAAACAATTCCATATTTTTGTTACGAACAAGCATACAAAAAAATCATCGCATAGGCCGCCATCTTAGTTGTGCCAAGAGCCAGTTTGAGAATAGTTTGTGGGTATTCGCTGTCCTGCACCGAAAACTGTCTCAGCTGAAGGGAAATTTTGCCTTCGTTTTCGATTACCTGGATACAGTCCTGACGCAGCTTCAAACTACAAACTTTATGTTAGGTCCGCATGGGGTCTTCTACCTCATCTGTGAAACATCACAGTGAAACAAATAATCACAAACACTGTCAATATAATTAAAACTGCTGGATGAGTGGAAAACAACGCAGATCCTGATCATACGCCGCGTTTTGCAGAACCGCGTCTGATCAGGGTGTGTACTGTTTGCCACTCATCCAGCTAAGGTTTAGATACATAAACAAGTACAACCGACTCTTGTTATCTCGACTTCGCTTATCTCGTATAACCGCTTATCTCGAAGTGAAAATCTGATCCCTGTTTTAACATAGAAATCTTACAACAGGTAACAAAATATTGTGGGAAAGAGGAGAAATTGCTCCTTAGGAGAAATTTCTCCTCTTTTCCACAATATTTTCGATATTATCAATATATTACTAACTTCAGAAGTCATATTCATTTGTGAAATGTGGTTGTTCGATTTATGTTTTCCTCAATTCTGCAAATCTGATATATCGAGGTATGGATATCTCAAAGTGTTTCAGAGAGTCCCTTAAACTTCGAGATAACGAGAATCGACTGTATAGTGAAATGAATTTGTTCATGTTGTAGGGCATAAACAGAAAGGCATTAAATGTATCGGAGCATAAAGGACAAACACGGCACCTTTTAAAACGATGGATCAGTGATTGTTGTTTAGATAACGCTCTTTTACAAACATGTAGTTGGGCGATAATTTAGTCCAAAACTTCAGGCGAACTGCGACAGTGCCGCCATATGTTTCCGCTTACTATATTTAAAATGCATCGTGTGCGTAACACATTTCAGACCGAATAAACCCTCTCTATACTATATATTTGAAGAGTCAAATTTCAAGTTTAGGTATGTCAGGCTATGTGATTTTATATCTTCCTAGAGAAAAATGGCTGAACTATTCGCAAATAGGTCTTGACATACTTGCATTCTCTGAGACTTGGCTAAACCCTTCCATTGATAATGCAGATATTATGCTTCAGCAATACCAGGCGCCAGTGCGTAAAGACAGAGAAGGAGATGCTCATGGAGGGGTAATTATTTATGTTAAGGAGGGTATCCATTATAAACGGAGGAATGACTTAGAAATTAGAGGTTTAGAGAATATATGGATTGAGATAGCCAATAACCATAAAAGCATACTATTTGGCCTGTTTTATCGACCGCCTAATTCGAATAACAATTACTTTTCTACTATTGAAGACTCTATTGCCCTCGCAGTAGATACCAGTATTCGTGAAATAGTCGTCATGGGAGATTTTAACTACAATTTGTTGAATTTGCAATCATCTAGAAAGATCAATGCTCTGTGCACCCAGTTCTCTTTGTTTCAAACCATCGAAGAAGCCACCCATTATACTGAGAATTCTTCGTCTTTAATTGATTTATTAATAGTCAGTAACAAAAATAGTTTGCTGTTAAGTGGTATAGGTGACCCATTTCTGAATCAGGATATACGTTACCATTGCCCAGTATACGGAATTCTCAAGTTTGCTAAACTAAAACGTAAAACATTTAAACGTCATATTTGGGACTATGAAAAAGGAAATTATCAATCATTACGTGAGCAAGCATCCTTAGTAGACTGGCCTGCTCTTTACGACGATAACATTGACACATACTCTGTAAATATAACTTCAAAAATAATCGACCTAGCCAAAGATAACATTCCAAACAGAAATATTACAATCCATCCTTCAGATCCTCCATGGATAACGTCAGAATTAAAAAGATATATTCGCAAACGCAAACGGTCATATCAAAGAGCAAAACGAACAGGAAATGAAACAGACTGGAGTAAGTTTAAGAAATTACGAAATCAAACAGTTAAAATGACACGCAAATGTAAACATTTTTACAATGACAAAATAGCAGACAAATTGCGGTCTGAATCCCTTTCTTCAAAAGACTGGTGGTCTATATTAAAACAAATAATCGCTCCAAACTCAAAAACATCTGTTCCACCACTTGAGGTTAATAATAACATAATCACAGACGAGCATGACAAAGCAAATGTTTTAAACAATTTCTTCCAAAGTCAAACACTCCTGGATGAACAAAATGCTGTTCTTGCTGATTTAACTCCAGCTACTGTTGATTCTTTATTGGATCGTATCATTTTGACTCCTCATGAGGTTGAATTAGTACTCGAGGTATTGCCTGTAGGTAAAGCTTCTGGACCAAATGGGCTGAGTAATCGTATTCTAAAGGAACTTTCGCATCAACTAGCTTCTCCTTTTTGTTCACTCTTCAATGATTCATTGCACAAAGGTGTTGTGCCAGTTTCCTATAAAGAGGCTCATGTTTGCCCTGTTCCGAAGAAAGGTGATTTGTCTGCTGTAAATAATTATCGACCAATATCTCTTCTAAACTCTGAAGACAAGCTTTTTGAACGTCTTGTCTTCAAACATCTGTATAATCATTTACAAACTTATAACTTGCTTTCCTCTCTCCAGTCCGGTTTTATACCTGGCGATTCAACTGTCAACCAACTTACATATTTATATAATACTTTTTGTCAGGCCTTAGATTCTGGCAAAGAAGTGCGGGTTGTCTTCTGTGACATCAGCAAAGCTTTTGACAGGGTTTGGCATGCAGGACTACTTTTGAAACTTGAAGCAGCTGGTGTCACAGGACAAGTCCTAGAATGGTTTAAGAGTTATTTAACTATTCGAAAACAAAGAGTTGTTCTGCCTGGTGCTGTCTCAGATTGGATTTTTATACATGCTGGAGTCCCTCAAGGTTCGATCTTAGGTCCCCTGTTATTTCTTGTGTATATCAATGATATTGTTCTTGATATAGGTTCCAATATTCGACTTTTTGCAGATGATACAAGTGTTTATATTGTCGTCGATGACCCCGTCACTGCAGCTGCTTGTATTAACGCTGACTTAGGAAGAATAACACAATGGGCTGCTAAGTGGCTAGTCACTTTTAACCCTCCAAAACTGAATCTATGTTAATTTCGCGTAAATTAAATAGAAACCTTCACCCCTCAATATTTATGCAAAATGTACAAATAACTGAAGTGGACTCTCATAAACACTTAGGAATAGTATTCTCACAAGACTGCTCATGGCACAAACATATAAACTACATATCTGAAAAAGCGTGGACAAGAATAAATATCATGAGAAAACTTAAATTTCAACTCGATCGAAAATCTCTTGAAACCATTTATATTGTATTTATAAGACCGTTGCTTGAGTATGGCGATGTCATATGGGATAACTGTACCCAGTACGAAAAACGAGAACTGGACAAAATACAAAATGAAGCTGCCAGAATAGTTACGGGAGCAACAAAGTTAGTTTCATTAAACACACTCTATTCTGAAATTCGATGGGAAACTCTCGAACAGAGACGCAAAAATCACAGGTTAACTCTTTTCTATAAAATGAGGTACAGTTTAACTCCACAGTATCTATCCTCTTTGGTACCTGAATCTATTAGTAATGTTTCTAATTATAATTTAAGGCATTCAAATAATCTACGAGGAATCAATGCTAGAACCACTCAGTATCAACAATCATTTCTGCCAATGGCCATCAAAGAATGGAATAATCTGCCATTAGAACTCCAGCAAAGTAATTCTGTTAACTCTTTTAAATATAACTTAACTAAAGACAAGGAACAAACACCGAAATACTATTATACTGGCAGTCGCCGTCTCCAGATCCTACACACTCGTTTGCGCACTCACTGCAGTGCTTTGAATCTGGATCTGTTCCTGAAAAATGTCTCTGAAACTCCACTGTGTAGTTGTGGCAGTATCGAGGATTCGCAGCATTATTTTTTCCATTGCTCACATTACCAAACTCAACGCACAGCTTTAATGAATGCTATTTCTACAGTTCAGACACCTACTTTAAATCTGCTGCTATACGGCAGCTCAAACCTCTCTGTTGACAGAAACAAAGCCATTTTTGAGAAAGTTCATAAATTTATTTTGGACACTAAACGGTTTTAATCTGTGGTAAATGCATGTTGCAGGTACAACTTGTCCTGAACAATATCTGCATTGTCTGCCTGTGGATGCAAGCTCAGTTGTTCCTCTCCAAGAATGCCATTTTCATATACCTTGTTATACACTGTTTGATTCTTATTACTGTTTTCTTAATACAAACACTTACTGAATTATTTATTTATGATTTATCTATTTATTTTCTTTTTTTTTTTACTTTTTCTTTATTCTTATTTCTTTTTTTATTCTATATTTTTGTGTGTGTTTTGTCAACTAATTTATTTTACCTTCTCACATGAAATAAACCACAACATTTTGCCTTGATCTGTGAAACAATCTGCCTTCAAGTCAACAAATGAAATATACACCATAGAGGAGAAGAACTCTATAAGTATTTATATGCTTTCGTTCTAATCCTATATCGTTTGTATGTCAAATTTGTTACTTTCTTGTACTTGTATTATGTAATAAAATATGTTTAAACCAAATAGGGGAGACCCTGATCAGACGCCGCATAGTGCGGCGTCTGATCTGGGTCTGCACTGTTAGCCAGTTACTATTTTTCGGAGTCTCTAGACGAAAATCGGTTAAACGTAAATTGTACTGTCTCTGTCGAAGTTCTTCCTTGTTTGCATGTCGGTTATTGCAGTTCTGTCGGTCTATCTTGTCATTTTTGTTTCTCATCTGCATTACGAAAACATGCCTATTCAAATATACTGAAATTTTTTCCACCAAAAAATGAAAATTTTCAGATAAAAAATCTGATATTTTTTAATATTTCTGCTCAAAACATAGATTGTGGGTACTCGTTAGAACCGCCTCGGCGAGGCGGTTCTAACGAGTACCCACAATCTATATTTTGAGCAGAAAAGAAAAATAATGTATACCCATGTAAACCCCAGTTTTACTATATATAAGTGGAGTTTAAGGGGGTCAAAATTATATAGATATGTTCTCGTGATGTTTTCCTTTCGGTGCCTTGGGAAGGCAGTGCTTCCTGATTGTTGCCTTTCCTTTGTAACTTCATTTATATTATTCACATTAGGAAGCTGTTTTCAACATTCGAAATCCATGGTCACAGACAATGTTATTAACAAACTGAGTTGTCTGGCGAAAGAATGTGCACAATATTGGTTAACCGCTTAGAGGACTAAGCCTGTCCAGTAAAAGTGTAGTTAGGTAAATTAACCAGGCTCGACATGATCATATTGGGTTGACTGGTCCGTAAAACCTCACCACAAACAAACAAACAAAGAAACAAACTGAGCTGTGTCAGTTAAGGTACCTTTGATTTTGTTACAACTCTAAAGCGCATACGCATAATAAATCAATACGTTTAATGAATCTATTAAACTATTTTGCCAAGATTAACTGCATCCCTAAATGCTCTTTTTAGGCTTCTGTCATTCTTTTAGGAATGAGTACACTTACGGAGGAGACAACTCCATTCTAATCGGTTGTCCCCGTTTGAAAAGGAGTCTCATCTGAAAGAAAACAATTTGTTACCCTTTGGAGCAAATTCTTTCCTTTTAGGGTAGACACCTTTTGAGAAAAAGCTTTCTGGGCAGGATTGCAAACAGGAAGTCACAAAATGTGTCGCCCTAGTACAAAAATGTTGGAAACTATGCCAAGTCTATCCAGTCCCCTTAAAATCCAACCATTACGAAAACAAGCCTATTCAAATATATTGAAAATTTCACCACCAAAAATTGAAAGTTTTCAGATGAAACTTCTGATATTTTTTCATACTTCTGCTCAAAACATAGATTGTGGGTACTCGTTAGATCCGCCTCCTCGAGGAGGCAGTTCTAATGAGTACCCGCAATCTATGTTTTTGAGCTGAAATAGGAAAATAATGTATATCCCTGTAAACCCCAATTTTACTATATAAAAGTGGGGTTTAAGGGGGTCAAAATTATATATTAGATGATTTCGTGATGAGACTTTGACTTAATTGCAGGCATTTCTTTCTTCTGCTACGCACGCTTCTAATTAATTGAATGTCTCTCTGAACGTTTTTTTTTTTTTTTTTTTTTTGTTTGTTTTTGTTGTCAGGGAATATTTCTATTCACATTGTAGAATGTTAGTGTCTACTAATTTCAGTTTTCAGGCCATCACAAGACTGTTGCCATTATCTTCAGCGCGAAAAACTCTGAGGTAGTTTGAAAACACAAGACGAGAATGGTATCCTGCGTAAAATTTATGTTATAATGCTTTTATTTTGTATCTAATTCAGCATAGACTTGATCGGACGATCTAATTCTGACATTTTAGGTATTTCCAGCCAGCACACAACACTACAGCGACTTCGCTGCAACATTTTCCATATCAAAATGTTGCAACCGGCCTCGGTGGCTCAGTTGGATTCGCTGTCCGATTGGAAACCAGGAAGTCGCGGGTTCAACCCCCGCCGAGGTCGGCAAAATTCTTTCGTGGAGATTGATCATGAAATATTTTCTACGGTCATTCTCTCCCTTCCGCTGATTCAAGAAGGGCAGTTGTCAGTTTCTGGCGAAAGAATGTGCACTATACTGGTTAACCGCTTAGAGGACTAAGCCTGCCCAGTAAACGTGTGGTTAGGTAAACTGACCGCGCTCGACATGACCCCATTGGGTTGACTGGGCCGTAAAATCTCAAACACAAACAAACAAAATCAAAATGTTGCAGAACTATCGCTGCGATGTTGGGCGCTTGCTCTAGCGATATCGCCACAACATTGGTTTTCATAAAAATGCTATAGTGACAGTGCCGCAATGTTGTCGCGATGTTGTTTCCTAGCTGTAGCGATGTCGCAGCGAAGTCTCTATACATTGCTCCGCATAAAAAATGTTATAAAATGACATCGCTACAAAGTCGCCGCGATGCTGTGTGCAAACTAGGTAGTTAATTCATTTATGCCTGGTGTCCCATAAAAGGGACATTGGCGAACAGTGTAGACCCAGATCAAATGCCACAGAACACGGCGTCTGACCTGGGTCTACACTATTTGGATTAGATACAGGAAATTTTATTCAACATATGAATGATAATTAAAATAATAATAATAATAATAATAATAAAAAAAAACAAAAAAAAAACAACAAAAAAAAAAACAAAAAAAACAGACACCCCTTCTATTGCAAAGAGATGAGGTAGCATAGTCCAGTCGGCATAATGGATTACTTATTTCTTTTATTGTCCCAGTATAAATCCAAAAAATAATTTGCACTTGTATATTGCTGTTCTCTTATCTGAAAATTCTTTTTTTCTACAAAAGCTGTTTGTCCACAAACTGACAGAATAAGTCCGCTAGTTTGCTGAGAAACAGATTTTGCATCCAATTATTTTCCGACGATCCATTCACTTAAGATTTTGCCATAGAGCGTGCAGGATGTTGCTTGTTTTAATTATCCCTCACAAAGAGACTCAGTCAAACAGCCTGCTATTTTCTATTTTTTCTTTTGTATGTGTACTTCTAAATGACTCACTCTTCAAGTTTTTCTTGCATCAATGTATAATACCAAACACGCTTATCGTTTAACCCTTAAAATGCCAAGAAAACCTGCATCTGAAAATGTCGTCTTTTTATGTCGTGTGCTGAATATTCTTTAAAATTTTTAAAACCTATTTTTGCATACAGAAGAGCAGTCTGATCTGGGTCCACACTGTTTGCAAAAATGACCTTTAAAATCACAAGCAGATGACAAAGCAGACGACAATTGTTGTGATTGATAGTTTAAAGGTTAAAATGATCTGTATTGGGCGTATCTGAATGCTTTGAGTCGAAGTTAAGACGTAAACTCGAGGCCTGTTATCAAGTATATGAAACTGAGTGAAATCATAGTTATGCATGTTAAGTTAGACACTTTCATAATAAGCTGAATGGTAAAACGAAGTTCAGATATCGAATATAACGAGCCTTGCATTGCCAAACGTATTAACATATTTACCCTAAGTTTTCGAATGCCTTAACTGCAATTATTCTAGTCCTATCAGTTGAAACCTATGAGAAGAGATACCCAGGAAATACCACAATCACGAAGCACAACCTTTCCCAGGCACCAAAAGAAGGAGGGATGAGGAACAAATAGCAACAAAACAAACGCCAAATATGAAACCACGACGCATAAACAAACAGATTGGAACGGGCAGTAGAAACACTACCGAGGGCTTAAACATGTTTTATTCGCGCGACCCCTAACCCTTAAGCCTGATACATACATACATACATACATACATACATACATACATACATACATACATACATACATACATACTGTTCGGTCCGCATAAGGGTCCTCCACCTCATCTGTGAAAGTACACAATGAAAGACATATATTCATGAACAACTGCGATGAAACAAAGCAAAAGTCTCAATGGTGATGTGAAGCCAGAACACACACAAAAAAAAAAAAAAAAAAAAAAACACAAAGAGGACCATGATAGGGCCGACCACACACATTTATAATCAGACGCCAGCCATCAGGGACATATCGAGGAAGGATCCGTCATTAAGTCTGAGGACCGACCAACCGTCGTGCAATTAGAGAGGGAAACTAAGTTATTAACCATAACTGTGTTAACAACAATGCATGCAGTTTACTGAATATTCATGTAATTACCTATCTTTTGTAGCGAGTAATAATCTTTTTAACTTGTTCCGAAATATCAGTTTTGCCAACGGTCTTCCTAAATTTGTAGATTAAGCCGCCATAAAAAAATAAGTTTTAATAGATCTTCTTGCAGAAGTGTTTTCAAATCATTGTTATATTTGGATATTAACTCAGAAAATCGGCGTTAATTATAGAAAATGTTTTTCATAGTTTATGATAACGTTACCCATCGCCATAAAAGTATTAGAAAATTTACAATATTAAAGTCGTCCCGTTTGTACTAAAGTTTAACGGAGATTATGTCATTAGAAATTGATAAATTTAAATCCAGAAACTGTGCTTCAGTATCAGAGGTACAATGTAGTAGTTACATTCTGTTGTAGTTCGTGTGGATAAATGATACCAACCATTTGTTTTAGATATTCATTATCAGTATGTATTAAGTCTACGAAACATTTGGACTATAAATGTTATACTTTACTGAACTCGCATACGTTTCGTATAAAAGTTTGACAATGAGCGGTGGGTGGGAGCAGGGCAGGGGCAGGGGGGGGGGGGGGGGGGGCGAGCGGGGAGAATCGATATAATTCGACGACTATGATAGCCATGGTCAGATATGACTGATCAGCCATTAATTTCTCTTGTTTTCAGAACGAATAAATAAACTAAACAAACGTTCATATCATTTTGTATAAAATACAGTCTGGGACCAGTTGTTCAAAGCTAACGACATCGTTAGTTAACGATTCGTTAAAATTTAGATCGAGTGATACGCAAATATGCTGAAATTTTTTTGCTGAAAAAATGTGAGTAGCTTTTGCAGTGCACATTTTTTCAGCAAAAAATATCAGAATATTGTGTATTGAATCCGCTATAACAGTTAACGAAATGACCCTTAACGAGCTCGTTAAGCTAACGACGCTTTGAACAACTGGGCCCTGAACATTGATAATGCTTCAGTAGTTTGACAGGCAATACAATATTTGAGCCAGCGCACGACAAAACCTTCAATTAGGACCTTCGTGACCAGCAAAGGCTCAGATCAACCTGTATATTCACCTAGTATAGCAAGAGGTCTCGTTTATCCCTCTTTAGATAACATGGAGGCTATAGAAGGTACATGCGATCAGCGAAGACTGTGATCAGACTACGCGGATGCACTGGGTGATCTGTGTCTTCGCTAGTCGCACAAGTCTTATTGTAGGTTTTGTCATGCATTTCTCTGAAACGCAGTGACAGTGGCAGATTTGGTATAAAACAAAATAGCGTTGAAATGACATTGTTTTATAAGGGAGGATAGTGGTGCATTCACGGCATACTCGGGCAACGAAGCCTATTTAATACTGTGCCGCGCAGTCTGATATAAACCTTCAATGCCTGTTTACAGGATCAATGGTTACTGTAGAATGTATCGAGGAATAGCATAGGCCTTATCTTAGGCTGAACTTTTCGCACTTTGTATATGGGCCATTTTTTCGGATGTTTCCCACCATGCAATTTCTTTCAACAGACTCGAAGACGGCGAGGAGACATTTAATCAATGGAGCTAATGGCTCAGATACACTTTGTAAATGATGGCTTATTAATCTATCACACATACAATGTACACAGTCAGGAACATAATAGTATCTAACGACATAACAAGACCATTGTCGTTTCATCCAGGGCTCAGCTGTTCAAAGCATCGTTAGCTTAACGAGCTCGTTGGTGGTCAGATTGTTAACTGTTCTAGTAAGTACAATATCTAATTTACAGGTATTTTTGCTGAAAAACTGTGAGTAGCTTATGCAAAAGCTACTCACATTTTTTCAGCAAAAATATTAGCTTATATGCCATAGTTAATAGTTAAAGTTTTAACGATACGTTAACTAACGACATCGTTAGTTTCAACAATTGGGCCCAGAAACATAAATGTAGTTACCGAGGAAAGACTACAGTCACGAAGCACAACCTACCAATGCACCGAAAGATGAAAGTATGAAGAATAAAATTTGAGCATGCGCACGACAAAACCTAGAAAAAGACCTGTGTGACTCGCAAAGACTCAGATCAACCTGTACATCCACCCAGTATGGCAAGGATTCTCATTACGAAGCCATGTCTATTCAAATGTACTGAAAATTTACCACGAAAAAATGAACCGTTTTAGATAAAAATGTGATATTTTCATATTTTTGCTCAAAACAAAGATAGTGCGTACTCGTTAGAACCGCCTCGGTGAGAAATTAGAAAAATAATGTATACCCCAGTAAACCCCAGTTTTACTATATAAAAGTGGGGTTTAAGGGGGTAAAAATTATATAGGCATGTTTTCATGATGGATTAATCACTCATTGGGTAGCCTTGAGCCCGTAGAAAACACATGCGATCAGCGAAGACTTTGATGAGACTGCGCGGATGCGCAGGCTGATCTGAGTCTTTGCTGGTCGCATAAGTCGTACTGTAGGTTTTGTCGTGCGCTGGATCATCAATAAAGACAAGACACAACAGCGCAGTTGCGATTACCAACTTACAAACACTGAAGGATAACAACAGAGAAGAACCGCATGAAGATTGTCGGTAGAAACAACTAAATGTACTTGGGGGAAACAAAAAATACAACAAAACTCTGATTTCTTTGCATAGACGTCGCTTAACTCATTGTAGACTGAACAGATTCCCCTCATATTATATACTGGAGGAGTCCAATTTAAAGTTTAAGTACGTCCGGCTATGGGATTTAGATATTCCTAGAGGAAAAAAAAATGGCTAAACTAATTTCAAACAGTGGAGGCCCTGATCTGACGCCGCATCTCTGCGTCTGCACTGTTTGCTGGTTACCCTTTTAAGGGCCTTTAAACTACAATGGGTTACGTTTACTAATCCCGCAAGGGTAATGTATGGTTATTTACCCTACTTATGTAAATAATGCCCGAGCATACAATTGTTTTGTATGCTAGAGAGATTTGGGGTATCTTAATCCCCGCATTTCTAAATTTAGACTGGAATTGAATTTTCTTCAGGTAAAATATATGATAAAATTAAACCTTCAGTATTCAAAGTTTTCTTAGTATTCATAAGAGGAGCGCTAATTGTGTTTGGCAGATATCCGCTGTCGTTAGATATTGCTAAAAAAACCCATATTTTTACTGGCATAACCTTGAGAATGCTGAGCAGGAATCTTTATTATATAATGCATATAGGTGCTCAGAGATGTATCTGATATTCAATAAACTTCAATGACTCGACCACTTTTGGACTATAGAGATTTGTTCTAGACATGGGTAGTTCAAGCCACCGAGGGATAATTATAGCGCCAGGTCGGGGAGAAGAAGGGTACATGTATAGCTTATGGATGCCTCTTTGATTGTCCATGAAATAATGGTATGTTGTGTGTACTCATTAGACTCGCCTCGATGATGCAATTCAAATGAGTACTCGTGATAAAATAAGAAAATCTTTCTAAAATATCTCTCAATGTTTGTTTTATTGAGCTGTCGAAGAATTTCATAGGGACTCAAAAACGAGTTCGAATCAGCTACGGATATTCAAGTCATTGAAGTTTTGCTTTACCTCGGTATAGTGTAATATTGAATTGACTCCTCCGTCAGAAGGCTATAACCACGCCCATGCGTAAATCCTTGGACAAACAATATCGTTATACTTGTATTTGTCAATGAAAACTGTATGTGTACCTGTATTTTATCAATGAAAAAGTATATAGGTAATATTGTTTGTCTAAGCAACATTAACCGTTAACTGGTAAGCTATTTTGGTTGGTCAGGTTTTGGTCTCATTTACTGGTCAGGTGATTTCACGGAGGACTCAATTGTTGAACAACTGCAAATAATACCCTGCCAAAGTCTTTTAAGAGAATATATGTAGAGTTTGATCCTAGCATACACATCTTACTTGTTAAAGAGGTAAATTAGATATGTACTCTCAGGTTCAAAATCATTTAGGTCAAAATGTAAACGTGGATTCACGTGAAATGCCAAAATCACGAAGCACAGCCCTCCGGAGACACTAAAAATAGGAGAGATGAGGAACAAAAGAAGACAACACAAACGGCATGTATTAAACCACAGACACACAAACTAAGTAGAACTACAACAGAAGAACCGCCTGGAATCGTCACCAGGAAAACTACTCGGTGACTTAAACCAGTTTAAATCGCACGAAATCTCCATTACGAAAACAAGACTATTCAAATATACTGATTGATTGTGTTGGGGTTTAACGACACGTCAACCCTTGAGGGTCATTTTGTGTCGTCTCCCAGAGAAAGGGAGAAAAGAGACAGAAGAGAGAGTAGAGGAGATGAAAGAGAGGGACAGGGAAGAAAGAAGAACAGGAATGAAAGTGAAGAAACAGAAGAAATAAAAACATTCCCCCTCTACCCTTACCCACTACAAGGATAGCAGGCCTTGCCCAACTGTAAGCCAATATCAGTTGGACGCCCCGGTGATGTACTGAACATTTTACCACCAAAAACTGAAAATTTTCAGATAAAAAAAATCTGATATTTTTTCATATTTCGGTTCTAACGAGTACCCAAAATCTATGTTTTTGAGCAGAAATAAGACAAAGAAATGAATGCCCCTGTAAACCCCAGTTTTACTATATAAAAGTGGGGTATAAGGGGTCAAAATTATATAGGTATGTTTTCGTGATGCACCCTTAATTCTGATGCAGCTCCAAATTACAAATATATGTTCGGTCCATACCTACCTCATCTTTGAAACATCACAGTGAAACACAAATAATAAAAACTACTGTGATGAAAGAAAGGAAAGGGCGCAATGGCAAATATGGACCATTGCTTTATTTATGGGCTGCGTCAAGTGAAAAAAGTGCCTTTGATCATGCGCAAAATGAGCGGATTCACATCAACCTACGCATGTGCAAAGTCTCATCCGGGCCTTTGCTCTCCATAGATACATTTTATAGTATCCAATGATTCTGGCAGCAGACAGCGACGGCCTCCACCAGACTGCACAGTGTGGTTCGCTGTCCGCAAATACCTCGAAGGCACGTTTTTGTTTGACCCGGTTCATGTCAAGGCAAATATCTACGGTTGCTTTATATGTGCTGATTTGCTTAGATTTCGTATATCAACTCATAGACTGAACATTGAAATTGGGAGATAAAATAAGATGGCTCGAAATAACTGTTTATATACTAGGTACAGTAAAAATGTTTGTTCATGAAAAACATGTTCTTTTAGACTACTCTGCTTTACATCACGATAACACGCTTATATAATATAATTTTAACCCCCTTAAACACCATTTTTATATAGTAAAACTAGGGTTTACAGGGGTATACATTATTTTTCTTATTTCTGCTCAAAAACACAGATTGTGGGTACTCGTTAGAACCGCCTCGGCAAAGCGGTTCTGACGAATATCCACAACCTATGTTTAGAGCAGAAATATAAAAATATCAGAATTTTTATCTGAAAACTTTCAGGTTTTTGGTAGTGAGATTTTTAATATAATTGAATAGGCATGGTTTCTTAATGAGAGGCAGATATAGCACTGCTGTTAAAACATCTAGACAATAATAAACAGGAAATTTGATAATAAAGTCATTTTTCTATCAAAAGTAGAAAAACAGTTTACTTCAATATTCAGCAAACCTTATAACTAATTTAAATAAATGACTATGATAAAATCCACATTACGAATTCGCATCCCGCAAGTTAGTGCTTCCTCTATCCACTAGAGTGTAAACGGCCTGAAACTTTAGCAAAACCTTGAGAAGGACGACAGCTTCCTTCATTTCATTAATTTCAAACCAAGATCATTTAACCATTTTCCATGTCAAACATAATAAGCTCCGTTTACTTTATATTCGGAATTAAACTGTCGTGTTTGTACATTGGGAATATCTACAGGTGTCAAAAAGCAGGGCATTTCCATCTAAGTATCTCAGAAAGTCAATCCAATATCATTACAGTATCAATTCAACTTCTCAGTGTTAAGCTGACATGAAATATTGATAATGATTACTTTGAACAAATGGTAGACAAAACTATCCGAAACAATTTCAATAAAATAAAACTAATTTACTTCTGACATCTTTGCAGAAATTGCCCTTGAGAGCAATACGCGTAAACACATTCAGAAAACTGAAACAGTTAACTGTCAATTTGTTTTGTTTTTGTTTTTGTTTTCTTTGCCAGAATAGATAGTTTCGGCCGATTGGGTCCCATATATTTTTTGAACTCCTGGAATGCGTTCAAACAGTACAAAGGACCAGAAAATATAAACTATAATATAGACGTTTAACGGCCACCACGCGGTACTAACACCACTTGTAGTGAAAAAAATAGATCCTAAAAGGAATTATCCTTGCATCACGATAACACGCCTATATAATTTTGACCCCCTTAAACCCCACTTTTATATAGTAAAACTGGGGTTTACAAGGGTATACATTATTTTTCTTATTTCTGCTAAAAAACATAGATTATGGGTACTCGTTAGAACCGCCTCGCCGAGGCGGTTCTAACGAGTACCCACAATCTATGTTTTGAGCAGAAATATGAAAAATAGCAGAGATTTTTATCTGAAAATTTTCAGTTTTTGGAGGTGAAATTTTCTATATATTTGAATAGGCATGTTCCCGTAATGAGAGTACTGAATATACAGTCGACTCTCGTTATCTCGAAGTCCAAGGGACTTTCTGGAATACTTCGAGATATCGGTACCTCGGCATATCAGATTTGCGTTATTGAGGAAAACGATAAACCGAACAACCATATTTAACAAACGAATATGTAATTTGACTCCTGAAGTGAAGATATATATTAAATATATTGTGAAAAAGAGGAGAAATTGCTCCTCAGGAGCAATTTCTCCTCTTTTCCACAATATTTTAATACCTATTGTCAGATTTCCATGTTAGAACAGGGATCAGATTTTCACCTCGAGATAAGCGGTTATTCGAGATAAGCGAGATCGAGATAACGAGAGTTGACTGTACTAAAAAACTGAAAGCAGCTGAAATGTCAAGTTTTCGGAACCAGACTAGCTAGTTTCGGTCCACAAGGCCTAATCAGTGACTCTGATATAAAGTTTACATATTTCTCAGCTTATTCGTTTTACTAAAACATCTAATCAAGCCAGTAACTTTAATAATCGAAATACTCTTTTAACTGCCAAACCTCTTAAATAGGGATGAAACAATTTCTAGGTTTCACTTCCGCACCAAGGTCTATCTGAACCTGAATTTATATGGTGACTATAAATTTAGGAGTGTTGGCATTATTGAATTTTCAGAAAAATTATACATATACTATATATATACATATAATTTTATATGATATATATGCTCCATTGGATTTAGCGGCAAACTGCATTCTCGGTGGTTAATCCAATTATGGTTGATAACTATGCCTCCCTTTGAATGCACGGCGATAAATCGGACATAAAGCTGTGCGACGGCTAATTCCATATTCTGTTTCAGAAACAGGATAGCACTTGATTGCTGATATCTGTGGTCCGTCCCATCGTGCCAGTGTTTCTGTTTTTCTTGTGCTCTAGTGGTCTTAAAGCGATGACCAGGTGCATTGTATTGTATAAGTTTTCTTAATCGAGCAACAGCTGAACACATCCTCTAATTTTACAGTTAAATATGCAAATATTCATTTGATGACGTCATAAATATTCTCAAAATAAAACAATTCTTCGGGCTGCTCACTGATATATTCTAAAATATCCACTGTGTCTACAAGCAGAAAATAATTTACATTTAAGGGGGCGCAATATAAGCTTTGAGTATGTCTTAGAGTAGAGTACTAAGCAACACATTTATTTTCATATAAGAGTTTTAAAATCTGTCTAAAAGTAAGGAAGTTATGGTGGTTTGAATATATTCAAATGGCTGCCATACATGCCGCCATATTTAGGCTTTTTGACGACACATAGCCCAAATTATGAATTATGTATATCCAAATTATAATGGGTTTCAAGAATAATTTTGCTACAGATGTTTAATTCTTGTTGACAAGCAATCATTTCCCCCAAAATAAAGCAAAAGTATGAGAATATCAACCTTTATAAAATGCATTTTAAAAATTTTTGAAACCTCATTAAATATTTAAAATGGCGGTGCAAATTTCATCAATTTTAAAATATTCCATTGTCCATAACTTTCTTAATTGTCTATCGATTTCGATCAAATTTGTACCAAAATTATTTGTTTGCAAAGTTCTTTTTTTTTTCAAGCACAGCACTCTTTAAGGTTGCGTCCTCCTTTAATTAGTTAGTAAGCGACCTTCCTGACGTGGTCATCTTAAGGGGAACTGATACATTTTCAATGCACTGTCAGACGAGAACTAACTATTTCTAAAATTCTTTTTTCTCCCTTCTGAACATGGTGTACTCTAAAAGGAAATAATTTGTTCCCTGTGGGAGCCAGTTCTTTATTCTAGAGAAGACCACTTTTCAGTAAAGTCTATAAAAGCTGTCTCCTTTGGCAGAAATGGCGACATATCTACAGTGAACCCTCATTTGACAGCATTTGTTCCCAAAGACGTTGCCATTAAAATGAATTTGCTGTTAATGAACAGAATAATGTGTAAGAAAGATCTTGTTTTATTCTTTTTTCCTCACAGAATATATGTTTTTGGATATTTATTAGAATCGCCTCACTGAGGCAATTCTAACAAATATCCAAAACATATGTTTCTTTAAAGTATTAAATACAATATTCTTGCATAATTTGTGACTTATTGTTAGCTCTTAAGTGAAGGTTTCGTGGCAGTCAAATTGTCATTATAACAAAATTTGTCGTTGTAACGAGTGTCGGTATAAAGAGGGTTGTCTGTACCAAGTGTATTCGGTCCTTTTAAGATACGGGCAAATGACAATTTTTCTGATAGCTAACATCATTTGTAGATTCTTAAACAGTACCAATAAAATTGCTTTTCTGCTGACATACGCAGTGAAACAGGCAAGCATCAGTTGATAATATTTTGACAACTTTGAAATGGACTTTTCAGAGAAAGAGAGCGCACTATCGTGAACCAATGATTTATTTATCCGTTTCCTGACTTGTTGATTCTCAAGCGTGCTTTATTGGTTTTGACTTCCATCGCATAGCTATTACGACATTATTCTTTTAAGACATTTACGCTTTGTACGCTGAGTAAAAACTACAGTATGCGACACTGAAATATTTTCTTAATTTTCTTTTCTCTCGAAAATTGGGTTTGACGTTTGATGCAGTTGGTCTCGTTAGGAAAAAGGGGTTTGATCTTTCGGCATTCGATGCAGATTGTTTCTTTAGGAAAATTATATTTTGTATTCGATGCAAATTGTCTCGTGAAAATAGAGTTTGAATTCATTGCAAATTGTAGACGATATGCATCTAATTTCAAACTCTGCTTAATAAAAAAACACATAAAATCCTTTCCTTTACCGTTTTCTCATATTGCCAAGAGAGTGCTAAGTGTTAAAGATTATAAATCCGATGACTTATTTAAGCTCTTCCGAGTTCTAGCAGAATATAGTGTTTCCGTCATTTCAAGTTCTTCTTCATGCTAACAGATTACTTCTTCGTTCTGAAACATGGCTGAATTTCGGTTTGTTTTACTGTGTGTGTGTTTTCGCATGGAATATATTATTGCACAAAAACGGTAAGCCAATTTGATACAGATTAGTTATTTCAATTATGTATATTGTTCACTTGCCGTCGCCAATTATGTTTCCATCAGATAAATATTTGTTCTTTTGCTAGCCATATGTGTACTCAAGACTTAGAATTTGTACCTACCTTAAAAGGTGTCAAGGTTTGTTATATATAAATAGCTGTACGTATACGTTGAAGAGATTTAGAATCTATACATATTTTTTTAAAGTGTCAAAGTTTGTTATATACAAATACATGTACGTTGACGTCGTGTAGATTTAGAATCCAAACATATTTTGAAAGGTATCAAGGTATCAAGGTTTGTTATATACAAAGAGCTGTTCGTATTTAGAATATATACATATTTTTAAAGTGTCAAGGTGTGTTATATACAAATACCTGTACGTGTACGTCAATTTATACATATTTTGAAAGGTGTCAACGTTTGGTTTATATATATATATATACTTACATGCCGTTGATAGCTTTGATTACACAAATTAACGTTAAGGTTAATTTATGTAATTAAAGCTATCAACGGCATGTAAGTCATTCTAGTTTTTCGTTGATATTTTGCACGTCTTGTGCCGTGGACTTTTCCCCTTTTCTCATATAGATCTATATATATATATATTAGCTGTAATAGGGAATGATTCTACATAGATACTGAACTATAAATAGCTTTGTTTGTCCGAAAGTTTAACTGTTATTTTGCGCATTGCAGACGACAAATGTGTGACAGCTTTCATTATTGTCCCCAATAAACCGTTGCAAGTTTCGGACAAACAAATGAGGTGTTGTTTACCCGTGGAAAACCGTTCGCTATTAAAGTCCAGCCAGCTGCAGTCAGCTGTAGCTGATCAATTTCACCTGTTTATCACGAAAACATGCCTATATAATCTTGACCCCCTTAACCGCCATTTTTTATAGTAAGACTGGGGTTTACAGGGGTATACATTATTTTTCTTATTTTGCTAAAAACAACATAGGTTGCGGGTACTCGTTAGAACCGCCTCGGCGAGGTGATTCTAAAGATTACCCACAATATATGTTTTGAGCAGAAATATGAATAATATCAGAATTTTTTATCTGAAAACTTCCAGTTTTTGGTGGCGAAATTTTCAATATATATGAATAAGCGTGTTTTCGTAATGAAAGGTTAGGCTTCGATCGAATAAAATTAGTTCAAGCTGATCGTTCTCAGGCGGTTCGTCTGTTGCAGTTCTTGGTTTGTATGTCGAATATTTCAATTGTGCTGTTGTCAGTATTTGTTTGTCGTCTATTTTTCTTTCGACGAATCGGGAAGGCTGTGTTTCGTGTCTGTGGCCTTTTCATGGTACTTTCATTTATATGTTTGCTTTATGTCGGCGTTTGCTTTATGAATTTTATCTTTTTGATTTAGAAAGTGCAACGCAAAATATCATTTTGGTTTCACATTCTGACCCAAAAATCAAAAAGAATATGTAACCATTTTAGCAACGAGAGGAGGAAAGTAATATGCCACCCGAATCATTCAAATCCTCATATGTCATTACACAAATATAGGTACAATAATTATAGTAGAATGGGGTGGGTGCGGGTGTTGGGCAACCTGACACAATTCGTGTTTCAGCAACATGTCCGTGAACACTGAAGGCAATTTCATCGAATTCTACAGTGATAAGATGAAACGCTATCTAACCCACTTTCAAACTTAACCTAAATTTTATTTAGACAAAAAATTCTTAAATCTTTTATGATGATCATGCCTAAATTAAAGTATCTCTAACGTGTGCACCTGATTTCTCTAAAATTTGATCTATCGACCCAGAGATTAACCCCATATGATCCAGTTTCCATACGACCTAGATTTAATTGAGCAAATTCTGAGCAGGTTTTACTGATGATTCAATGAAATACGTAGCGTCTATCATAATAAAAATCAAAATGTTGACCACGCAATGCGGACGCCGGACGTTATCTATCAAGCCACGTTAAAAGCTAATTCAAAGCTTCGGCACAAATTAGCTAAAAAGTGAGCTGCGCATGCGCACGCCCTTGTCTTATTGCGTATGTGCACATTCCGGTCTAGAGATGTATAGTCTGCCAATGTCAGTAAAATTTTTCTGTGTTGGTGCAATGGCGGCCCCGCGCGGTCCGGGCAGTTGTATGAAGCTGAAGCTGTATCGAGATTGGAGGCGTCTGTGGGTCCGGCTTTTGGTCTGATAATGGCTATTCCTGGACATCTTCTATACTATCGTTTATACTATTGACCATTCTTGGCGGTGTTTCTGTTGCAGTTTCGATTCGTTTTTCGTTCTCTCGTTATGAAAACACGCCTTTTCAAACATATAGAAAATTTTACCCGCAAAAAACTGAAAATTTTCAGATAAAAAACTTTGATATTTTTTCTTATTTCTGCTCAAAACATAGATTGTGGGTACTCGTTAGAACCACCTCGGTGAGGCGGTTCTAACGAGTACCACAATCTATTTTTTGAGCAGAAATAAGAAATGTACATCCCTGTAAACATCAGTTTTACTATATAAAAGTGTGGTTTCAAGGCATGTTTTCGTGATGTTCCCGTTTGTTTGTTCCGTTTTCGACCATGTGCTGTTTTATGTGGTCGTTTCTGTGGTTGAGCCCTTTTTCGGTGGTTTGGGAGAGCTACGGTTCGTTATTATGAACTTTCATGGATATATATGTGGTTTTCGTAATGCCAGACTCCATGGAGAGAGCCGGCTTCGACTTTGACGTAGAAAGCAGGTAACCTTCTCTGACTGAGTGTGTTGATTTATTGAGCTATTTCATGTGATATTATTCTCTTGTGTGCTCTTTATGTCTTTTCTTATCTCACTTTGCCAGCTGCTTTTTTTTGATCGAATATATTACATAGTTACGATCAATGTATTGGTCAAAACTGGAACGTACTTCAGATTTGCCGTATTTTACCTGAATATCCAGAAAGTAAAGTTTATATTATTTCGACTGTTTGCCATTTCTAAGTACATTATATACACAACAGCATGTAGTCCGCTGGATTTTTCTCCAAATGCACGACCATTAATTAAGATGTTGGAAGAAAAAGGTAAGAGAAAAGTCCAGGGAATGCCACAATCACAAACCGCAGCCCGTTCCAGACACCAAGAGGAAGGGGAAACCGACAAAACCAAACAAGCACAAATCGAACAAACGTACAAAAAAATCCAAGATTAAATCTCTCTTCCCCAAGCGAGATAATCGCAATGCTAAAAGGACTGAAAAACACAAGAACAAAATTATACAAGGCAAGACATAAAACAAATCGCCTCGTAGAATAAACCACAAACAACAAAGAGTAAGACTACTCGTATGACCGGGCACACTTCCTTAGAACGGTCAGTAGAATAAACCACCGGGGATTTTAAAGCGCTTTTACAGCTAGCCACCTTCATCCTGGGTCCCGATGCTACTCTTAATACAGAAACACATAAACATTCGGTTCGTATAAAGGCGCCTAACTCAGTCAATGCATCAAAGCGAAAACACAAAAATCAAAGTAATCACTATAATAAACCAAGACGAGTACTCATGGCTAATTCTACTGTATGCCAGAGTAAATGAAAACCCATAGTTGAACCACGGCGGGCTAAGCCAAAGACATATCGTCAAGCCCCAACCCACTGGTTAAAGTTTTACGAAGAGTCCGCCATTGAGTCTGAGGCCCGAACCGCCGTCATGCAATTAAAGAGTGAAGCTTAGCCATCAACAATGTTTGGGTTGACAACTAGGCATGCAGTCTGCCGTATAATATCCAGGATATAGCCAATTCTTATATAATGGATAATTATAAGTTTTCTGAATTGCTCCGAAAAATTAGATTTTCCAACTATTTTTTTTTTCTTAATCTCTACACTAAGTACACCGTAAAATTCAGGTTCCAGTATACCTTGTTGCAGAAGTGTTTTCAGACTGACACTATATTTTTTAGGCACTGTGTCTGCGATAAAATTTCGAAAACGCCTGACGAAGTTTAAAAAAACGATAGCCCCGCCTAAGAAGTTTGGCAGTAAGGGCTTTAGAACGGCAGTTAAAGTCACTAAGATGTGAAGAAACTCTGGCGAATCTAATAAGCGGAGATATGTATACACCATATGAGATATGCCGGGGGACATCGCCATCCAGAAAAGGAAAATTGACTATATCAAAATCAAGATCGTCTCGTTTATCATCAATTTTGGTGGAAACTGTACCATCAGATATACATAGATTCAAATAAAAAAACGGAGCCTCGGTATTGGAAGAGTTTGCTCTATTTAATTGGAGCTCTGTAGGGTATATGCGGTACACCATTTGGTCAAAGTAAATATTGTCAGTATTTAATAAATTATCAAGGTATTTTGAAGTTAAATTGAAAGCCTCAATAATGTCAGCCTTATTATTACGTGAGAGAGACTTCATGAAATCTCTCTCATAACAAAAAGGAAACAAATCTGCAACAAGAGGAGGGCAATTAGTTCCCATCGGAATACCAACAGTTTGCCTATAAAGTTTAGTTCCAAATCTAATGAAAACATTATCCAAAAGATAAACAAGGCCATCACAGACTTTTTGACACGATCATAAATTGTGATTATTGTATACATCAGAAGTGAAAAAAAGCACTTTCTTCGTTGCAAGCCAAATAGTGGTTATTCTCCCGAATAAACGTTTTAAATTAATAAGTTTATCTTTTATAAGATGATGAGGTGACGTAGTATACAGTGTAGGAAAATCATATGTACACAATTTAGAAGCCTGAAAGTTATTTGATTTAAATTTATTGAGAACATTGGAATTTTTAATTGACCAAAAATAGTTAATTCCGTCCCTTTCGTAAACAGTGTCATAGTATCTAATCCAATGTTTTTTCTTTTTAAACAGCAGTAAGGCATGAAGTTTGCAATTTGGACAAAACAGCAGTCGTACATAATTAAACAATTAATCTCTAGAGTCACATAAAAGGGACACTGGCAAATACTGTAGACTAAGATTCCACATACTGTTTACATTAAAAATAGGAGTTTACTTTGAAAAAAAAAAAAAAAAAAAAAAAAAAAAATGGATAGACGTGTCCACTTGGCATACAAAGCGACAGCAAAGTGGGCACCCGTTGAAGATTGTCATAATGCTAGCATCACAACAAGAGCACAGAAAACGCTGTATAACGGGTGACCAAAATGCTATAATTAAAACAAGATGTTCAGCATCAGAATATCCGCCTTAGAATGGACAGCAGTATAGACCACTGATGGTATGGTGGGTAAGGGGGAGGGGTTAAACCAGTTTTACTAGCTCGAAACCTTACCATTATTTCTTATGCAGCTCCAAATTACAAACAAATGATTGGCCCGCATAAAAATGTAACATTAATAAATGTTATTCGTTCATGATACAATTGCAACCTTTCTTTTGCGCTAGTTACAACAAATCGTCACAACTGCAAATAATATTGCACACAGGTAAGACTAATGCTTAAACGTTGTTAATCATGCGCTTTTTTTGGAAAATACATGTCATATCACCTGCATGCGTCTGCATGTGTGTCCCTGAGTTTGTAGGGAACACCAGCTCCTCAAAGAACGTTAGAGATACAAACA
Source organism: Anodontia alba (assembly GCA_964016985.1). NCBI lineage: Eukaryota > Metazoa > Mollusca > Bivalvia > Lucinida > Lucinidae > Anodontia > Anodontia alba. Next base: position 102,362,369 of record OZ024826.1, on the reverse strand, counting down.
TAATGCCTTTAGAATATATTATATATCATACATATGCAGATAAGAAAACGCTTGGTAGGTCCACTAGAGATTCACTAAAAATGTAATCCTACGGCGATAGGAGTGCGCCGACGTGGAGACGATGGAGAAAAGGGGCATGGGCAACGTTACACTTTGCTTTCGACACAGACATGCAACATATTAAATCAAATGGCATATAACTCAAAATGGATAATACAAAATTGATGAAAGATACCAAGAATCAATTAGTTCTTCATCGGCAAGCCAAATATGAAATGTTTAGATCCTAGCATGCAACGTACATTGATTTGATATGCAACATGTCCTTGTTCGTAGAATTTGTAACATTTTACAATGGAGTGATAGAAATAAGGACATTTGGCTGCGCGCTTCAGTTTTCATGCTCCTGTTTGTTGCCTTATTGTTATATTTTGTGGGTTCTGTCTGTCAGTATGATGAGCTTGTTGAGGAAGAGAAGCCTAGTAGGCTATACCCCCCGCAAACTGTGCTTCGGGGCGGGGGTGGGGGGTATACTGTTTTCACGTTGTCCGTTCGTCTGTCCGTTACGTTTTTGTTTCTGCTTCTTATCTTGCTAAATAATTTTAGGAATCTTTTCATATTTTGAATAAATGTTGATATTGATAAGATGTTGCTGTTACACAAAATTAAGGGTTTAATTTCCCTTCATAATTCCTGAAAAGGCGTTTTGTTTTCTGCTTCTCATCTTGCTAAATAATTCCAGGAATTTTTTCATATTTTACATAAACGTTGATATTGATGAGTTGTTGCTGTTAGACAAAAATAAAAACCTAGGGATTAATTTCTTTAGTATTTCCATTGTAATTCTTGAAAAGTTGTTTTGATTTATTATTCTGTTCTATTCTATTCTATTGGTTTCTGCTCCTTATCTTGCTAAATAAGTTCAGGAATCTTTTAATATTTTGCTTAAACATTGATATTGATAAGGTGTTGCTGATAGACAAAAATAAGGACCTAGGGGTTAATTCCTTTAGAGTTATTTCCCTTTGCAATTCTTGAAAAGACGTTTTGATTTTTGCTTCTTATCTTGCTAAATAATTTCAGGATTCTTTTTATACTTTGTATAAACCTTGGTATTAATTAGTTGTTAATATTAGACAAAAATAAGTGTCTAGGGTTAATTCCTTTAGAGTTATTACCCTTTGTAATTCTTGGAAAGGCGTTTTGGTTTCTGCTTCTTATTTTCCTATCTTGCTAAATACTTTCAGGATCTTTTCTTATTTTGCATAAATGTTGATATTGAAAAGATGCTACTGTTAGACAAAATAAGGGCCTGGGGCTAATGCCTTTAGAGTAATTTCCCTTTGTAATTCTTGAAAAAAGCGTTTTGGTTTCTGCTTCTTAACTTGCTAAATAATTTTAGGAATCTTTTCACATTTTGCATAAACCTTGGTATTGATGAGGTATTGCAGTTAGACAAAAATAAGGGCATAGAGATAATTACTTTAGAGTTATCTCCCTTTGTAATTCTTGAAAGGTGTTTTGGTTTATTATTTTTGCTTCTTATCTAGCTAAATAATTTAAGATTTTTTTTCATATTTTGCTTAAATGTTGATATTGATTAAATGTTACTGTCGGAGAAAAATGAGGGCCTAATTATAGTTATTTCCCTTTATTATTCTTGAAAAGATGTTTTGGTTTCTGATTGCTATCTTGTTAAATAATTTAAGGATTGTCTTTTCATAAATGTTGATATAAATGACATGTTCCTGCTATAGAAAAATAAGGGATTATGGGTTAGTTATTTCCCTTTGTTTTCTTGAAAAGGCGTTTTGATGTCTACTGCTCATCTTGATAAATAATTTTAGGAATCTTTTCGTATTTTGCATAAAGGTTGATACCGATGAGATGTTGCTGTAGAGAAAAATAAGGACGTAGGGGTTCATTCCTTTACAATTAAATCCCTTTGTTCTTCTTGAAATGTTGCTTTGGCATGACAACAGTGCATGCACAGTGAAATCAACTCATCTCCAAATATTTGTTGAAGCAATCTAGTATTTTGCGGACTCATTACAGACATATTGAACATGTGCAGGAAGAAGTATGATGCTGAAAAAAAAAGTATTTTCCTTAAAACAAAAGTTGTTTTCACTTATCCATTTTCGGTAATTTGTCTACTAAATTTTGTATGCTCTGAGATGGTGCATGCATGGTGAAATCAACTTGGCTAGAAGAATTTGTTGACACATTTTCTTTGCAGATTCATTTAAGACATATTGAACAATGAAGAAGATTGCTTCCACATGTCTGTCTGTCTGTCTGTATTTGTTTTCTCAGTCACACATGTACAACCTGAAGCAAATATGCAAAGGCAGTCATTACCTTGCGGGGGTATCTAATAAACACTGCTTATTGGCACCTTGATTCGTTGGTCTTCTTTCATTTGTAAAATGTGTCCTGTCTGTCGTCGTATTTGTTTACTCTTCTTCTTGGTTTCAGTGGTAGGCTATACCCTGTGATGGTGGCTCTTCCTGGTTGCTTCTGCATTGATGTGTGACAGGCTTTGGAGTCCCATAAAGCTAACTTAAGCCCCAAGTAATTTATTACTGACCGTTCGAAGGCGGTAGTTTTATTGTGGTACTGATTGTCAAACGTTTTGTAGTTTTTCACTTACAAATGTTTTTCTTTTAATAATTATGTAAATTCATCACAAAAACACGCCTATATTATTTTGACCCCCTTAAATCCAATTTTTATGTAGTAAAACAGTGGTTTACAGGGGTATACATTATTTTTCTTATTTTTGTTCAAAAACATAGATTATGGGTACTCGTTAGAACCGCCTCGCCGAGGCGGTTCTAACGAGTACCCAGAATCTATTTTTTTTAGCAAAAATATGAAAACTATCAGAGTTTTTTAATCTGAAAATTTTCAGTTTTTGGAGGTGAAATTTTCTATATATTTGAATAGGCGTGTTTTCGTAATGTTAAGATATATTAAGATATATTCAGTTTGGGAAAGGATTGCCAACTCTGCTTGCCATCTGTATTTTTTTTTTTTTTTATGCCTGTTTAATTGTATTTATCTGCCTTTCCGTTAGGTATTGAGAATTTGATGTGGATCTGATTGTTATACTAATACGAATACGAATTTATAATACCGATAGTAAGTAACATTTCAACAGTTTCAACACTGTTTCAATTTATGTCTGCTCATTGCTCGCAAGGGTCATTCTCGTTGGAGTCAATTTACGAAGAACATTTCTAAGTTTGTAAAGTAAGTCAACATAGAACTCGAATTCCGATAGGTCTTTCTAGAGCCGTAGATGAACAGTTTGATCAGCACAAGAACTACATCATGCCCTATTCATACTCTGTTAACTACCATTCACATAAAATGGCGATATTTAATTAAATATCTGTAATCCATATTATTAATGTTATTATGCTAGTCTAGGAACATGTCATTAATGTATTTGAACAGTTTATGTCCTAATCTGATTATACACGGTAGTTACAGATACTTTTCCACTCAACTATCATCATTAGACGGGCCACGTCCAGCGAAAACGTGCCTTCGAGCATGCACTAAACATTACAAAAAACAAAAAACCAAAAAAAAAACAAAAAAAAAAAAAAAAACAACAACAAAAAAAAACAAAACAAAACAAACAACAACAACAAAACAAACACACCTATTCAAATATATAGAAAATTTCACCTCCAACAATTTCATATGTAAAAAAAAAACAAACTCTGATACTTTTCTGATTTCTGCTCAAAACATAGATTGTGGGTACTCGTTAGAACCGCCTCGACGAGGCGGTTCTAACGAGTACCCACAATCTATACTTTCGAGCTAAAATAAGAAAAATATTGTATACCCCTGTAAGGGGTCAAAACTATACAGGCATGTTTTCTAGATGTGAACATTCATATCATCCTGCTCATGCGCAAAGTATCATCCGGAGTTTTGCTCGTCAGTCATACATTTTATAGTATCCAATGATTCTGTTAGCAGACATTGAGGGCCCTGACTAGACTGCACGGATGCACAGGCTGATCTGTGCCTTCGTTGTCCGCATATGTCCGAAGACATGTTTTTCCATGACGCGATTCAGCTGATCTTTATTCCGATCAAACTTTTGACCTCACAAATTATATGGTGGACAATAATAAACAATACTAGATTGTAGGGCTGCGTGCTGGTAAAGGTTACAAAAGGTTGTAGTTTCTGGTTCCTGTCACTGTGGTTTGGATACACATATTCAGGCTTATATTTCTGCTTTGTATTGTTAGACATATATGCAAGAGAATCAGCATTTTATTTTGAACCCGGCTTCAGTACCCCGTACTTTAGTTGCTGACCAGTCCTCATAACACTTATGCGTCGGTGGTTACATATATGGCGTTGTTTTGTTCTGACTAATTTTGTTTCCCGTCTCTCCTTTTTTTGCGCCTTGGGAGGGCTGCGCTTTATGACTGTGATATTTCCTGCGTACCTTCATTTATATTTTTGTAAATACAGTTCATCAAGGCCTAGTTGTTCAAAGCATCGTTAGCTTAATGAGCTCGTTTGTGGTCAAAATATTAACTGTTCTAGTAAGTACAATATCTAATTCACAGGTATTTTTGCTAAAAAAATGTGAGTAGCTTTTGCAAATGCAAAAGCTACTCACATTTTTTTAGCAAAAATATTAGCATATCTGCCATATTTAATGATCAAAGATTTAACGATACGTTAACTAACGACATCGTTTATTTTGAACAACTGGACCCGCGCATGTTAATATAGTTCGAGCTGACAAAATTTGGCAGCACTTTTTGCGAATTTGAAAATTTTCAGATATCAGGTGTTTAGATCTTGAAGATTTTATATTCATTATCAGCTCAAATGTAGCTGTCACAAAAGAAAATGCCTATGCACGTTATGATATAAGCTTAGTGTAAGTGCCAATATAGCACTGCCAATCAGATTACTTGAACTGGATTATTGCTATAAATTCACATACTTAATGGCAAACAGTGCAGATCCAGATCAGTTTAGACGCCAACTGATCTGGATCTACACTGTTTGCAAAGGCAGGATATATCCGGGTTCAGCTGGACAATGGTTATTAATAATAAACAGTTTAAAACACGTACTGGACTCCTTCAGTTGTGCAGAAAATGTGATCTGGGTTCATGCTAAATAAAAGAATGCGCAATAAGTGTTTAAACTATATTTTCCCCGTATATATATATCAAAAAACCACGGTTGGTCTTATGAAAATATATATAGATTCAGGAAAACGTTTTCCTAAATTCATTGAAATTCCCGTCTAATTATCAATTTACTCGGACACACCACGAGTCACAACCCTTATCCGAAAGTCGATAGTCGTTCTCCATAAATACTTTCATCAGTAGTTTTTCACAAAAAATAAACAATATATAAAAATATTATAGAAAAGATATCGCGAAAATTAAGTTTTAAAAAACTAAAGAATCGACTTGTTTCGAATGTTTTTTTAAGACAGATTCTTCTTCAATGTGTTTTGGTTATTTCGGTTTTTACCACAAAATCCGTTTATATTGGATTGTATTGCATGTTATTATGAAACAAAACGTGAGAAAACGTACCTTCTGATATGTGCTCCCACCGAGGACTCAAATAAGTATGCGCACCTGCGCAGTCTGATTACAGTCTTCGTTGTCCGCATGAGAAAACTTTGCATCCTTGGCAATCCAAAATGCGCCCAGTGAAGATTCTGATCAGAATGCGCGAATGCGCAGGCTGATCTGAATCTTTGCTGGCGCACATGTCAAGAGTTATGTTTTCTCACGTTGCGACTCTTTTGTCACCAAAATGATGAATATATCACTGCTCTAGCGCTTCACAAAACTGAACAAACAACTCCAATTCTCTTGAGATAGTTGATGTGCTAATAAGCTCAAATAGCAGAAATTGTTTGGACCTCGACATTAGAAAAATGTATGAGCACTGTCATGCGAAAAGGCGCCTTCGTGGCATATGCATACAGCGAGATATGGATTATCCTGCACTTCTGCGCAGTATGATTAGGGTTTTCGATATTTGCCTTAAGGTTACTGTAAAATATAATTTATTCTAACACCCCTGCACGTGTTATTCCTTATTTGTCTTTACATTTCTAGCCGTGCTTTATCTAAGATATTTGAGCACAGGAATTTCGTCGCGCGCTATCGACGGGAAACCAATCATATTTGCGAAAGTTTCGCCCCCTGGTAACTATGGACGCTAGTTAGCTTACAATATTGGCCGAAACAGTCATATACATAATAAATTATTTTATTTATTAAGACAGAAAATGATCTATGAACATATTGCAGTTCTATGATTTTTTTTTTATCTGACGAGTTTCTCTACAGGTTACACCATTCAAACATATTCGTTTTACTTCTTGTTTCCATCGTGTATTTGTTGACGTTCGAAAACGAAAGTAAGTCGGTTAACATTCTTATTTGCATTCTTATTCTTATATATATCCTTATTAAAGTCCATCGCGGCACTCACATTTCAAACGTTTTGCAATTCTTTCATGAACACAAATTTAGGTTTTTATATTAATACATCGTTTATTTATATTTTACACCGTCAGCTGATTCGCATATCCGCCATTTTGAATATTCGTCATCGAACCTTGTAACTACGTAACCGCGTGACGTAATGCTTAAGAGGTATTGTCAACTACCAAAGGGGAAGTCAGGTAATAAAAAATAATAATGAAAATCAATAAAAAAAAATCATTTATGCAAAACTCGGTGAATGAGGGGTGTTAGAAAAGAAATAAATTATTCCGAACCGTGCTCAAATGCCCCAGATAAAGCACAGTTGAGTTTGGGTTGTATCCATTTGAGCACTTGCTCGCTGCGCTCGCTCGTGCTCAAATGGGTACAACCCAAACTCAACTGTGCTTTATCTTAGGCATTTGAGCACGGTTTGGAATAATTTATTTCTTAATTATTATATAGTTATAAATATGAAATGATTAAAATGTGCAATAAAAGCCGAGGAGCTAGCCTGCCGATATCACACGATATCGGTACACTTACTCGATATTGCACATTTACTCGGATGCCTTCTCATATTACCGTTACATTACGTTGCTTTCGATGACGTCGTGATGCAGTGACGTCGCGCTAAAGCTTGTCACGCACATTGGTAGAATTCACATTTTAGGTATTAAAACAGCGTTTTAAAGGTTAGAAACCCCGGGTAACGAAATAAATAATTATAGATATATAATAAAAGGGTTATTACACTGAGATTGGTGAATATTGTCCCTCGTTGGGAAATCCCAATTCGGGACAATATTCACCAATATTAGTGCAATAACTCTATAGTACAGCGAATTCCTGATACACGATATGGCTTTGCTTGATCTTTTCGTATAGACCCCAAAGAGACATTTCCGCATGGCGCAGTTCGTATACAAGTGCATAATCATGCAAACAGAGATGTCGTAGATAGCCAGACCGGTGTTTGCATCCCAGCCTGGCTTGTCAGTGTCTTCTTTATTCCCCAATCGAATATCGCATTCACCCTAAGCATTAAGACAGACACCCGCGCAAATTGTGTAGACCCAAATCAAAAAGTATAATCAGGGTGTGTGTTATTTGCCACTCATCCCGCATTTGAGACAAACAGGTGAACAGAAGTTTTTGTTCAGATTTTAGAAGCAATAAGGTAAGGCAGAAAGGTGTAGAATTAAGGTGTCCGAATATTAGGGTAAATACAACTATTTTCTATATGAGCCAGAATGTGGGAAAGTGTAATATCCTGCGTCAAGCGAAGAGGCGGCCCAGCCCGTGCATCCGCGTATTCAGATCAGTCCCGCTCGGCATGGATACACGAGGACCCAAGTCTTCGATATGAGGACAGCAGAGACTTAGGTCAGACTGAGCGAATGCACAGTCGCTCAGTCTGATGTAAATCTTCGCTGGGCGCACTTATCATAAGGTACATTTCTCACATTGCGGTTCATATAATTTTTGCACTTGGCGTCATCATTACGGCTTGCACTTGGCGTCAAGGACACTTTTTGAAGATACATTAGTCAAATTGCGGTATATATAGTTTTTGCATGGCTTGCACTTGGCGTCAGGGAAACTTTTTGCAGGTACATTTCTTACAGTGTGGTTTATATAATTCTGCGTGGTTTGCACTTGGAGTCGGGGAAACTTTTTGAATGTACTTTCCGTACATTGCGGTTCATATAATTTTTGCAAGGCTTGCACTTGGCGTCAGGGACACTTTTAGCAGGTACATCTCTTACATTGCGGCTTAAATAATTCTGCGTGGCTTGCACTTGACGTTAGAGACACTTTTTGAAGGTACGTTTCTTACAGTGCGGTTCATATAATTCTGCATGGCTTGCACTTGACATCAGTGACACTTTTTGAAGGTTCAATTCTTAGAGTGCGTTTTATATAGTCCTGCGTGGCTTGTACTTGGCGTCAGGGACATGTTTTGAAGGTACATTTCTTACAGCGCGGTTTCTTTAATTCTGCGTGGCTAGAACTTGGTGACAAGTACACGTTTTGAAGGTACATTTCTTAAAGTGTGGTTTATATAGAGGCTTGCACTTGGCGTAAGGGGCACAGTTTGAAGGTACATTTCTTACAGCGCGGTTTAAGTGATATTGCGTGGCTTGCACTTGGCGTCAGGTCTATATAGTTATGCGTATCGTGCCCTTGACATCAGGGACACTTTTCAATGATTGACCAAATGGATATCCTTGCGTTACAGACAAAAAATCCCAGGTGAAAAAGCGATAGCTGTGTGATATAATGTCTGCTTGAAAATATTTACCAAGTATGCTATAGCGCTATCGCTGCGACATCGCCGCAGTCTTGTGTGCTAACCGGGAATACATATTTAATGCCATAATTTGACGCGATAGTAATTTAAGTATTACAACAGATTAATTTTACGAGGCCATTTTGGTAATGTGTTTTCATACTAGCTCCAGACTTAAGCTGGTGACAACTGTCATGTGATGGATAGAACGCTGAAATCAGTAGACAATAAGTTCTACAATGTATGTAAGAAATATTTCTTGATAACGAAAAATTCAGCGAGACAATAAACTAGTAGCGTGCGGAGCACTAAAGAAATAAATGCCTACAATTAAGTCAAATACCGTTGGATTTTAAGGAAACTGGATACACTTGGTGAATTTTCCACCATTGTGTTCTAGGGAGACAACTTTTGTGACTTCCTGTTTGCATTCCTGCACATGAAGCCACTTCTGAAAATGAGTCATCCCTAAAAGGAAAGAATGTGCTCCCGAGGGGAGCACATTCTTTCCATTTAGGGAAGACCATTTTTCAGAAGAAGCAAAATAAATAAGAAAAGAGGTGCTTCCCTCCTGAAATGTATCTATTCCTTAAGAGAATCATGAGCCTTAATAGAGCATTTTGGGGAGCAGTTAATCTTGGTACAATAATTTAATGGCTTCATTTAACGTATTGATTCATTATAGGAATGCACTTTAGGGTCGTAACAGAATAAAATGTACCATACCAGACAATGTTCAGTGTTCACCCATTCCATTGTTAGCGTCCTTGTACTTCGAATGTTGAAAACCAGAAATTGAATTCAGTTCCGCGAAGTTAATGCGGGTTTAAGCTTTAACAAGCAGGGTGTTTCGGGCAACGTGTGTACCCTTAATATTTGGATACAAGTGCCTGAGATAACAGTGTAGATTCAGAACAAACTGGAAACAATATGTATAAAAGAGGATGCATTTTTGTCTTTAAGAAAAGACCCTATAATAATTATCTTCCGTGATCTCTCTCCATTGCAAATATTTTTCTAATCCACATCAAGCGTGCTACACCTATGATGATTACTATCATTTAGGTGCTTCCTTTTTCGGAATTGGTACATTTTCATGACATGTTTGTCGGTTAAATTGATTTTGCATCTCTTCTAAAGCGGGATGTACTCTACAGCTATATAAGCACCATATCATATGCAAAATAAGGAATAATTTGGCTTTTAAGAAAATTAGGACAGATTTATGCAGTACAAAGGTTGTTAGAAGTAAAGCATAGACTAAAAAGCTGGTTTAAAAATGGCACTAATTCTAAGAAAATTCGTCTTATAATATAGAGCGCTGTATTCTCCATTACGAAAACACGCATATTCAAATATATTGAAAATTTCACCACAAAAAACTTAAAGTTTTCAGATAAAAATTCTAATATTTTTCATATTTCTGCTCAAAACATGGATTGTGGTACCCCTGTAAACCCCAGTTTTACTATATAAAAGTGGGGTTTAAGGGGCTCAAACTTATATAGGTATGTTTTCGTGATGTCTGTTTTCACTATATTGCACGACAGTCAGTCGTACCTCAGACTGAATGAGGGCCCTTCCTCGATCTGTTTCGGAGAGTTTTCTGTGGTCGGGCGCACATTGTCGTCCGAATTGTGGTTTTCTTTTGTTCTGGTTTCAAGTTGACATTGAACCCTCTACTTTGTGTCATTCCAGTTTTGTGATCAGCAGCATTTTATCGTGACTGATGTGGAAGAGGACCCTACGCAGAGGAACACACAGTATATTTGTAATTTTGAATTTCATCAGAACCAACCAATTTATGCCAAACGTCTCATAAAAGAGGACTTTGGCAAACAGTGTAGTCCCAGATCAGACACCGCAGAACGCGTCCAGCCAGACCCCCTTCTATTATAAATTGACCTGTCGAATGAGTTGAGAATAGTCCATTCGGCTTAAATGGGTCAAAAGAGCGATTTCGACTGAATTAAACTAGAATACAGTCAAACTTTGATGGCTCGAACCTCTTTAGGACCATGAAAATTTGTTCGAGATATGGTTAGTTCGAGTCATTGAGGGTTAATCCTTGCGCTAGGTCAGGAAGCAAATGGTGAATAATTAAGGAAATCGTTTTGATCTTCTAAATCAATGATCAAAACGATTTCCTTAATTATTCACCATTTGCTTCCTGACCTAGCGCAAGGATTAACCCTCAATGCCTTCTCGATGAGTCGATTCTAATGAGTACACCCAACATACAATTTCATGATAAAATGACAAATTTTTTACAGAATTAGCCATGGTAAACGAGCCATCGGTGTTCGAGCTATCGAGGTTCTACTGTGCCTATGCTGCAGTCCGTTTCAAGACCGGTATTCTGACGTAAATCAATGGCTGGCATCTTTGGTTTCTGTTTTGTAATCAAGTACTACGTTTTCTCATTGGTATGGTTCAAAAGCTGCCAATATATGGCTTTCTGTTTTTTTTTCTGCTTTGTACTTTCATTTGAGCCGCGCCAAGCGAGAAAATGCCTTTGAGCATGAGTACAAATTTCAGATTCTGATCAGCCTGCTCTTGCGCAAAGTATCACCCAGGCCTTTGCTCTCCATTCATACTTTTTGTAGTGTCCAATGATTCTTTAAACGGATAGTGAAGGTCCTGATAAGAATGCGCGGATGCACAGGCTGATATGGGCCTTCTCTGTCCATATATGCCCAATGAAACGTTTTTGTATGGCGCGGCCCATTTAATTTGCAGTCTTGTGTTATTTTCTGGAGCTCCTTCAGGAGATAAGAGTGAAGTTTTGATCGAGTATATAAGAATCTATCATTTGTGTGAGGGGTAGATAGAAAAATCCGTCCCGAGGATCACTCGCTTGCTTCGTTATGCCAGAGTGTGATCGCGAGGGATGGATTTTTCTATCTACACATCACACCCATGATAGATTCTTTTCTTTCACACCTTCCGTTTCTGAACGTAAATTTTTTGATAATGCAGTTTCTTCGATTGCTGACGTTTACCATATTGTGATGATGTTGTTGTGGTGTTGAATGACGTCATTACGTTCAGTGACTTAAACCTTAACGACGGCATACGTGACGTCCATTACAACCAGTTCAGATCAAACACGTGAAAATTCTCCATTTTTATCTTACCCTGGGTAGGATAACGAGTAGGATAAGAATGTCTATCCCAGGATTACACAAAGGATTTCCTGATCAGGGCCCAGTTGTTCAAAGCGTCGTTAGCTTAACGAGCTCGTTAATGGTCATTTCGTTAACTGTTTTAGCAGATTCAATATACAATATTCTGATAGTTTTTTTTTTTTGCTGAAAAAATGCGAGTAGCTTTTGCACTGCAAAAGCTACTCACATTTTTTTCAGCAAAAATTTCAGCATATTCGCGTATCACTCGATGTAAATTTTAACGAATCGCTAACTAACGATGTCGTTAGCTTTGAACAATTGGGCCCTGGTGTGCAAGAAATATAGTATAAGTCCCCATCCCCTCTCCAGTAGTTGCAATTCTTTGATTATATGCCTGTTATTGCAGCTGTGCCGTTGTGTCTTTGCACTGTTTGCTCCTCATCTCCTCTTCATTTGGTCTCTACGGAAGGCTGTGTTTCGGGATTGTGGCCTTTCCTGGATAAAATAAGTCAAAAAGGATTGCATCTGGAAACAAAGAACACACAAAATCACGAAAATCGGAGACTCGGTTTGACTGACTCTCTTCATATGCAACCCTGTAGTCTGTGAGGCTGCATACGCCCCCTTGCGCTGGCTTAAGCGGTATTCGATTTTCAAAATAACCGTGATGGGCTCAGTGATCCCAAAGGAAATAAAATATAACCTGCACTATAATGGTGTACGGGGAGACTTTTTGCGGTCGCCACACGGCACAACATCAGCTACAGTAGAGTAAAATAAAAGTCAAAAAGGTTTGTTTATAATCACGAAAATTGGAGACTCGGTTTGATTGAGTCTCTTAATATGCAACACAGTAGTTTGCGAGGCTGCATACGCCCCCTTAGCGCCGCTTAAGCGGTATTCGATTTCAAAAATAACCAGGATGGGTTCAATGATCCTGTTACAAGTTCATTTACATTGGTAGCTATAACTAGATGTAGGTCCCTCATTTGTCCAGGCGTCGATTTATCATCACATAAACGACCGAGGGGAGTCATCTATGGTAATACGAGCGTACATATATAATAGCAATAATATCTTGCTTCAGTTGGATGAAAGCGAAGACATTTGTAGTTGCAATTATCGGAGTGCATATACTAGGACACGTTTCTAGGGGACTGAATACACCTGGTACAATTTCCGCCGTATTTCATAAGAGGGATAACTATTGTGACTTCCTGTTTGCTGTCATGCACACCACAACCCGACTGAAAAGGGGTTTACTTAAAACGGAAAGAATTTGCTCCCACTGGGAGCAAATTCTTTCCTTTTAAAGTAGACCTCGTTGTAGAAAAGAAGTAAATATTTTTGACAGAGTAACCACCATCTGAAAGTACACCAGTACCCCTTAAGGTGATAGGAATTTACACTATTTTTTCCGGCATAACTTATCGATTGTATAAGGGTGAATATCGTATCTTTTGTGCACAATACTAGTAAATTTTCCAGGCCACAACATTTATTCAGTGATGACAAAACGACAGCGGCTGATGCCATTTCCATTATCGGATTGTGTTTCTCTACTTTAATGTCTTAGCTTCAAGGAGTTTCTGTTTACATAATTATTATTAATGAGTCAAAGAAGCGTTCTAAAAGGCAAATACCTCTTTCTAAGATACGTGAATACACGATTACAGCTGCTGCCAAATAGCTTAAAGACATCAAAATAAGATGTGTCTCGGTTATTAGTCTTATTACTGATAAAAATAAAAGTAAAAAAGGATTGCCTTTGGAAACAAAGAACACACAAAATCACAAAAATCAGAGACTCGGTTTGTTTGAATCTTCATATGCAACACCGTAGTTTGCGAAGCTGCATAAACCCCATAGCGCCGGTTTAAGCGGTATTCGATTGTCAAAACCAGGATGGGCTCAATGATCCCAAAGAAAATAGAATATAACCTACACTATGATGATGTACGGGGAGACTTTTTACGGCCGCAAAAAAGACTGGGTGCAATAAACAAAAACCTATAAAATGTTGCCTTTGGAAACAAAGAACACACAAAAGGATGAAAATGGGAGGTTTGTTTTTTGTCTCCTCATATACAGTAGTGTAGTTTCCGGGACTGTATATGCCCCCTATCACCGTCTTGCGGTATTCGATTTTCAAAGTGACCATAATGGGCTCAGTGACCCAAAGGAAATAAAATATAATCTGCATTATGGTGAAGTACGGGGAAGAAGTCTTACGACCGCCATACGACACTTAACACTAGCTGCAATAAAGTATAATAAAAATCTAAAAGGTTGCTTTTGGAAACAAAGAATACACATAAGAATGAGACGTTTTATGGCCGCCACATGGCAAAAATCTAGTGTACTATCAAAAATGGTAGTAAGGTAGATATCTTATAGAGAAATTTAGTACTGTTTTTTTATCTGTTCCTTAGGTGATAACATATTACCCATCAGAAGTCGTTTTTAATACCCCATGCTGGAATCTCATAATAAAGACTTTGTGACATGCCTTTGATGTCTCTTGCATAACTAGGGGCAATAAAATCATTAGTGAGTGGTAATTTCAGCTATGTTATAACCCTTTCAGCATTGCTGATCAAAACAGAGACCTGTGCAAATGAAGTAGAAACAGATGAGACGGCTCCTAGTGAAAATAGCTAAACAGTGGAGGCCCGGATCAGACAGTGAGATTTGTGAGGGAGCCATCATTTAATCTGAGCACCATAATTTGGTTTACAAACATGCATGCAGTTTGCGGCATCAAAAACTAGTTTTAACAACTATCATTCTGAATGTTTTAATTAAGTCGCCATAAAATTCAGGTTCGGACAATCCTGCTTGCAGAAATGTTTTCAAACCAACGGTATACTTGGACATAATTCAGAATGGCGGCTATAAAACTTAGAAAATATTTAACCTAGTTTATGATAACGGTTATCTTGGTACAAAAGTTAGGCAATTACTTTTGTTTTCGATAATTAAAGTCACAAACTTGACTAGATACGCTAGCAAGACGAAACTGTAAGCTACAGCCTAACAAGTATACAATTATATTTAAACAAAAACCTTGGTACCCAATCTCAAGCTCAGTCTAGGGCATGAAGATGGCATTTCACGATCAATCAAACATGAAGTATCCCCTTTAACCTGAGCCTAGAGCATTGTTTTTAAAGTAAACGGCTTATCTTATTTAATATATTTTATGCCATTCATCCCCCAAGCCGACTTCCAGGTATGGTTCTTATTTCATAATTTCATATTTTCTTTTTCCATAATGGTAACTACGGGGGAAATACATTTCAGTGAGATGGGATCTCAAGGGAAGCATTTGTTTTTCTGCATCATGTCTGGTTTCCGTATTCTGGTGATTGATTTATAATAATAAACGTGTACTTCAAGAGAGAGAGAGAGAGAGAGAGAGAGAGAGAGAGAGAGAGAGAGAGAGAGAGAGAGAGTGAGAGCGTAGGTAAAATGTCATAAATTTTAATAGAGATTATGTCAATAGATGATGATAATATTAGATACAGAAACGGCGCCTCTGTGTTATGAGGTACAGAGGTATTAGTTTTATTTAACTGCAGGTCTTTTGGATAAAATGTGTCAACCATTTGTACAAAATAAACATAACCAACATTTAGTAAATCATCCAAATATTGAGAAATTGAATGGAAAGTTTCATTAAAATTTGCCTGATTTTCGTGAGAAAGGGACATTAGAAAGTCTTTTTTAATAAAACAGAAATATATCTGGAATAAATTGGTGTGTGTGTGTGTGTGGGAGGTGGGAGGGGGTTACAATTTGTACGCAAAGGTATACCAACAATTTGTTGGTATAATTTAGCACCAAACTCAATAAAGATACTAGCAAGAAGAAACGAAAGCACCTCATAAACTCACTGGCAAGCCCACAAACTACAATGTTTATAGTTCTGAGAAGTGTAGAAACATTTTTCTTATTAGAAACAAGGGAAACATTATCAATATTACTAAGTCATCCAAATATCGAGACATTGAGTGGAAATCTGCAATCATATTTGCCTGATTACCGTAAGAAAGGGACAGAATAAAGTCTTTTTTGTATCAAAACAGAAATATACCTGCATTAAAGAGGGTGGATGGGGGTACAATTTGTACCCATAGATATAACAACAATTTGTTGGTATGATCTAGTACCAAACTTAATAAAGATATTAGCAAGAAGAAATAAAAGCACTTCAACATCTTACTGACAAGACCACTGACTTAAATATTTATGGTTCTGAGAAGTGAAGAAACATTTTTTTCTCATTACAAACAGTGTAAAACGAATTTTTTCTTCAAAAGATTCCTTCAAATAAATCAAGAAAATTATCTTTAATCAGCTTATGCAACAGCGTGTATAAAGCTAAAAAAAATCATATGTAGACAAAGTAGATACACGCAAATATCATTTATTGCAGTCAGTATGGCAACGGTATCTATATAGTGGTCCTCCAGAGATAATGGATTGAACTCTTCTATCGAAAATAATTTTCAAGTTCCCCGAACTAACGTGACCAGATGGAGGATAACAGAATTTAGAATCACTTCATTCTCAGGAATCGGGGAAGTTAATTTCAATATCTAGATCATTACAAACAAGGTAAAAAGAATTTTCTCTTCAGAAGATTCCTTCAAATAAATCAAGAAAATTATCTTTAATCAGCTTGTGCAACAGCGTATATAGGGGCTTGAAAAAAAAATCATATGAGGACAAAGTAGATACACGGAAATATCATTTATTGCAGTCAGTATGGCAATGGTATCTATTTAATGGTCCTCTAGAGATAATGGATTGAACTCTTCTATCGGAAATAATTTTCAAGTACCCGAACTAATGTGACCAGGTGGAGGATAACAGAACTTACATTCACTTCATTCTCAGGAATCGGGGAAGTTAACTTTAATATCTAGATCAGGACCATTTCTTTTGAAAATATATGTTGCACTTATAACAAATAATAGATTGTACGGTATTCAAGAATTAAGCAGAAATAGAAGAAATCGACATATTTATTTCTAAATATCTCTGAGTATACCCTCGTAAGAAAAGATTCGCCTAATAAATGCGTGATGTTAAAAGCAAATCTCGTATTGATATGACGATATCTGAACCCCCGGTGGTTTGCTCTACTGACCGTTCTAAGGCGGTGGTCGCGGTGTTGGTCTTACTCTTTGTTGCTTTGTAGTTTATTCTACGAGGCGGTTTGTTGTATGTCTTTCCGTGTGTCATTTTGTTCTTGTGTTTTTCAGTCCTTTTAGTATTGCGATTACCTCGCTTGGGGAAGAGAGAGCTAATCTTAGTGCTTTTCGTACGTTTGTTCGGTTTGTAAATGTTTAGATTCGTCGGTTTCCTCTTCCTCTTGGGGTCTGGAAAGGGCTGCGGTTTGTGATTGTGGCACTCCCTGGACTTTTCTCTTACCTTTTTTTTTTAACAACATTCTAAAATAATCAAGACGAAATTCTATGCTATCTGTATACAAAATCTCTGCCTGTTTCTTCTTTACGTAAATTAGAAACGGAAGTTGCTAAATTCAGTGACAATGGTAACATTACCGTTCACTCGAGGACCATGAGATCTAATATAAAAAAAAAAAAAAACAAAAAAAAAAAAACAACAACATCAGAACCTGGTAATTTAGAAAGAATACCATGATGGTATATATTATCATTGAAACTCATTTATGATTTGAGGTTAATTACAATATTTGACGATGAACAATTTAAAAGTTGGGTTTTCAAGTTCATTTTACATATTTTTTTTATGAAATAAAACTGATTATGCAATTTTGTAAAGGGATCTGTATTGCTTACAATTCAGCATGACATATTGGTTTGAACTTTAATAATCGTTTGATTAAAACAACAAAAAGTGTTTCCCTGTCGACCTTTTACTCTCATCGTTTCAGAATATGTTTTCAACACTAGTCTCAGGAGATTTAGTTCTATCATTCCAGAGAAGTATTAATGGCTATTCTCATGGGTATTTATTGTAAAAGCAAGTTTCCGCAAGTGTACCCAACAAAAAGCCAGATAGACATTTATATTGTAATTTTCTACACTTTGCATTAGCCTCAACGCAAAATGAAGAATTACTTTTTCTACACATTGCATCGATATGGACAATATAAATGCAAAACAAGTAGAAATATAGAGAAATTTTCCATTAAAGCATGTGGTTGTAATATGTCTCCCCATTATTTTTGTCACTGTCGTCTGTCTACAAGTCTGTATAATACAAAAGTATAGTACTGTGAACTACGCCGACCGTCACCTCATGACAAAGAAATAAATGCTATTAAGCTGACAGAATGGTGTTTAGTTCGTATAGTCGACCTAAGACTTAACTGTTCTGCATTTTGCGTTGAGGTAATAACTAATAGAGAACATTTATACATTTTGCGTTTACATCAACGCAAACTGTAAAAATTCCCTGCATTTTGCGACGCAAAAATAAAGAAAGTTTCTAAATTTTTTATGTTCGTCAACGCAAAATTTAGAAATTTCTATATTTTTCGACTCATTAAACTGTATTTCACCGAAGTGTAATCTAGGATTTCAAAACAAAAATAAAATAACTGAACAAAAAAACATATTTATAATAATCGAAAACAAAACTGTAAAAGAAATTATGCAAGAAATGCCCCACTTTGATTTTATGGTGTCATTGGTTGGCTATGTTCTGTGATTGCATCTCTTTCTGTACCATTATAAAAACACACCTATTCAAATATATTGAAAATTTCACCACCAAAAACTGAAAGTTTTCAGATAAAAATTCTGATTTTTTTTTTCATATTACTGCTCGAAACATAGACTGTGGGTAATCAGTGTACCCACAATCTCTGTTTTTAAGCAGAAATAAGAAAAATAATGTATACCCCTTTAAACCCCAGTTTTATTATATAAAAGTGGGGGTTAAGGGGGTTAAAATTATATAGTTAAGTTGTCGTGATAACATCTTGCTAGTTTCAAAAATTGTGTAAAATCGAGCTATAGCATATATACACCAAAATTACCTGAATGTTGTTGTCCACCTGATTATCAATCTCCACTGAAATTCAAACACGCTTTTATACAAAATTTTGGCAACGGTTATTTATATCCGCGCTATCCTTGTCTCTGTGATATAAGAGTGCAGTGTCGAGATGGTTAATTGTAAAACCTGGCCTAGGACATAGGAAAACATTGGAGACCCAGATCAGACGAAGCAGAACGCGGCGTCTGATCAGAGTATGCAATGTTAGCTTAAATTTCAGGAAGTTAAGGTAAAATAAAACAATCTCAAGTAAATGCAAATATTATCACTAATTTAACAATCAATCATTTATACCACATTACAGAGCCAAACCCGTCCTTATTATTGATAACCTTTAAAGCGCTAAGCAATTTGTAGCAGACGACATTCTGAAATTCATTCAGTTTTTTTTTCAGAGCAGACGATCCATATGAAACACCAAGGCTTATTTTCTCTGAAATTATACAAAAACAAATATCAAAATGTCGTCTGCTGCAGTTATGATCAGCGCTGTAAGGTTTAATTTTTAAGTACATTTGTATAATGACATGAAGTTAAATTCTCTAGTTTATGACAGCCATTCTTAAACCCATTCGTCAATTTTACTAATAATTGAAAAACGTCAAACCAAAATATAGTTTAATTCATAGACAAGACGAGTAAGAATTGATAGTTCTAAGTATCTGTACTTTAAAGTGATATAATATCTGTTTGAACTGAGTTTGCCATGATATCTGGTGATGGTGGTCGTAGTGGGTGGTTGGGGGCGGGGGAGCGGGGGGTGCTGTGTGTGTTTGAGGGTGGGGGCGCAAGTTGTCCAAGCCACGGTTTCTTCAGCCCAATGGATGGCAAGCTGCCTAGAGCAGCTGTACCCTTGAGGGCAAGCAGTCCGTTGAGTACGTGTGTGTGTGTGTGGGGGGGGGGGGGGGGGGGGGCGAGGGCAAATACCTTGCGGAATCTTTACCTACGGGGAGCTGGGGAGAGGAAAGCTGCCCTGGGGCCAAGATAAACCGGTGTCCCAGTTTATCTTGTCCCCTCCTGTATCTTGTCCCCCCTGGGTTAGTTTGTCCTCGGGGACAAGATACCGTAGCCGCGGTATCTTGTCCCCCCCTACTCTTGTTTCGGCTTTTTGTTTGTCTATGTTATTTTTTCTATTTTGTTACAAGTGTTTTATTCTTTCAACAGGCTAGACAATCTTTATTTTGTGATTGTTCTATGGAAGATCACAATTTTTCTCTTTGTGAAGTTAAAAGTCTACATAGTTCACTCAAGTACACATTGAAATGTTGCTGAATGGACAGGAGTAATCAGGGAACAAGCTACCGTACCCACAGTATCTTGCCCCATCCTCCACCCCATCCCCACCACCTACCCCCATCCTGTTGTTACATCTTTTTTTCGTTTGTCCATGTTGTTTTCTATTCCATTTCAAGTGTTTCCCTCTAGGGGACAAGATACCGTATCTAGGGTATCTTGTCCCCCCTTTTGTTATTTATACTTTTTTGTCTAAGCTATTTACAGGTTATAAGATATTTATATATTGTGTTTTTTCTACAGAAGATCACATTTTGTTCTTATTTATAAATGTATATAGTTCCCTCAGGTACACATTGAAATGTTTCTGATAAGATAGACTAATCATAGGGTATCTTGTCCCATCTCTTGTTACATCTTTTTTTTCTGTCTCTACTATTTGTCTGTTCCATTATAAGTTTTTCTTCTTTCAACAGGTTTAATTTAAGAATCAGTCTTCTTATTTCTGAATAAAAGCTCATTTGGTGTGCACTTGTCTCATTCGTCTCAATGAGGCGATTCTAACAAGTATCCACAATACAGGTTTCTAAAGAGAAATGAAAAAAAAAACAAAAAAAAAAAAAAAAAAAAACACCCCTTAATCTTTATTCTGTTATTGTTCTGCAGATCACAATCTTTCTCATCATAAATTAAATTACTCCCAAACTTCATTCTACATATATGTCTGGGGGCTTGCCATATTTGCAGGGTCAGGCTAAATACTACCATTATTCAAATGGCTTATTTTATCACATATGAGATACAAAATGTTTTGTCTAATATAGGATAGTTCAGTAAGAGTGGGTAAGGTAAAACAGTGACTTGCTGGCATGGTAAGAAAACAATAATTAATGGATGGTGTCAAACATTTTTAACGACATGCATAGCCGCGGTGTCTTGTCCCCACTCTTGTTTTGGCTTTTTTTTTTTTTTTTTTTTTTTTTTGTTTGTTTGTTCCAATTTTTCTGTTCTAAGTGTTTTCTTCTTTCAACAAGCTAGAAAATCTTTATTTTATGATTGTTCTATGGAAGATTACAATTTTTCTCTTTGTGAAGTTATAGAAGATATAGTAGAGGAGATGAAAGTGAAGAACAGGGGAGAAAGAAGAAAATGAATCGATGTTTAGAAATGAGATACTAAACGAGATGAAAGAGGGTGACAGGGAAGAAAGAGGAACAGGAATGAAAGTGAAGAAACAGAAGAAATAACATTCCCGCTCAACCCTTACATGCTGCAAGGACAGCAGGCCTTGCCCAACAGTAAGCCAATATCAGTTGGATTCCCAGAAGATACACGACACCTTCTCCTCACCCACCACCAGATAGGCTGAAGGAACATACTGCTTCAAACAGGCTACATCGATGCAAAGGCTGATACCAAAGCTGAAGCTGACACTGATGCAAATGGGACCCTCACCAAAAACAATATTTCCCATTCCCCTTGTTGGGTGGACATAATAAACCAGTTATGTTATCATATCTACCTTGCCAAACCCACCAATTCTAATACATATCAAAACTGTATTGTGTATCTCATTGACTTTGTTAGCATGCACATAGCTTGAACTTACCCAAACAAAAGAATCCAAAGTGTAGGCAGTGGTAGTAGGCAGGAGGCAACAAGATAAACCAGCTACGGTATCTTGTCCCCCAACATTTCTATGCGAACCCATTTTCAGTACATTTCACATTCTGTATCTCCAGTGCTGACCATAACCATCGATATCTTAACTGAACAAAATGCAGGGTGATGGCTGTAGGGGTGGGGACAAGATAAACCAGGCATGGTCTCTTGTCCAAACCACCTCACTATACTCATCATTATTACCCTACCCATATATGTAATAAATAAATGACAATGAAAAAGTGAATAAGCACTGCTTATTAGATACCCGCCACAAAGGTATTAAATGGTCAATGAAAACAGCAGCTTGGTCCAGAATATTAAAAAAAATTCCATAGCAACAACATCTTATCAACATCAACATTCATGCAAAATGTTACAAGATTCCTAAAATTATTAAGCAAGATAGACAGGAAAAACAAAAGTGTTACGGACATTAAAGAATTACAAAGGGGAAAAACTAAAACAGTATTGATCCATTGACCCTTCTTTTTTTGTAGCAGCAACATCTCAAGAATATCAACATTTGTGCATAATATGATAAGATTCCTAATAATCAAACAAAAACAACAACAAAACAAAAAAAACAAAAAAAAAAAAAAAAAAAAAAAAAAAACAGTTTTCAATATCTACAAAGGGGGATAGTTATATAAGTATTGATCTCTGGACGCGGCTGCAACAACATCTTATCAATATCATCATTTATCCAAAATATGATAAGATTCATAAAACTAATAAGCAAGATTGACAGAAAAACCAAAATGTTACGGACAACTTGTGAAGAATTACAAAGGGAAATAACTATAACAGTATTGACCTCTTGACCCTGCAAAATATGTAAAATATGATAAGATTCCTAATATTATTAATCAAGATATGCAGACAAACAGTTTTCAAGAACTACAAAGGGGAATAACTATATAAGTATTGATCCCTAGACCCTGATTTTTGCCCAGAAAAACAGTTTTCAAGAACTACAAAGGGGAATAACTATATAAGTATTGATCCCTGATTTTTGCCTTGCAACAACATCTTATCAATATCAACATTTATGCAATATGATAAGATTCCTAATATTATTAATCAAGACATGCAAAAAAAAAAAAAAAACCCAAAGTGAAACGGACAATAGTTTAAATAATTACAAAGGGGAATATCTATAACAGTATTGATCCCTTGATCCTTATTTTTCTGTAGCAGAAACATCTCATGAATATTAACATTTATGCAAAATATGATAAGATTCCTAATATTACTTGTCAAGATATGCAGGAAAAAAAAACAAATTGTTACTAACAAAAAGTGTCACAGACAACTTTTAAAGGATTACAAAGGGGAATAACTATAACAGTGTTAATCCCTTGACTCGTATTTTTCTGTAGCAGCAGCATATCATGAATATCAACATTTATGCAAAATATGATAAGATTTCTAATAGTATTAATCAAACTATTTAGGAAAAACCAGTGTTACGGATAGAGGGATGACAGTGTGAAAACAGTATACCTCCCCAAGCCCCCACCTCCCGACCAAACTTTGCTTGTGTGGGGTATAAAAACTGTATCCCATATTGGCCAAAAATACTCATCTCTGGATAGCACTAAACCTGAACATAAATTGTTGCAACCTAACCAAATGTTGTGTGGTGGTAATGGGGACAACATATGGCAGTTGTAGTATCTAGTAAACACTTGCCCATGTCCCTTCTCAGAATTGTCTCTTCTCTTCCTTTTGGTCTTTCTGTCAAGCAACAAAATAGTATAAACTTTTACCTTTATTTTCTTAAGATAGACATGCAATCAAGTCTCTGAAGTATGTTAACATCTGATGACAACAGTCAAAATGAGAAGTTATACTGGAACTGGTATGATTTGTGTATCAATGTCAGGAGGTGAAGGAAATTGAGCACTGAAGTTGAAAAAAAATAGCAAAGACTCATAAACATAAAGGTAATAAGAGGAGTGGGGGTGGGGTGGGGACAAAATACCGAGGCTACAGTATCTTGTCCCCGGGGACACCGTAGCCGCGGTATCTTGTCCCCGAGGACAAAATAACCCAGAGGGGGACAATATACCATGTGGTATCTTGTTCCCGGGGACAAGATACCGCGGGGGACAAGATAAACTGTTACACAGGTACACTTATACTAAGAAGTGAATAGGGATGGCAGTCAAACATCAAAGCCAGAAAGGTAAATAGTGTAGATCCAAACGAGAAAGTCATCTATTCTATATCGACACTGGTTGCACATGTACATATATTGGTCTGCTAGCTAAAAGGGACCAATGCAGCACCTAATCATCGAAAGTATAACTTTGTAAATGCATATGTAAGTCATGATCCTTGTTTTGATGTGTGTTGTTGCATGTAGAATCATATCATTACGAAAACACGCCTATTCAAATATATTGAAAATTTTACAACCAAAAACTGGCAAATTTTCAGATAAAAAAATCAAATATTTTTCTTATTTCTGCTCAAAACATAGATTGTGGGTACTCGTTAGAACCGCCTCGGCGAGGCGGTTCTAACGAATACCCACAATCTATGTTTTGAGCAGAAATAAGAAAAATAATGTATACTCCTGTAAACCCCAGTTTTACTACATAAAAGTGGGGTTTAAGGGGGTCAAAATTATATAGTTATGTTTTCGTGATGTGTTAACGCGCAAAAGCTTGTTCCCGTCTTTTGTTTATTTCTTTGACTCATGAAACACAGACAACATTAATATTGTCTGGCACTTCACTGACAACATTTTTGATGGCCAAGGATGCAAAAGATGTTCATGCAGCCAACGAAGACGCTGACCAGACTGCGCGAATATTCTGTCGTATTCATGGACATGTACCATTGTATTCATTAATATGTACTTTCGTTTTCATAGACATGTACTTTCGTGTTCATGGACATGTAATTTCGCATTCATCGACATATACTTTCGTATTCATCGACATGTACTTTCGTCTACATCGACATGTACATTCGTGTTCATGAACATGTAATTTAATATTCATCGACATGTACTTTCGTATTCATCAATATGTATTTTTGTATTCATCGACATGTGCTTTCGTATTCACCGACATGTGCTTTAGTACTCATCGACATGTACTTTCGTATTCATCAATATGTATTTTTGTATTCATTGACATGTGCTTTTGTATTCACCGACATGTGCTTTAGTACTCATCGACATGTACTTTCGTATTCATCAATATGTATTTTTGTATTCATTGACATGTGCTTTTGTATTCACCGACATGTGCTTTAGTACTCATCGACATGTACTTTTGTATTCATCGACATGTGCTTTCGTAGTTATAGACATGTACTTTCTTATTCATATAATTGTACTTTCGTGTTCATGGGCATGTGCTTTCATGTTCTTGGACATGTACTTTCGTATTCACTCACATGCACTCTCGTATTCAGCGACATGTACTTTCGTATTCATGGCATTTTCTTTCCTTTCAACGATTTAACCTTGTTTTGTCTCACCTTGTATATACTTGATTTATATTGCAATAGACCTAACGTGCATGTGCAAGCTCGCCAGACAAAATAAAAACAGAAGTTTTCAATGAAATAGTAAGAGGTATGTTATGACTCAAATGTTTAGTAAATAAATCAAGAAACGCGCACGTTCAAATACGAATATTCCTACGACTTTGACGTCAGACCACAAAATCATGAAACGTGAAATTTAAAGGTGAAAAGTAATTTAATATCTGTGGAACTCATAAAGAATCTAATGACTCTTTCAAAATGAGAGAGTAAATAACATTTGCGCTTTTGTTACAGTCGATTCTCGTTACCTTGAATTCGCTTATCTCGCATAACCGCTTATCTCGAGGTGAAAATATAGTCCCTGTTTTAACATGGAAATCTAGCAGCAGGAAATAAAATTTTGTAGAATAGAGGAGAAATTGTTCGTAGAGAGCACTGCTCTTTTCAACAATATTTTGACCACATCAGGGGTCCAATTTCATTTTCATTTGTGAAATGTGGTTGTTCAATTTATTTATTCCTGAATTCTTCAAATCTGATATGTCGATGTATGGGTATCTCAAAGTATTTTAAAGAGTCCCTTGAACTTCTAGATAACAAGAGTCGATTGTATTTTATCATTATTATGTTATTTTTTATGCTCCCGCCTGCCGAAGGCAGCAGAGGGTCATATAGCGTTTCGCCCTGATGTCACACAAGTTACGTTCATATACCGTTTCGCCCTGATGTTACGTTCGTATATGCTGTGCGTATGGCACGTCTAACAAATGTTTATATTTATATTCAAATTAACATTGACATTTGCGTCTGCAGTTGTTTGGAGGTCATAGCTAAGGTACTTTTTAAACAGGGAAGTAGAAATTTGTTATGCTACATAACCAGACTTATTCTAAACCTTCAACTCAATGCTTAAGTTGTCCCTAAGGCATGCCCTGGTGTGAGGCTAAGGGTCGGGACATTTGTAGACTTTAGACACATGTCTAGTTTTGTTATTATTTAGTGTGTGTGTGTGTGTGTGTGTGTGTGTGTGTGTGTGTGTGTGTGTGCGCGCGCGCACAGCAGATAAAGATTTCCTAACAGCTGAAGATCGTACATTTTGGCATTGTTTTGATCAGCTGCCATGAGTGTACTTAGAGGCCTTAACCCGACCAGCCCATTTATTTGTAGACCGGACCAAACAAGCCACGGTGTGAGAAAATGCCATTGTGTTCTATGCAAAAGTAGAAGACCTGCATCATTCTGCCTATTCACACAGACAAAATAATAAAAACAAATTATCTTTCCTGTTACATCGATTTAAACCCACAGTGGTTTTGGTTTCTAAAGCTGCGGTTTCGGTGTTGTTTGGTTTTCGTCGGCCTTGTGGCTTCGCGCTGCGGTTTTTGTTTTCGTGTTTTCTCCTGTTCGTTGTTTTATTGTGGTGTTTAGTAGATCCTGTCTAGCATAATGATCACCTCGTTGGGGAAGAGGGAGCTGTTTGCTTGCTTTTCTTTATTTATTTATTATTGTTTTGTATGTGGCTAATGTGCTGTCTGTCTTTGTTGGTTTGTTCTACCTCCGGGTGTCATTGGTAGGCTGTACTCCGTGGATGTGGTCTCAGACATTTTCTATAATATCATTATGAAAACACGCCTATTCCAATATACTGAAATTTTTACCACAAAAATTGAAAATTTTCAGATAAAAAAAAATCTGATATTTATCATACAGTAGAACTTCAGTGGCTCGAACCCCGATGACTCGTTTACCATGGAAGAGTCGAACACGTTCTTTAGTCCGCAGGAATTTCCTCCAAATACAATATACGGATAATTTAGGGATATTTTCTTTTATCTTGCAAATGTATGCTGTGTGCACTCATTAGAATCGCCTCGATGAGGCAATTCTAATGAGTACACACAACATACATTTATAATATAGAACACCGAAAAAATACCCCACAATTATCTTCATTATGCCTCCTGGTAGGGCACTAATAGTAACCCTCCGTGGCTCGAACTACCGCTTTCTCGAACACATTCTCATGGTCCCAAAGGGGTTCGAGCCATCGAAGTTCGACTGTATTTCGTTTACCGAGGCGGTTCTAACGAGTACCCACAATCTATGTTTTGAGCAGAAATAAGAAAAATAATATATACCCCTGTAAACCCCAGTTTTACTATATAAAAGAGGGGTATAAGGGGGCAAAATTATATAGGAGTGTTTTCGTATATAGGAGCGGTTCTAACGAGTACCCACAATCTATGTTTTTGAACAGAAATAAGAAAAAATAATATATACCCTGTAAACCCCAGTTTTACTATATAAAAGAGGGGGTTAAGGGGGTCAAATTTATATAAGTATGTTTTCGTGATGTTTGCTCAATTTTAGTAGTACACAAATGGCTACAACCTGTCGTATAGTTTGAGCTGCACCAAGAGAAATATTGTCAGATGTGTGCACCCAATAGAGACTTAGATCAGCCTGCACATCCACACAATCTAATCAGTCAGAGCTGCGTGCTCTTTTAAAGCCTAGGATACAATATTTCTCATGCCTCTTTATAATTTTAATGGATTACTTTGGAACTATCATACTTGTCATGGAATTATATTATAATAAAACTTCAATGACTCAACTAACAGTGGCTCATTTACTGTGACTGATTCGAACTCGTTCTTGAGTTCCTAGAGAATCTTTCCGCATCACGAAAACATGCCTATATAATGATGACCCACTTAAACACCACTTTTGTATACTAAAACTGGGGTTTACAGAGGTATACATTAACTTTATTATTTCTGATCGAAAACATAGATTGTGGGTACTCGTTAGAACCGCCTCATTGGGGCGGTTCTAAAGAGTACGAACATTTTTAGCAGAAATATGAAGAATATCAGAATTTTTATCTGAAAATTTTCATTTTTTTTTATTTGGAGGGAGGGGAGGTAAAATTTTCAGTATAATTGAACAGGCTTTTTTTCGTAATGGATAGTTCAAGAAAGCAAATATATAGGGATATTTTAATGAAAACTTCATATCTGTTTTTTATATTTTTATCGTGAAAAAGTATGTTGTGTAATCTCATTAGTTTTGCCCCATTGAGGCGATTCTACTGGGTACACGCGCAGCATACCATTATTTTATAGAAGTCCTTAATTATCCCCATTTGCCTACTGACCTGGCGCAGTGATTAACCCTCAGTGGCTCGAACTACTCGTATCTAGAACAAATTTCTATGGTCCAAAAGATTGAAGTTTATTTGTAGTTTAACCTTTACCACTCTCTGGGCATTTTCAGCAGACGACAAAATGATGTTATTTTTCTTATTTTTCCCAGAAAACAGGATTTGACATTTCATGCAAATTGTCTCCTTAGGAGACAATTTGCATGAAATGTCAAATCCTGTTTTCTGGGAAAAATAAGAAAAATATTTCAAAATGTCGTCTGCTGAAAATTTTACCCAGAGTGCTAAGCGTTAAACTTAATAACGTCGAATTAAGACCTCTATTACGATCTTATCTGAACTTGTTATTCAAATGCAAATCATTGTTCCATTTCCCCTGTAAAAGTTCAAGCATGAGTTTGATTCAAATTGCGTTGCACGCTTTAAAATTGACATGAATTGACATGATAAAGGTTTTAGAGACCGTTTAATCAGCAATATCGCCATTTGGAGCTCAACTGGAAATTAAAAAACAACTCGAGAGTAGAGATGCTGAAAAAAGCAGTTAAGCACATTAAATGCTAAGGATTTACTGTTATTTCAAATAACATCTATTGTGAAAGTATCCTTTAACAACCTAAGACTCGGGACTTGACTAAGACTTGTAAACAGTCATCAGAACAACTAAAATGCCACCCTCGTTTTGTTCTTATACTTGACTTCGTTCTGGATTCTCTCATAATTTGGTGATTTCTTATTTTTTTTTCTTTCCGTATTGCTCTTTATTGAGATCCGAAGAAATGAAAATACTGTCAATAAAGCGTTGATTGAGGAATGAGATGAGAAAGTTCATTGAAGCACTGAAGTGGAAACGTTCATGCTCAGCACTTGATTCAGACATTGTTTCAACATTGTTCAGTTGGTCCCAATGATTAGTTCTGCGATCTGCAATACACGGTCAATTTACATGTAACTTCAGCTCAAACATTTATTAATCACCTATCTGTTTGCAAAAATATTTTCAAGTTTTCAGCTTGGTTTAAAAAAATGTTCAGTGTTTAACTCCTTTAATAATGTTGTTCAGACTCAGGATTTATGATAATTATGGCCGCCCAGCAGTAGAAATGATCAGTTATATGTTAGGATGGCTTTCTTGCCAAAATGTCGTGTTTTGTGACTATTTTATTAATATATTATGAAACTGTATTTTCCTTAGTTTGTGATATTCCCAGCGCCTAAACATGACTTGAAAGCGTAGCACTCATAATTCACATAATAGAAAGAAGATCAACATAAATGAACAAAATACAGCCGAAGTTCAATGGCTCGAGAATCTTTTGGACCATAGAAATTTGTTTTAGACAGGGGTAATTCGTGCAACTGAGGGTTAATTATAGCGCAGTCAGGAGGCAAAGGGGGATAATTAAGAAATGTCTTATCGATCTCCTATAAAATGATAGTATGTTGCGTATACTCATAAGAATCGCATTAACGAGGCAATTCTAATAAGTACTTAAATAATAAATTCTTAAACGAAATAAGATGATTTCACTAAAATATCCCTAAATATTTGTTTTCTTGGGCATTAGGAAGAATTTCTTAGGGCCCCTAAAACGAGTTCGAATCAAGCGCGGTAAACGAGCCATCGGTGTCAGAGTCTTTGAAGTTTTACTCATCACGAAAATATGCTTATATAATTTTGACCCCCTTAAAGCCCACTTTTACATAGTATAACTGGGGCTTACAGGGGTATACACTATTTTTCTTACTTTGCTAAAACATAGTTTGTGGGTACTCGTTAGAACCGCCTCGGAGAGGCGGTTCTAACGAGTACCTACAATCTATGTTTTAAGCAGAAATATAAAAAATATCAGAGTATTTTATCTGAAAATTTTCCATTTTTGGTTGTAAAATTTTTAATATATTTGAATAGGCGTGTTTTCGTAATGTTAAGAAGATGTCCAAGAAGAGCCACGATCACAGAACACAGTCTACCATTGACACCAAGAGGAATAATAAACAAACTATGGCGGACAGTACATACGTAACAAAACAATGGCAAGCAACGCAACCAGTTTTCGCGTCCCCAACGAGGTGATAACAATCTCGCACAGAACCCGCCATACAATAAGACATTAAACAAGGCAAAATACCTTTTCGTCCTTTAAGTTCTACGTCATCAAAACTTTGCTGATCAAAACTACGTTATTCTATTATCCCGCCCAAAATTGATAAGAACAGAAATCGGAGACTGGTCTACACGTTATTTTGTTCACCATGTTTAGGATACGTGTTCATTAACGCTTAACAAGCTTGGTGAAATTTCAGTAGACGACATTTTGAAGTTACGTTTTCGCATGTCGTAGCTCATTGACCCCCCTAAACACCACTTTTACATAGTAAAATTGGCGTTTACACGTGTATACATTATTTTTCTTATTTCTGCTCAAATACATAGATTGTGGGTACTCGTTAGAACCGCCTCGTTGAGGCGGTTCTAACGAGTACCAACAATCTATGATTTGAGAAGAAATTTGAAAAATATCAGAATTTTTTATCTAAAAGTTTTCATTTCTTTGGTGGTAAAATTTTCAGTATATTTGAATAAGCATATTTTCGTAATGTATTACAGGCACTTACTCATGTAATTTCCTTACTTTACAGGACAGACTTTCTACAAGCACTCCTGATTGAATATGACAGCCGCATCCCACCAAACTTCGAAAAAGGTGAGTATATTATGCAATTTATGGCAACTTTGTTTACTCCTAGTTGCACAAAACTACTCGTTTGTATTCTAGGCTTGGTGTGACCAGTACTTTGGTGAGTTTCTTTTGACATAAACGAACACGATTCTAGTGGAAAACTACCCTTATAACAAACATATTCCTTCATGCGGATTTGTATCCATAATTGCACTGAGCTTCAAACAATTTCTCGACATTTTTTTTATAATCCAGCATTAGTGTTCCCTGTTCTCTTATACAGAGTCTTTGTTCCTGTATGGGCAAAGATGCACTTGGTAAATCGTTTGCCACGTTTAACAAAGCATCACAAAAACATACCTATATAATTTTGACCCCCATAAACCCTACTTTTATATAGTAAAACTGGGATTTACATGGGTATACATTATTTTTTTTATTTCTGCTTAAAACATAGATTGTAGGTACTCGTTAGAACCGCCTCAGTGAGGCGGTTCTCACGAGTACTCACAATCTATGTTTTAACAGAAATATGAAAAATAGCATAACGCGGCGTCTGATCAGGGTCTACACTGTTTGCAGCAAGTATTAGAATTCCTGTAAAACATGGCAATAGTAAAACTAACCAGACACCCTTTTTACTGGAAATAAACCGGTCCAAAGAGTTAAGGTAGAAGAATCCACTAGGCATTAATGGGTTAAGAGTAGACCATTACGAAAACACGCCCATATAAATATTTGAAAATTTCACCACCAAAAACTGAAAGTTTTCAGATAAAAATTCTGATATTTTTAAGATTTCTGCTGAAAACATAGATTGTGATTCTAACGAGTGCCCACAATCTATGTTGTAAGCAGAAATAAGAAAATTAATGTATACCCCTGTAAATCCCAGTTTTACTATATAAAAGTGGGGTTCAAGGGGGTCAACATTATATAGGTATGTTTTCGTGATGCCTTTTTTGGAGCCGAAACCATTTTGAAATATTTGCCTCCCTTGAGAGTGTATCAGTTCTCCTTAAGCTAATGCAACAAGCTTGATTTTTTTGTCTTGCCTCGGCTTGCTAGCTGTTTGTATTTCTGCCAATCACGTTGCTTAAGTTGTGGAATTCTGGGTAATTTCTTAATCAGGAAAAAGTGGATAATGGTGTTCAGATCCCAGTGCCTTGTTTTAGTTGATTCGATTGACAAAACCAGATGCACGCTTTTAATGTCATTGTAGCTTCCGCCTGATAAACAGATATATCATTGAGCCCATCCGGGTTATTTTGAAAATCGAACACAGCTTAAGTCGGCGCTAGAGGGCGTATGCAGCCTCGCAGACTACAGTGCTGGATATGAAGAGACTGAATCAAACCGAGATTCTGATATTCGTGATTCTGTGTGTTCTTTGTTTCCAAAGGCGACCCTTTTTCACTTTTATTTTATACATAGTGATGATTTGTTTCGTACTTGCCTCGAATAGTTTAAATCACACACACACACACACACACACACACACACACACACACACACACACACACACACACACACACACACACACACAGATAGAGGAAAAGAAAGGGAGAGAGCTCCAAAAGTTATTAGTCGATAAGACCATGAGATACGACAAAATCAGGTACCTTATTTTAAAGAGAGATCAGGGGTCTTTTCAATGTAGCCAGATCGTGTAGCCGTTCGCTAGTGAAAACAATACAGAAGCTATCCAGAAAGCGTCTAAGTCACAAAACAAAGCCTTCCAGTGACACCAAGGGCAAGAGTAAACAAACTAAGATGGACAGCACACACCTTACAATGGAGGGCAAACATCACGAAAACATACCTATATAAGTTTGACCCCCTTACACCTCACTTTTATACAGTAAAACTGGGGTTTACAGGGGTATACATTATTTTTCTTATTTCTACTTAAAGCATAGATTGTGGGTACGCGTTAGAACCGCCTCGTCGAGGCAGTTCTAACGCGTACCCACAATCTATGTTTTGAGCAGATATATAAAAAATATCAGAATTTTTTATGTGAAAATTTTCATTTTTTGGTGGTTAAATTTTCAGTGTATTTGAATAGGCATGTTTTCGTAATGATTACCCGCTCCCTCTTTTTCAACACATTACTAAAACATGACTATTCAAATATACTGAAAAAGTGACCACCAAAAATTGAAAACTTTCAGATAAAAAAATCTGCTAAAAATATAGATTGTTTTTTTTTTTTTTTGTTTTTTTTTTGAGCCGAAATAAGAAAATAATGTATATCCCTATAAACCCAAGTTTTACAGTATAAAAGTGGGGTTTAAGGGGGTCAAAATTATATAGGCATGTTTTCGTGATGAGAACGACCTGAACTTGAATGCCAGACGGGACCCACCAAACAGAACAAGAAAACACAATCTGCGCAGTACGATCAAGCCCTTCGTTTTCTTTTGGCATGGTCATTGTATTCTGTAGAATATATGAATGGGCAGTATGAACTAATCGGATTCTTCGCTGTCCACATATTCCCAAATTCCTCGAGGAATTTGGAGAGTATGCGGGCAGCAAAGGACCCGTCAAAACATACGTTCGCTCTGCGCGCTCCATACGTATTATATTAGTTAAGCCAGCGCACCACAAAAGCAACAAATTGGCATGTGCGCCCAGCGAAGATTCAGATCAGCCTTAGCATCTGCCTGAGCAGCCTGTCTTCGCTTTGCGTTTAATGGATAGTTAAGGACTCAAGTTTTCTTCATGCGGACAGCGAAGACTCTGATTAGCATTACGAAAACCTGCCTATATAATTTAGAACCCCTTAAACCCCACTTTTATATAGTAAAACTGGGGTTTACAGGGGTA
Organism: Anodontia alba; assembly: GCA_964016985.1. Lineage (NCBI taxonomy): Eukaryota > Metazoa > Mollusca > Bivalvia > Lucinida > Lucinidae > Anodontia > Anodontia alba. The sequence continues at coordinate 102,328,302 of OZ024826.1, read as the reverse complement.
TGCATTATTTTTCTTATTTCTGCTCAAAAACATAGATTGTGGGTACTCGTTAGAACCGCCTCGCCGAGGCGGTTCTAACGAGTTCCCACAATCTATGTTTTTGAGCAGAAATATGAAAAATATCAGATTTTTTTATCTGAAAATTTTATGTTTTTGGAGGTAAAATTTTCTATATATTTGAATAGGCGTGTTTTCGTAATGACTGGGTGGATGCCCTAGCTGTTCTGAGTCTTCGCTTGGCGCACATCCATTTGTTGGTTTTGTCATGCGCTGGCTCATTTATCTTTAGCAAATCCGCGGAAGAATTCCGCACCATTCACCGCAATACACCAGAATATAAAGTTGAATCTGTCGTATTTAATGCTACCATTAATATTATATGGAATTTATACTGATAATATCCGCCATGATAAAGCGGTCCCGTCTCACTTAAATCACAGACAGTTCCTCATATTTCTTGCAGTTATCCATCAATTATTTCAAATGGACCGCGTCATGTGAAAAAGTTCTTTGGGCATATGCGGACAGCGAAGGCCCAGATCAGCCTGCGAATACGCGCAGTCCGATCCGGATCTTCACAGCACTGTCCGCTATCAGAATCATTGGATACTATAGAATGTATGAATGGAGCGCAAGGGCCCGAATGATACTTAGTGCATGCATAGGAAGATCTGAATCTGCGCGTTTCGCACATGTTCGAAGTCAATTTTTCGCTTGATCCGGCTCAAACGTTTCTATTGCAGCAAGCGAAAATCGCTGCAGGTCTTTAATATGTTCTGTAAAGAGATACTCTTCAGAAACAAGAAACACATTACTGAAGAGAAAATATCAACACTGCTCACATCCCGTAGAAACTCTATTTTCACATTTTCGGAATATGTGCGCAGTGATTAAAACATGACTAGATAATAGAATCGTGAAGCACGAGTAATCATTGCGGCCTAATACACGCTGTAGTGCTGCTATTTTTTTTTAAATGTTGTAGGTAGAGAGAGAGAGCACTTGGAAGCAATAAAAGCATCAAATAATAGAAAAAAATAGACTTTGCTCATGAACAAGACAATGTTAAATGTAGCAGTACTCATGTTTTGTGAACCGGCCTTGAGGCTATAAAACTTTTTTTCATGCTCAAGAGCATGAAATTTTCTCTGCTAATAAATATGAAAATGCCAACAAAAGTTGGCATTTTCATATTTATTAGCAGATAAATTTTAATGCTCAGCTACGTTTAGCAAGAAAGAATTTGTAATTGTTAGCAATTTGAGATTTATTAGCAAAACAAATTTCATGCTCAGCTGAGTTGAGCATAAAAAAGTTTTATAACCTCGGGACCCGAACTCTATGTGTTACAAAAAGGGTTCCGTGATCTCAAAGGAACACATCTATGAATCGAAACTATCAGACTCGGTATTGTTCAACATGGCGGTAAATAATAATCTGTCTTCTAACTATGGTCCATGTACGTCTTAGTGATCTATTCAGAAATCGATGTTTACAAAATAATCAGACAGAATGGTCCATTATGACCAGACTACATGATTTGGACATTGCAGATATCGTATGGCGGGATTGCAATCTCATTAATCGGTTGCCACAATCGATCCCGTTTATTTGTATCCAAGCCGTGCGAATAAACGTTGTTATGGGAACCATGAAGGCATAATCATTTGCCACCAAGAAAACATGCCTATATAATTTTGACCCCCTTAAACCCCACTTTTATATAGTTTACCGGGATATACATTATTTTTCTTATTTTTGCTCAAAACTATAGATTGTGGGTACTCGTTAGAACCGCCTCGGCGAGGCGGTTCTAACGAGTGCACACAATCTATATTTTGTGCAGAAATATGAAAAAAAATATCAAAGATTTTTATCTGAATTTTTTTAATTTTTGGAGGAAAAATTTTCTATATATTTGAATAGGCGTGTTTTCGTAATGCATTCACTCAGTACTATCAGGGTTTTTTACTGTCTGCTTATAGGATCTTGGAACATTGACAATACAGGGCATAAAGCAATGTCCCTAGATTGGTTATGAAACTATGAAACGGCAGCCAAAATAAAAAAAATAAAATAAAATAAAAAAAAAAAATACCACATGCACGCACACATTATTACAATCAATTTTAATTGTCTCTACGCCAACGCTTGCAAAAACAGCGTAATATAAAAATCTAAAAGATTGCCTTTGGAAACAAAGAACACGCAAAATAACGAAAATCGGAGACTCGGTTTTATTAAGTCTCTTAGTATGCAACAATGTTGTTTGCGAGGCTGCATATGCCCCTAGCAGTGGCTTAGGCGGTATTCATTTTCAAAGTAACCAGAATTGGCTCCATGATTCCGAAGGAAATAAAAATAGTACTTGCAATATGAGGCAATCTCTTGTTACGTTTTTGGCCGGTGTGAGGAGTATTTATACTGCATCGTTATATTCTCTCGGTACATAATGCGTCGCTTCCTACTATATTAACGAGGAACAAAAAGGTTTAAGGAGCATTTAAATGTTTTGATTTCGAAGTCAAACAGTCAGTTAGTATATGATAACATTACGAAAAAAAACGCCTATTCAAATATATAGAAAATTTCATCTAAAAAAAAACTTGAAATTTTCAGATACAAAAACTCTAATATTTTTCATATTTCTGCTCAAAACATAGATTGTGGGTACACGTTAGACCCGCCTCGCCGAGGCGATTCAAACGAATACCCACAATCTATGTTTCGAGCAAAAATAATAATAAAAAAATATAATGTATACCCCTGTAAGCCCCAGATTTTGTCGCACATGCTTTAGCATGGGCGACTTAGGCGTGCACGTTTCGTCCGTTCGTCCGCCCGTCCGTTCGTCTTTTCGTCAACATTTGGGTGTCTTGTGAGCGCAACTCCTCTTACAGTTTTGTACCGATCATTTTGAAACTTTGCATGTGTTTTCTTCATGGTATGAAGATGTGCATGTGGTTTGGATATAATTGTTAGATCATTTTTGTCACTTTTTGTACAAAACTGTAAGAGGAGTTGTGCTCACAAGAGATACTAACTGTTTATATATAAAGGGTGAAAAATGACAAAGTTCACAATGTGGTACCGATTATTATGAAACTATGCATGTGTTTTTATGGTATGATGATGTGCATGTGATTTAGATGTAATTGTTAGATTATTCTTTTCACTTTTTCCACATTGTGAACTTAGTCATTTTTCACCTCAATGTATAGACAGTGGGTACCTCGTAAGCACAACTCCTCATACAATTTTATACTAATCTTTTTGGAACTTTGCACATGTTTTCTCCATAGTCTGAAGATGTGCACGTGCTTTTCATATAATCCTTGCCTTATATTTTGTCACTTTTTTTTATTCTTTTTGAACATAGTCATTTACTGACCGCAGATGTATAGACAGTGGGTATCATGTGATTGCAACTTCTCATACAATTTTAAACCAGTCTTTTTGAAACTTTGCACATGTTTTCTCTCTGGTCTGCAGAAATGCACGCGTTTTGGATGTGATTTTTTAAATTTATTTTTGTCACTTTTTCCACTTTAACTTTGTCATTTTCTTAACCTCAGATTGTTTTCCACATTGTAAACTTAGTCATTTTCCACCCTCAATATATAGACAGCGGGTACCTCGTGAGCACAACTCCTCATACAATTTTATACCAATCTTTTTTAAACTTTGCACATGTTTTCTCCATAGTCTGAAGCTCTGCTTCTGCTTTTCATATAAGCCTTGTCTTAAGTTTTGTCACTTTTCCAACCTAGCACTGCTAAGAATGAAATAAACTTATTTAATACGTAATCACATTCTGATTGTGGCTCCTGTGACTTTTGCCCCAGCAAGTCCGACGCCGCCTTCCGCGGAATTCTGGTTCTATATAAAAGCCGGAGTGTTCGTGATATTATCAGACGACTTGGATCCTTGGCTACCCTCAGGGTGCCGTGCAAAGACTCTGGTAAGACTGTGTAGATGCACAGGTTGATCTGAGTCTTCGCTGGGCGTTCATGCAGTATTGTAGGAAATTTTCATTAGATCGTATAACACAAAACCAAAAATGAGTGTTCATATATGTAAGGGTGTTTGACAGTGAGAGATAATATCAGCAACTATATATACGAACTGTACCGCCACATTGGATGCTACGGAGTATACGAGCAGCAGTCGGAAAATATTCGGACTTTTCATGTCCTGTCTTTCCACATGCAGCTACCTAGACATATTATGCATGAGTGAAAACTACATCTCCTGTAAATCAGTCAATTTATTTTCTTCTTTTTTTTTTAAGTTGAACATCTAGCTGGATGCCCGTTTATTCTCCCCCTCATTCAGATGTGTTGTGGGTCGGGGAGGACCATCCCACTGACACACCTTACAAGCCTTTCAGTTTATTATATGTCAGATAACACTTATAACAGTTCCAGTGAAGGTGGAATTTGAATAGACAGTATGGAATATTTTCATTTGTTTTTTCACATCAAAATCTATCCACCCGATGCTCACTAGAACTGTCTCAGCAAGGCAATTCCAGTGAGCACCCAGATGATACCTTCTGGCGCATTCATAACAAAATTGTCCACCCACCCCCACCCACCCCCAACTGCAGCTATGACGTAATACATATCATACATAGCCAAAGATAGGATATCCACTTCATTTAACAGATATTCACACACCTCCTACAGACTATAGGTACCCACCAGAAAATTGTTTGTTCAAAACTTCCATATCTCCGGCTATGTTATTGACATTAAAGAGCTTCATTGTATTGTTTTCTTACTTTTACTTATTAGTCGTATTTTCTTGCAAATGTATCTATAAGAATATACAAATTGTATATCAAAAAATGTATCTATTTTTTTTTATCTTATTATGGGGAGTATTTTTTTTACAGAAAACGAAAATAAATGGATATAAAAAGGAAACAAAAGAAAACGAAAATAAATGGATATAAAAAAGAAAAGAGTCATGTCATCCAGGCAAGAAGCTAACCAAATCAACCTTAACCAGAACATTAAGTCTCAGACAACAGATGATGAAACTGCTCCCAAGCGGTTACAAAATTGTTGTATGTTTACCAAAACTGCTTCTCATTTGTTTGATAAAAAAGCATGGGTCTGCGTTTCAATACAGTCAGACTTTGGTTACTTCTTGTACACCTACGTTTAATATCTATAATACTTTGTTTCCAACAAGATTAGTTGGGTAGTTCCTAGCTAGCATTCTATGTAAATCTACATCGGGCCGTCATCGGCCCGTCAGCTACCCTGACGGGCCGATGACGGCCCGATATAGATTTACGTAGAATGCTGACTGGGTTACATTTTCGTCTCTACTGTATAAGCCATCATCACGAAAACATACCTATATAATGTTGACCCCCTTAAACCCCACTTTTATATAGTAAAACTGGGGTTTACAGGGGTATACATTATTTTTCTTATTTCTGCTCAAAAATATAGATTGTGGGTACTCGTTAGAACCGCCTCGGCGAGGCGGTTCTAACGAGTACCCACAATCTATGTTTTGAGCAGAAATATGAAAAATATCAGAGATTTTTTATCTGAAAATTTTCAGTTTTTGGAGGTGAAATTTTCTATATATTTGAAAAGACGTGTTTTCGTAATGTTACTTTATAAGCCAAACAGGATGTTATTCTCGGACAACCAAATTTTAAAATCATGGCAAAGCTTTTGTGTGTATTTACATTCCCATAAAAAGATGTCTAATAGTTTCAAGCTGTTTAGAGCAGAATGAGCATAACGGGTAATCTATTATTTTGAGTTTATGAGGAAATTTGTTTGTATATAAAATATTATGATTAATACAGGTTTGAAACCACTGGAGTGAAGTGTTACTGGTTATTTTGAATGGCCTTGAATTTATGTTTTTCTAGTCTATTTCACTAAAATTGAAGTTTTATTCCATATTAGCTTTCCAGCTGCTGTATCGGTATTATCATTTACGATTTTGTACATATCTTGAATGCATTTCCTATTTTTCATATATACAGATAGCCAGACTGGTCTAATAGGGTTTTCTAATTTTCAGTGAATTTCTTTATTTGAAGTTTTTTCTTCGATTATTCAATTACTTGACAAATACTTTGATACTGCAAATAATTAAGAGGTATATTTAGTTTGTTTTTGCTTCTTGATATGAATATAAGGTTTCCATCTGTCCGTATGATGTCATTAATAAAGTTTATTTCCTTGTCAAAACATGTTTGATAGAAAAAAAAGCTTTTGCTTCCTATTTTTATTGTTAAAAATTACACGTTCCTTTTTCTTTCGGTTGGATCTTTGACAGAAGATCCGCATGTGCTGTGTTTACATCCTGCCAGAATTTGTTTTTATATATATATTTTTTAAATAATAGTATCAACATAATTCAAGTCACAGCCAAAAAAATCTTTCCATGCTTACATATGCTCCTTTTATTTTTGTCCAGTTGTGATCTTCATAACAGACTTATCTTATCCATGTTGTTTTTAAGTGCAGTTATAAAAGTTTTAATGTTTATCACCTTTAATCCACCATCTTGATATTCCTTATAAAATACAGGCCTTCTAATTTTGGGAACAGTTTCCGGAAGAAATGTAAAGAAAATGTCACTTATTCCTTTCATTTTTTTCATTTGGATCAGGAAAAGATAAGAATAAATGATTTAAGCATGGGATTAAGAAGGATTTAGCACAGTTATTTTGCCTGAAGGTGTTAAGTATCTTTGTTGCCATGCTTTTAATTATCGTTTTAAGGACTCTGTTTTGGGTTTATAATTGATTTCTATCATTTTACTTAAGTCTGTATCAAAGTGAATGTCAATCAGTTTGAATTTGTTATGTCACCACTGAAGTTTCCATTTTGTTTTAATCGAATCCTGACCGTATTTCTTCTGCCCTATCCATATAACCTGTGTTTTCTGAAAATTAACTTTAAGCCCTGATATTTTTTCAGAGTTTGCCAGTTTATCTAATGTTTCTGTCAAAGATGCTTCTGATCCATCTAGTAATACTGTGGTATCATCTGCAAACGGTACCAACTTTAAATTTGTATTATTAACTAATACCTCTAATTTTTTCATTATTTCTTAATTTAATTGCTAGTTCTTCTGCACATAAGATGAAAAAGTCTGAGGATATTGGGTCACCTTGTTTGCAGCCACGTTCTACCCTAAAAGGAGTGGAAAAGTTCCCACCTTGACTGACCCGAAAAAAAGAGTTCTGGAAGAGGACTGATATCCACCTTTCACTAAAGGTTAAAAATTAAAAAAAAAAAAAAAAAAAAAAAAAAAAAAACACTTAGTACTTTGTGTACAAATGACCATGATACGGAGTCAAATGCCGAGTCAAATGCCTACTCAAAGTCTACTAAAAGTAATAGTCCAGAAATGTTATTTTCTTCTGCTTACTGCATTAAATCATATACACCCTTTGTTCTGGGGTCCATGTCTGTTGGTCTGAACATTCTGATTCGTCATTCGTTTATGGACTAATGAGTTTGGATTACGGCTTTGGTACCATGACCGGAACTACATACAACTCTTGTGTTTTCTCCTATAAAACGCCCAGATATAAACCCAGACTGATCCTTACTTATAAGTTTATCTAATACTGTTTTCATTCTGTTTGCAATTCCAGTTGATGCTAATTTGTATATAGTGTTAAGCAAGCATATAGGTCTGTAATTAGTAAGCAACCGTCTGGGTTTATTTTCTTTTGGTTTTAAGTAATCATTCCTTGTTGTTGAACAGGGGAAAGTTCCCAAATTTCATAATCTTAGTTTATTCCTCTGAATACAAAATTATCTAATTTCTTCAAAAACACTTTAAAACATTCACATGAAAAGCCATTTATGCCTAGACTACGATTATTTTTCATATTTTTAAACCATTTGTGAGTTCGGTTAGTGTTAAAAGTTCTTTTAGCTTGCTTGCCTCTGATCTGTTCAACTTTTGGGCATTATTCAACTCATTAGTTAGGTCTACATCTATCAGATCTTTTACTCTGTTAGCATATTATTTTGTTTTGTAAAAGGATTATTTTTCTTTCAGAATTTGGTTTTGCTCAGATATTATTTCTCCATTATCCTTTTGAATATTTGGAATTATTTTATTAATGAAGTTGTGAGCTCAAATGCGTCTGTTATCATTGATGTTAATCTTTTTTTTCCCGTCAATTTTTTTTTTTTTTTTTTTTTTTTTTGAATTTTTTGTTTCCGTATCTTGAGAATGAAATTGAGTTTCCTCTTAACTCCATAATAATGTATCTAGAATGAGTTATTCATCAATAATTAACAGTATTTCATCATCTGGGATATGATTTAGATTATGTAAATTGTAAACTGGTAATGCATACTGTCCTTTGAATTTTTTGATTTCTTTCATTTTATCATTAATTATTTCTAAATAGTTTATATCTCTTAATAATGAATTATTATGTTTCCAGAATGTTTTTCCTTTTTTTAAAATCCATAAAACGTATGCCTAACACCATAGCTGAATGATCTGATCTGTAACTATTTTCAATTCCACAGTTTTGTACAGAACTTAATACGTTTTCTGATATAAGAAAAAAATCAAGTCTTACTTGCTGAAATGGGCGTTTTCGTCGCCAAGTGTATCTTTTCAGAGATGGGTGTATGTCCCTAAAATGCCTATGTATCAATTTTCTTGTATTATTTCTTTCAGCTCTTTTTGTGCTTTTTTGTTTTTATTTTTTACTGACTTGTAATTGCAGGAATCCAAAGCAGGGTCAAATACAAGATTGAAACCTTCACATCATATAACCTGCTCATTACCTAGTTCGTCAAATTTCTTTAGTACATTTTCATAGAACAGAGGATCGTCATTATTTGGTGCGTAAACAGATACCAATGACAGCCTGTTATCTTCTACTGTGATATCTAATAATTAGTAATTTCCGTTTAGGTCTGATATATACCTGTATACTTTATATTCAAAGTTCTTATTGAATAAAATAGCTACCTCTCTTGAATCTGATTTAAAAGAACTAAAATAACAGTCATTACCCCATCTTGCTCTGACTAATTTTTCTTCTGAGCCATGACTGAAGTGAGTGTCCTGCAGACAGTAAATTTAACAATTTTTACCCCTTAAATAGTCAAATATGTCCGTTCTCTTAGGAAGCTGTCCAAAACCCATGTACTTTCCAACTTAGCAACTTAATATTTGCTATTTTGGTTTTGTCACATTTATAATTTTATGGGAGTACAGTTTGCAGATGAACAGGGAATGATTTATGTTAGCCTCAAGCCAAAATATAATTATGGTGACAAAACATAAAGGAGAGAAAAAAGTAAAGAATTCTAAAGATTCTAGAAGATTATAAAAAAAAAAAAAATGAACAAAACAGAAAAAAAAAACACTCAAATTTTCTGTGCAATGAAGCCTGATAAGAGCTTTTAGATTTGGTTTTTATGCTTTTACAAGTACATGTATACCGTATTCACCCCAAAACATTAGGACATCCTAACCCCAACCACACTTATCCTATAGACGAGCGTCCATTTGACTACAGACTGGTGTATCAGAAAACTGCTGGATGGGTGGCAAACAGTACAAACCCTGACCAGATGCTGCATTATGTGGTGTCTGATCTTGTCCCACACTGCCCACCCAAGCCCGTCTGTCCCAATACTTAGGGTTACTACGGTATACCATTAGACATACGAATTATTGACTGCTGCTACAGATACACAAATACTTTATCACGAAGGACCCAATCATGTGGCAAAAATAGCAAACATGCCTGGGCCCTTCTTGATCACGTGTGTTGCCCAAACTTTCTCAACTATGTGGAAGGCATACATAACATCCTGCTATTTCCGCGAAAAGAATATACAGCAACTGCCTCAGAACTTCACATACATGATCTCCTAACAAAAAGGCCCACACAAACAGTACAAACCCGGATCAGACAGTCGAAAATGTCCAATCAGGGTCTACACCATTTTTAATTCCACCAAGCAGTCCCTGAAATAAATGCATGGAAAACAAAACCCAGGCCAAAGTTATATGGTTCAAGGCGTACACATTTTTTAAGGACATTTACCATTTATAGCCATCCCAACTTCCTTTCTATTCAATGAATCTTATTATTTTTATGCTGGCATCTTTACTATTATTAATAACACCACCTATATACCACACTCATTGCACACATATCAATCAATTCCCAGCTAGCATTCTACATAAATCTACAGCGGGTTAAGAGAAGCACTAACACGTAAAGAAATGAGAAGCCACTTGCAAACATTTTCCTACTCAGAATGATTCTGGGAATAGTAATTATCATCACGAAAAAATGCCTGTATAATTTTGACCCCCTTAAACCCCACTTTTATATAGTAAACCTGGGGTTTATAGGGGTATACATTATTTTTCTTATTTCTGCTCGAAAACATAGATTGTCGGTACTCGTTAGAACTGCCTCGCCAAGGCGGTTCTAACGAGTACCCACAATCTATGTTTTGAGCAGAAATATGAAAAATATCAGTTTTTTTTTATCTGAAAATTTGCAGTTTTTTGGAGGTGAAACTTACAATATATTTGAATAGGCGTGTTTTCGTAATGCCAGTATTCTTCGCCCGTAAGCCAAGTAATATTGTTATCATATACCAGTCTACCCCGGGTGTCCAGACACAGGCCCCAGTAAAACGGGTGTAGACCCAGATCAAATACCATACTCTGCAGTATCTGATCAGGGTCTATACTGTCTGCCTGTCACTAATTTTATTTTCAATGATAAACGTGTATACACGAAGTTTTGTGCATTTAAACAAGGTAGGTGCTAGGACTACTATGGACTCTTAAGTTGTAGGTTAGGAGATCTATAATAAATTTCTGATTTTAAAGGTTAAAACACATTACCACACTTATCAAAGGTTGCAGAAAGTTTTTCTTTAGCCTACATATCCTTCAGGTGGCAATTGTTGTCCCGCCATCCAGTACAGTCCTTGCCCATCCCCGCCGCCTCCCCCCCCCACCCCACCCCCCACCCCCACGCGCCCCAATGCCCTCTGCGATTTTTATTTGTGTTTGTTTCAAGAACTGAAGAAAAAGGTTCACTGGAAACAAATTTGTGACCAAGGCAGCTTTAATTTCAGCTGTAAATCGGTACCTCAGCAGTTCTACATCATGGTTTGCACAGTGATTACAAGAGCTCCCATAAAGGCGGCAAACGAATATAGACGGAGGTGGGAAATACTCTGAAAAAGAATAAAAACGAATTCTTAAGAAATATTTAACGGTGTTTGACGGAGAAAAGGCAAAAAAATAAAAACAAAAAAAAAAAAAACAAAAAAAAAAAAAAAAAAAAAAAACGGATATTTTCCGATCGCCGCTCGTATATGGACAAGAAACAAAGAGGTTTATGGACGGCGTAGTATTATCATCTGAATGTTTTAATTTCGCATACACGAATATTCACAAATATATTTCACACGAATTAGAATTCCTTTGAATTTTGATCGATGGCTTTATTGCTTTAGTTTTATCTGTACGCAACTTTTATCGTCTACAACAGCGGAATTGACACTGAACATACGACTAAACGATACATTTCAGTCAACATGTAATATATTGTTTGTCTGCAGGGAAGACATTACGAAAACACGCCTATTCAAATATATTGAAATCTTCACCTCCAAAAACAAAAAGTTTTTAGACAAAAAAATCTGATACTTTTTCATATTTCTGCTCAAAACATAGATTGTGGGTACTCGTTAGAACCGCCTCGGTGAGGCGATTTATGTTTTGAGCAGAAATAAGAAAAATAATGTATACCCTTGTAAACCCCAGTTTTTCTATATAAAAGTGGGGTTCAAGGGGGTCAAAATTATATAGGCATGTTTTCGTGATGTATTGCACTCAAAAACGCCGGACGAAGTTGTGAGACATTATGAAACAAAGCATATTGAATTGAAACTTCAATAATAAATTCTCCATCAGGTGATTATTGTTCCCGTAGCATTACGAGAACACGCTTATTCAAATACATTGAGAATTTTACCACAAAAAAAAAAATGAAATTTTCAGATAAAAAAATACTTATATTTTTCATGTTTTTGCTCAAATCATAGATTGTTGGTACCCGTTAGAACCGCCTCGGTGAGGCGGTTCTAATGAGTGCCCATAATCTATGTTTTGAACAAAAATAAGAATTAATGTATACCCCTGTAAACCCCAGTTTTACTGTATAAAAGTGGGGTTTAAGGGGGTTCAACATTGTATAGGTATGTTTTCGTGATGGAGCGTAATTCTTCAGAGCCGCATCACTCGTAAAATACCATAGAGCATAAGACTATACGTATACGTGCGTGTGAATGGTGAGAAAACATACCTTCTGACATGTGCGCCCAACGAAGACCCAAAGCAGCCTGCGCATCCGAACAGTCTGAACAGTCTTCGTTGTCTGCATAAAGAAACAATTTGCATCCTTGGCTATCCAAAATGCGCCAGGTGAAGATTCTGATCAGACTGCGCGACATCACGGAAACATGCCTGTATAATGTTGACCCCATTAACCAGCTTATATGTAGTAAAACTTGAGTTTACAGGGATAAACATTATTTTTCTTGTTTCTGCTCAAAAACATAGATTGTGAGTACTCTTTAGAACCGCCTCGCCGAGGCGGTTCTAAAGAATACCCAAAATCTATGGTTTGAGCAAAAATATAAAAAAAAATAAAACATTTTATCTGAAAATTTTCATTTTTTGGTGGTAAAATTTTCAGTATACATGTATTTGAATAGGCTTGTTTTCGTAATGATTGGATGCACATGTCCACTGGTACGTTGCTGACATTGCTGGCCGAATGTAATCTTAATGTAGCGTGACAAAGAGACCCTTATCGCTTGTGGGATATTTGAAAAATGCAAAAGCAAACTAAAATTAGATTCTGAATGGAAGGCTCCTAAAGAGCAATGAACACACTCGTAAAGTAAACTTAAAACAGCTTAATTGTAAGCTCTGATCTGAGTTGTTTGATGCTGTTGGCCTATGACATATAGTTTTCGCGGATGCGCAGTCTGATCAGGTTATTAGCTGTCCACAAATGCCCAGAAGCCACATATACACAGCTCAGATTTATCCATTTTATTGAAAACATGACCTATGACTTAATGTTTTCGCTTGTTTGATATATGAGAACGTATTACCCTTGCAGTATTTTCGAGGAATTGAATGCTTCATACATTCACAGCTCAAGTTTATCGATTAATCGAAAACACTGCAAGTGAATACGTTTTCATACATCAAACAAGCAAAAGCATTATGTCATAGGTCATATTTTCGATTAATTAGATTTTAAGCTGTGAATATGTAGCGTCTGGGCATATGTGGACAGCAAAGGCCCTGATCAGACTGCGCGTCCGCGCAGTCTGATCAGGGCCTTTGCTGTCCGTTTTTAGAACCATTAGATACTGTACAATGTAGACTGTATCGATGTGTAGCAAAGCTCTAATCAAAGTGTGTGTCTTCTACGTCTACACTGGGCTTGTATTGCTCACATACGCGCGCCGAAGGCATCCTTCTACATGGTTTTGTTCAGAAGGAAACATATTCTCAGACATATGTACAATGCGCATGCTCAGCGCAGACTACGTACATATGTAGTGTGGTCTGAATACATTCAGTTCACATAAATTTAATAACTTCAAGTTCAAAATCCTTACCAGATTATGTACGTACGGCCTGATGTATGTGACTGCTTATATGCTTAGACTAATCTGAGCATAAGACGTCCTCCTAAGACCGAAGATAGGATTTAACTATTAATTTATCATTTATTTCAGATGAGCCTTGTAATGTGACGGTGAGCCTTTATATAAACTCCATAGACTCGATCGATGAACAAACTATGGTAAGTTTATGGGAATCGGTCCACCTTCAGAATAGGTACGCTTTCAGGGAGAAAGTACTGTCAAAATTATTACGACTTCTCTTGTGCAAAAAGGACTGTACTCTAAAAGGAAAAAAAATTGCTCTCAAGAGGAGCAAATTAATTTCTTTTAGAATACACCTGTTTTCCGAATTGCCTGTTTGGGGAAGAAGAAGCTAGTCGTTTTTTTAATAATTACATGTCATCACGAAAACATGCCTATATGATATTGACCCCCACTTTTTATATAGTAAAAGTGGGGTTTACAGGTATATTCATCACTATTCTTATTCCTGCTTAAAAGCATAGATTGTAGGTACTAGTTATAACAACCTCTGCAAGGCGGTTCTAACGAGTACCCACAATCTATGTTTTGAGCAAAAATATGAAAAATATTCGAATTTTTATTTGAAAATTTTTAATTTTTAGTGGTAAAATTTTCGTAATGTTATGTTATTTGTTAGTTCTTTAGATGTTATTATTCATTTGTACCGTATTTACCCTAAGTATTCGGACACCTGAACTTCTTACCATCTTTCTTGTAAAATTTGAACAAGTACAATTTACTACCCGATGTTGTGTCTAAAAATTGCTGGATGAGTGGCAAACAGTGTAGACCCTAATGAGACGCCGCGTTCTGCGGCGTCTCATCTGGGTCTGCACTCTTTGTTCAGGCATAGTTGTCTGAATACATACTTTAAGTACGGTATTAAGCAGATTAATACAATAGCTTTTCCAGTACAGATGATAGAAACATGTTATGAATAAATTGAAAAGAAAATGCAATTTGTGATTGTGACACGTCTTGGGCTTCTTCATGAACGTTTTGGTGCGCAGAAATGCAAATGAGAAGTCATAGATTTGTCTCCTCTGTACAAATGGCCGCTTACCTGCTAAACAACACTTAATAGTGTCTTAATCGTATTCTGTATAAACCTAGATTATAATAATTTCTGAGAGCATTTTCTTCAAAAATGAATGACAAGCAACAAAGTAAAGTCTGGGTAATTGAAAATAAATAACAAACAAACCAAAATGAATAAATAGATACATAATAAAATATAATATGGAAGAAAAAATATAATAATAAAAAAAAATATAAATAAATAATTAATATATATATAAATGATCATAATAAAAGAACTAATAAATTCATAAATTATCTACCCCTATACATTTGCAGAAACAGCTCATTGATAACTTTAACCAATAAAAAATAAATAAATAAAGTAAATAAAAAACAAATAAAAAAAATAATAATAATAAAGAAATCATGATAATGCTAACAAATAGATATTCTATTTACCCCCTATATATTTGCAAAATTATATATATATAAAAAGGAAAAAAAGGGGGGGGGGGGGGGGTGGGGGGAAGAGGGAAAGGATCAATAATATTATCTTATTATATTATGATATTCTAAATTATTGATCCTTTCCCTCCCTCCCCCCAACGCCCTCCCCCCTTTTCCTTTTTTATATATATATATAATTTTCATTCGCGTGCCGCCATCTTTGTTGTGCCAAAAAAAAAAAAAAAAAAAAAAAACAGCTTGAGAATAGCCCCTTCTCTGCCTTTTTTCTGTGGTTAGTAGAACTGCGGCTAGGGTAACTTTTTTTTCAGAGATTACTTTTGAGCGGGGAATTGACATCGATTTCTGGTGGCCTCTCATTGTTTAATATACTGGATGGGGTTGTGCGTCAGCACAAAAAAAAAAAAAATGAACTATTTTAGAATTTAAGTTATTTCGTTCATTTTTCTCTGACATGAAAGCAAGGTATCAAAAGTTTGATAAAAAATCAGTGATATCACTCATCTTAAACGTTACAAAGGGAAACAATTTAGCTTATACGTTAACGAGGCTATACAAGGGAAACAACTCAATCACCATATAGCATTATGTTCTTCAGGAAATGCCAGTCATATTCTTTAAATATTTAATTCCGATAATAATCGTAGCAAATGAGTATTTTAAGACCTATTTTGTTATTGTTTGCATGTTCTGAAGCAGAACTTAGGCTAACTGTTATAACGGTACGAAATTATCTGCTGCGAAACGTCCCGCCTTTATTACCGAGAAATATAGGGGAAATTGGTCGATTCGAACAATACCTCTCGCTCAGCTTTTACTAGGGCGCTGGATAAGTAGAAAGAAAAGAAGACACATAGAATATTTAATAGGTGAGTAAATGCCTCGCACCTTGTGGATTTTGACCCTTCCCAACTCCACTCTGTTTCATTGTGGGAGCTCCCCCCTCCATTACAAATTCCTAAAATCACCTCTGCTTGTTAGACAACGCTGTAGATTTGGTTTGTTTTACTGGAATACTGCAGTATTCATATTCGTCCTCCGACATTGTACACGATATGATCAAAGTCATATGCCTTCAAAAGTTTGGCTTTTCCTCTGTTGCTTTCATTTATTCGCTTTTTATAAGCATCGGTGTGTATAAAGCTAATATGCTTAAATACAGAATTTAGGGTTATCAGAGTTAGCAGGGAACTATTTTGGGGCGATTTTAGGTAGTTTTTAGGCAGGTAATTTTCAGCTGAACGGCTATTTGAAATGTGGTATAGTAAATCTGGTGGCGGTAAACCGCCCCCCCCCCCCCCCCCCAAAAAAAAAAAATGAAATGCTTTGTTGATTCAATAGACCATTACCACTCACCATTTTATGTGGTGAAAAAGGAATATCTCGTGTTAGAAATTATGTGAGATGTCATGTGATGACTACTTTCATGTATATATTTCGTATTTATGCTCGACACATAGATTGTGGGTACTCGTTAGAACCGCCTCGACGAGGCAGTTCTAACGAGTACCACAATCTATGTTTTGAACAGACATAAGAAAAATAATGTATACCCATGTAAACCCCAGTTTTACTATATAAAAGTGGGGTTTAAGGAGGTCAAAATTATACAGGCATGTTTCGTGATGCCAGTATTCCTTATAGTGTAGTTTATACTTTCTGGCTCTTTGTGATCATTGCACCCATTCCGAAGTTTTTGACATTTTTATATGAAGCTCACAGATGAGACCCAGAATACTTGACACTTTAACTGTTCTTATTTTTATGGGCTTTTTCATTTCTCTCAAGGGTCGTTTCTCTCAGAGTCTATATATTTTCTCTTAAATAATATAAAACAAAACTCAAAGTGTCGTCTCCTGCAATTGTACTTAACACTTTGATGGCTAAATATATTGTTCTTGATATAGGGCATTGTAACATCGAGTCATTTTTCTCCAAAGTTATAATAAAAAATGATAAAGTATATCCGCCTACATTCCAGTTGATGAATTGATTTGCCACTAAAAATCTCCACGGCAATCTAAAACGCAAAATTATTTCCTCTTTGAGCCAGTACAAGAGAAAAAGGTACCTCATCACGAAAACATGCCTATATAATTTTGACCCCCTTGAACCCCACTTTTAAATAGTAAAACTGGGGTTTACAGGGGTATACGTTATTTTTATTATTTTGCTAAAAAACATATATTGTGGGTACTCGTTAGAACCGCCTCACCGAGGCGGTTCTAACGAGTACCCACAATCTATGTTTTGAGATAAAATATGAAAAATATCAGAAATTTTCATCTGAAAGTTTTCCTTTTTTTGGTTGTAAAATTTTCAATATATTTGAACAGGCGTGTTTTCGTAATGGTAACATTGGCGACCAGCAAAGGCTCAGGCATTAGCGCAGTCTCACCAGTGCCTTTGCTGTTCACAGACATGTACAAATGTAGCAGCGATCTTCATTACGAAAACACGCCTATTCAAATATATAGAACATTTTTCCTCCAAAAATTTTAAAATTTTCAGATAAAAAAACTGTGATATTTTTCACAGTTCTGCTTTAAACATAGATTGTGGGTACTCGTTAGAACCGCCTCGGCGAGGCGGTTCTAACGAGTACCCACAATCCATGTTTTGAGCAGAAATAAGAAAAATAACTTGTACCCCTGCAAACCCCAGTTTTACTATATAAAAGTGGGGTTAAAGGGGATCAAAATTATATAGGTATGTTTTCGTGATGGAGGAAGCTCCAGGTTAAAAGCGCATGTTTATAGCCCAAATCAGTGAAAATAAATGGTTCCAGTAAGATACTGTAAAATGCATCAAGTACAAGTAAGAACCATGATATAAATCAGGGGACTGCGCATGCGCATTCGAAGAACCATAAATCGTAAAACATTAGGGCCCCTTTTTTTCATGTGTCGGCTCTCTTTTACTTTCTGTAAATGAAGTATTTCAAATCGCGTGCTCATTCTCAAATCCGTTTTAAGCTGCATCACACTGAAGGCTTAATCAGCTTAATCAGCAGAAAACAACAAGTTATGTTTTTATCTTCTTTTTTTTTTTTTTTTTTTTTTTTTTATCGAAATTATCCCATTTATGCCAAATGGACTTTTTCTATTTTAAACCTTTCTATAAGTCTATTTCAAATAAAAAAGTGTCTGGTTACTTACCATTATTACCATGATTTATAGAAATTCTTTATTTAATGCAACAGTGTAGCCCATGATCAGACGCCGCGTTCTGTGGCGTCTGATCTGGTCCTACACTATTTGCCAGTGTCCATTTTTATGGGCTGCTAGGCATAAATGGGTTAAGGTTTTATAACATCTGCCTGCTTTTATTTATATTCGGCAGGTTAAAAAAAACTTCGAAACCTCTTTCATCCTACCTTAAATTAGACTCCTTACCTTTACAGTGGGTTGGCGATTAAACATAAACCTGTCGTATATTATTTCTGAAATTCCAAGTACAGCTACAGATAGAATTGTTTCAATAGATCACAACGGAATTAAAGTCAATTCACCACTTTATACATGTATACTAAACAGGACGAGGAAATAACATAAAAAAAAGTTGAAGTGGTGCTAGTTAAGGATTTTGGACAAGATGCTATTTCGATCATTATAAAAAGTAATACTTTACTTATTTTAGCAGTGCCATTCATTAGAAAATGTTTGAGATATAGGCCGATGGTAATGACCCTCATCAACATGCGCAGCTGTGTCTTCACCATCTGTTTACAGAACCATTCTATACTCCAGACCATATGAACATAAAAAACAAAACAAAAAAAAAACAAAAAAAAAAAAAACGAAAAAAAAAACAAAACAAAACAAAACAAAAAAACAAACAAAAAAAAAAACAACAAAAAAAAAAACAGATGCGCAGGCTTATCTGTGCATGTCTCTATATGCCTAGAAGACTCTTGAAATAGAAAGAAAAGGTTATAACTGAGAATTAAACTTAGTACGCTTTCAAATAACAGAGGTTGTGTTTTTTCGGAAAGCCGCAGTTATGCAGCTCTGCAAGAACCCCTGAATCCTGTGCTATACCCAGAGCGCCCTGAGAAAGCTTTTGTTAGACTACGTGGATAGTCGCTTTCAGTATTTGCTGGTCGCACTTGTATGGAAGCTTACACAAAGGTTCCTTTCAGTGTAGACTCTATATGGGTCGCGTCAAGTGAGAGGGTGTCTTCGAACATGCACATAAGATCATCCTGCGCATACGCAAATTATTATCCGGGCCTTTGCTCTCCATTCATGCATTCTGTAGTAGCCAATGATTCTGTTAGCCGACAGTAAAGGCCATGATCAGACCATCACGAAAACATGCCTATATAATTTTGGCCCCCTTTTAACTCGACTTTTATATAGCAAAACTGGGGTTGACAGCGGTATACATTATATTATTTTCTGCTCAAAAACATAGATTGTGGATACTCGTTAGAACCGCCTCGCTGAGGCGGTTCTAACGAGTATCCTTAATCTATGTTTAGAGCAGAAATATGAAAAACATAAGAGTTTTTATCTGAAAATTTTCAGTTTTTGGAGGTGAAATTTTCTTTATATTTGAATAAGCGTGTTTTCGTAATGCTTCGCGAATGCCCAGGCTGATTTTGGCCTAGGCTGTCCGCATAGCCTGAAGACAGGTTTTCTCAATGCGCACATGGAATTTACGAACGCCTTCATCTATATATATAAATAGCAGTATGATGTCTTACATTTGACAGACAGACGCCATTATCAACCGACACCAAACCAAATATTGGAACAAATATGTGGTTAATTTGACAATGAATGGTGAGTGACCAAAATACGTAAATCGATTCTGACCCAATAATAAAAACAGTGCAAAATCTTCAGCAGCAGATACCATGATAGTAACTAGCAGCACAGTATTTCCTTCAAGACAGCTTGTTCGCCAAGCAATGACTCAGATCAGTCTGTGCAATGCGCAGATTGATCAGAATCATTGTTTTGCGCTCTATGCATGGGAAACCAAACATTCAAGCTTTCTTTAGACGGACGGCAGAGGCTTAGCTTAGAATGTGTGAATGTGCAGGTTGAATTGAGTTTTCTCAGGGCGCACATGCAATCTGGCAGGAAATGCTATGCAACCAGCTTATTTGAAAGCAGAGAAACTTGAACCCTAGATTTTAAGTGAACTTAATGAAACCCATGGATTGGCTGGTTACAATAAGTTCTTGTTAGGTTGATACAGGCTTCGTTTATTTTCTTGCCCATTTTCTAGCACTGAAACTAGTTTTGTGTGTAGCGGTGGCCACTGTGAAATTAATGTCAGCAACAATCTATCCCAGAATCTAGCTTTATATGAACAATTCTAAATAGACATTTTGCTTTGTTTCTAAGTCGCAATACGCGGCTGTCTTTGTTGAGCCATTCCAGACCTTTAATAAGTGCGTCCAACGGCAACTGGGAAGCAGTTTCCCGAACCGCGGAGCGGTTCTGCGTGCAGACGCACTACTGTAGACTACCTACGTGACCAGTGATGTGTGTGACTAAAAATGTGATGGTCCTACAAACGCTTGGGTGGTTCGGTGCTTATCCTGAAAAACAATAAGCTTTCCGTAATTTGGCAGAGACTATTGACACGGCGGTCGTGCTGATAATAGCAACAAAACAGCCAATAACGCCAAGTATTCCAATTGCAAGAAGTTAAATCACGAGACTTATGACGTCAGCCTACAAAATTTGCGATCGCGGCCATTTTGAATTTTTTTCTCCACTTCAAATTTTATTTCTATCCATTCTCCGTCTGTTTACAAGCTAAGCATGATTCGTTTTGTGCATAAGATTCACTTTAATGTAGACTTTTAAATAGCACATAGATTTTACGCTCTTTTCACGTGATAATCTTAAAAAGCTTTGACACAGGTAAGTGAACGATAGTATATTGTCGTTGTACTTGTCATCGGCATACACTAGTTTTCGGTATTCGGAAAGCGTGGTCCCCGCCCATCGGGGCTCGCGAAATAGATGGGCTGCCTACATGGCAGAGCTGCTAATTACTAAGCACGACCCGAATTCATGTGATCGGATCGGGTAAAAGTCCCACAAATTTGGAGACAATGTCTCTGAACTACTGAAATATTGATGACTTGGACGTTATATCGCAATTCATGCAGTGGATTAGAAGTCAAGCGTAGTCTGAAATCAAATTCAGTTAGATCTGGCCAACCCACCTTTGAAGCATGTGATAATTTGGACGCACGGCTATAGGTAGCACCTATTAAATTCATATTATTATAAAAATGCCAAATTACACTGCTTATTGCTTTCAGTCTTCTGCGTACAGCCTTTCATTTCACAACTGCTACCCTGTATTTTTTTTGTGGAAACCCCTAATAAACAAATAAATACTTTTGTTATCGATCTTTGATCTGCGTCAGGAGTAAATGTCATGCAATTTGCGATTGACAACTTTATGATATTGAAAAACAATGCTGTCCTCTTCAATAAACGTTGAACATTCGCTACTCTCTTTTACTGCACAACTGTGGGACGAGCCGTAGACTCAGTGACTGCTTAATCCTGAATCATTTGAGATGGCTTGTGATCATTTGAGATCGTCGGAGGTTTGGCGCACCGTGGTTTTACTAATAGCATATGTTTCTTTAAAGTATTAAATACAATATTCCTGCATAATTTGTGATTTTTTTGTTACCTCTTAAGCGAAGATTGTCATTATAACGAATTTTGTCGTTGTATCGAGTGTCGGTATAAAGAGGGTTGACTGTATTATGTATAAATGGTGTTATAGAATGTTCAGACCACACTTCGAATATGCGAATGCCAATCTGAATATATACGAGGGTCGTGCAAAAAGTTCTGTCACTAATAGGCTTCCTTGGTTTTATCCCAGGTATATTTTAACATGCTTCACTGCACTTGAATGGTGTGTTAAATAGCTAACGATACCCGTTTATTTCGTGCAAATTGCTTTCCAACTGACCGAGTTATTTCAAATTGAAAAAGACGCAGTCATATACACTGACCAATTTACTTGTTACATTGGAACATTGACCAGAAGACTGAAATTCGTAGCTATATTAAATGCCGCATTAGGCTTAATATAGATTCAAAGCAGATATATAATAAATTGTGTGGTATATATGGACCTTAGACCATTTCAATGCGCACTGTTTTTAGGTGGGTTAAAGCTTTTAAAGCTGGGAAATTTTCTGTTGAAGATGATACCTGTCCTAGAAGGCCTAAAACCTCTGTTACCAACGTTTACATCGCTGCTGTAAAGATTGTGGTCGAACAGGATGCGCGATTGTCTGTCAAAGATATAGCGAGTTGTACTGGCATATCAGAAGGTAGTGTGCAGACAATTCTGAAAAAGCATTTGGACCTGAGAAAGGTTTGCGCTAGGTGGGTACTTCATTTGCTCACTGAGGAGCAAAAGACACAACGCCTTAAATGTGCTCGGGAACTTTTGAAAACTTTTTGAAGGCTTTAATAGTCGGGTTATTTCTAACTTGCTAACAGGTCATGAAACCTGGGTGCACATGTTTGAGCCACAAAGAAGAGCTGATAATAAGCAATGGAAGCGAAAAGATAAAAAACGCCCATGTATTGCCAAGAGAACCATAAGTTCGAAAAAGATGTTGTACGCAATTTTCTTTTAGTCAAGTGGGCCAGTCGTTCAAGTGCCTTGTCCATCTGGTCATACAGTCATTGGCCGATTCTACAAGAATTCTGTACTGAAGAAAGTGAAAGAGTTTTACAATAAGAAACGACCAAGCAAAGGATGGTCAGGAGTCCACCTTTACATGACAACGCCTCCTCTCATAAGTGTGAGGTTGTTAAGTCTTTTTTTGGCTTCCGAAAAGGTGAAAGTTTTAAACCATCCACCTTATTCATGCACCTGACCTGAGTCCCATGTGACTTCTTTTTATTTACAAGGCTTAAGAAAATGCTTTCTGGAAATAAGTATACGTCTAGAAGTTCTTTTGGCAGCGCTATTTATCAGTGTCTCCAACATATACCAAAAGAAGACTATTTATCTGCTTTTCGCGACTGGGTAAAAAGGTTACAAAAATGTGTTTCAGTAAAGGGGGAGTACTTTGAAGGTTTGTAATAAAAATATTTTTGATAAAACGTAGCACTGAAGTAATCCGAACCCAGTGATAAAAAACTTTTTGCAGGGCCCTTGTAATAGATGACGTTCAACTGCAGAAACCATGTTTAGTTTAGCCATCACTAGATGTAAGATTGTGTTTCTCATACCATCACATGTTTTGTATCTACATCCTACAGCGAAAATGATAGTTTTGCAGAGGGCAATGTACTCATTAAGCCTTAGACTACAGCTTAAAGATTTCAGCAGATGACATAATGTCATAATTTGTTTCTTTCGCAAAAAGAAGGATTTGATATTTCATGCCAACTTTCTTCTAATGAGGACATTTCATGCAACATTATGTAATATGTACTTCAGTGATTCCTATAATAATATATAGTAAAAACAGAGGTATGTAGTGTCTATATACAGACGACCCTCTTTATACCGACACTCGATACAAGGACAAAATTCGTTATAATGAAAATTTGATTGTCACAAAATCTTCGCATAAGAGGTCACAATAAGTCACAAATTATGCAAGAATATTGTATATTTAATACTTTAAAGGACCATATGTTTTGGATATTTGTTAGAATCGCCTCAATGAGGTGATTCTAACAAATATCTAAAATATATATTCTGTGGGGGAAAAAAAAGAATAAAACAAGGTCTTTCTTACATATTATTCTGCCCATTAAGGCTTCTTTACAACAGCAAATTCATTTTAATGTCTGCATCTTTGGGAACATATGTTGTTGTTGTAACGAGGGTTCATTGTAATTCGAGGCATTTAAATACTTTGTGTTTTCTGTGTTATATTCTTGTTTCGACTTATTTCAACTGGTTTTGTTACTTGCAGCAAAATTTACTGCATAGCGCTGGCTTTAAGTGCTTTATAAACAAACTCTTCATTTCCTAGTTTATGCAATCAATTGCTTGGCTTAGATAGCTCTCTGTCCGTTAGATATGTTCATATTGCACATTACGAAAACACATCTATTCAAATATGTAGAAAATTTCACCTCCAAAAACTGAAAATTTTCAGATAAAAAATTCTGATATTTTTCATATTTCTGCTCAAAACATAGATTGTGGGTACTCGTTAGAACTGCCTCGGGGAGGCGGTTCTAAAATATACCCCTGTAAACCCCAGTTTTACTATATAAATGTGGTGTTTAAGGGGATTAAAACTATATAGGCGTGTTTTCGTGATGACAAAGGCGCTTCTAATGAGAACCACAACAATAATAATTTGTGTGGAAAAGAAAAATTATAAATATATGTCTAAGAGAGATACATTTTACATTACAGATGTGTTAACGTAATGATCTGGCTTCTTCTGAGATAATTTTCGTGAAATGACAAGCCCTATTTTCTTGGTCAGTGTTGACTAAAATTGCGCCTCTTTTCTGTCTGCTGATTTTGCCTTGTGAGCGTTATTGATTAATCATGAAAACATGATGCCTCTAGATAGAATAATCATTGTATGTCTAGTCATTTGTTGCACAATTTGTTTATTGAGTCTCATGGCAAATAATTTCTGGGTTATGTCGCCTTCATTCTGAATTAATTTCCACATATGACGCTGGCTTCAAAACACGTCTTCAAGAACCCGCATTTTATGGCGACTGACTCTGTAAAAGAAGGATTGTTAGTAATACTGTGTTTTTTGGAACAGTTCAAATATATTGTTACTCGTTACAAAAAAGATAGATTGCATCTTGACTGTTATGAGCCAAACTGCAAGCACGTTTGTTCACCCAGTAACGAATGATACCTTTGCTTCACTCGGCGGCGAAGCGGGCCAAATATAGAATGTTGTAATTTTCTTTAGACTGTTCTAGAAGATTGTCGCCACAGTGTGTCTGTGCGCTTGCATTACGAAAACACGCCTATTCAAATATATTGAAAATTTTACATCCAAAAAAGGCAAATTTTCAGATGAAACAATTTTCTTCTCAAAACATAGATTGTGGGTACTTGTTAGAACCGCCTCACCAAGGCGGTTCTAACGAGTACCTACAAACTATGGTTTTTAGCAAAATAAGAAAAATAATGCATACGCCTGTAAACCCCAGTTTTACTATATAAAAGTCAGGTTTAATGGGGTCAAAATTATATAAGAATGTTTTCGTGATGGTATCATTGTGGTCCAGCTTGTGTTTTCTCTGCCTTGATTATAACCATTAAGCGCTCTTTTTTTTTGTTTTTGATCAAATGAGTCACAACGTCAGAAAAGCACCTTCGGACACGTGCACCCAGAGAAGATTCAGATCACCCTGCGTAATCGCACAGTCTGATCAGAATCTTCACTGGACACTTTTAGGACAACCAATGATTCAGACTTTCTTTATGCGGAAAACGAAGACTCTGATCCATCACGAAAACATACCTATATTATTTTGACCCCCTTAAACCCCACTTTTGTATAGTAAAACTGGGGTTTGCAGGGGATACATTATTTTTCTTATTTCTGCTCAGAACCGTAAACTGTGGGTACTCGTTAGAACCGCCCCGGCAAGGCGATTCTAACGAGTGCCTACAATCTATGTTTTGAGTAGAAATATGAAAAAATATCAAAAGTTTTATCTGAAAACCTTCAATTTGTGCTGATGAATTTTTCAATATATTTGAATAGGCGTGTTTTCGTAATGAGACTGCAATTATGCGCAGGCTGATTTTAGTCTTTGTTGGGCGAACATGTTTTCTCGCTTTGCCACTCACAATGAGGCTTGCTTTGGTGGTTTAATGATGAGACAAAGGAGTCTACGTGGACTGAACACTTATACATACAGTTGACTCTCGTTATCTCGACATCGCTTATCTCGAATAATCGTTTATCTCGAAGGGAAAATCTAGTCCCTGATTAAACATGAAACTCTTACAACAGGTAACAAAATATTGTGGAAAAGAGGAGAAATTGCTCCTAAGGAGCAATTTCTCCTCTTTTCACAATATGTTCAATATATCATATCTCTAACTTCAGTAGTCAAAACACATATTCATTTTTGAAATGTCGTTGTTTGATTTATTTCTTCCTCAATTCTGCAAATCTGATATATCGAGATACGGATATCTCGAAGTATTACAGAGAATTCCTTGGACTTCGAGATAGCAAGAGTCTATTGTAGCTTGGAGTTGTATCACAATAAAGGGCCAGCTTTCGATCGAGTAAAATTAGTTTAACGCTTAGCACTCTGGAAACAGGATTTGACATTTCATGCAAAATGTCTCCATTGACAATTTGCATGGAATGTCTAATCCAGTTTTCTGGGAAAAATAAGAAAAATATCAAAATGGAGACAACGTGCATGAATGTCAAATCCTGTTTTCTTGAAAAATAAGAAAAAATATCATCAATTTGTCGGCTGCTGAATTAACTTACATGTAAGTAAAAATCTAAAAGGTTGCCTTTAGAAACACTGTAGGTTCTTCTCTGAACGGTCCAAAGCGGTTCTATTGTAACATTTCTTCTTTGTTTTGTATGTTGGCTGTCGCAATCGTGCTGTTGTTTCTTGTCTTCATTTCTTCAGTGTCTGAAAATACTTTTGTGGGCGCGCTCTTCCATAGGAAATTCAGTTATTTATATCTTTTTCTTTTCTATTTTCTATGCATACGGAATATCAGATAAAAACTTTAATAATGAACGGACCAACAAAAGTTGTATATATAGTGAAAGAAGACCAACTAAAGTTGCATACAAATTGAGGAGGACCAAAAAATATATACAAAATTGAAGAAGATCAACAAATGTTGTATACAAAATTTGCGTTATATGATGACATTCCAGAAAAGTATAATCAAAATATATAACTCATTAGCCTCTGAGTTTAAAGACAGAAAAGGCGCCATCTTTGCCATATAGAACGTAACAAACAAACAACCCCAGACACCAGTTCAAAATTTCTGACCAAAATCTATATATAGACACATTACAATTTAGTAAGGCTCAACAATCATTCCTTGATTTCTAAGTGAAAAACCGAGACGGCAAAATAGAGACAGACATCTACTTCTAAGACACAGACAGACAACAAGCATTACTATTTTACTCATGTCATCCTAAACATACCAAAATAAACATCCCATACAATCTGGCGCGCCAAATGAGAACGACTGTTTCAAAAGAACGAGCTTTGCAGAGACGTATGCAAGAATTAATATCATTTTATAAATAAAACTATCCTGCACAAATACTTGAACATGGGTTACAAATGTTCAGAGTAATTATTGGCAAAATGCCAATTCTGCAAAAAGACGAAAAATGCGAATACAGTTGTCAAATTACATAACTGTAAAGAGTAAACGTCAACCATATAATCTAAAACGCTTATTTACTAAAGCGAAGTTTACGTCAAACGATACCTGCGAAGGAAGAAAAATGTACTAGATCAAACTGCGGCCTCTGCATTCATCTTCTAGAAGGAAATATATTTAAATTTAATTGCGGAATGAACTTCAAAGTGCATGAAAATATGACATGTGAAGTCAAAAACGTTATCTACGTGATGAAATGCAAGGGGGGGGGGGGGGGGGAGAAGGGGGGACGGGGTGCGGAACGGGGTACATTGGGGAAACAGGCAACTTTCTGTGTAAGCGAGTCCCTATCCATAATCAACTGATTAGAGACAGCCCCCCCCCCCACACCCCCCCCCCCACACACACCCGTACCATAATGTTACGAGTTAGTGGACACTTCGACGAATGTGCAAGCAACTTAAACTTGAATACTATATCTTTCCATTTTATGAGATGTACAACTTTACGACTGACTAAAGAGAAATACTTTATCAGCAGTTTAAAACCAAAATTACACAGGGCTAATTAAAACATAAAAAGACATTCAAATTTTAAATGAACGCGGTGCCATTAGGATAATCAATAACATTCTTGCATAAATACAATGCACATTATGACTGCGAAGATAATGGTATTATGTTAAGATCGCAAACTTGATGCTTAATCAGTTTTATAATTTCAGAAATCGTTGGTAACAATCTCATTAATCACACTGTATTCTTATAACAATCTTACGTTAATCGTATTGCAATGTAATATTAATCTTATTACAAACCTTAAATTACTCTGATGTCACACCTTCAAGCTATGTATCTTCGCACACGATACAAAACCTGACATTTTATCGTCTGCTTGGAGAGTCTGTTATTTCATCGCATTTTTCCACTTGAAGGAAAATAAATATCATGACTTTGTCATGACCGCCTAACTGGAAATGTTTAAGAATACACTAAGACACTAGAAAAATACAGGTATAGCATTACATTTTGAACCATCGAACAGATTCCAACCTAAAAAATGAAAGTTCAATGTTTTTTTTTTTTTTTTTTTTTTTTTTTTCCATTTATTCGGGTTTAACGTCACCTAGATCATTTTAACAAATGTCTGTTCCCCAATGGCTTGAGGCTTTCTATAGTATAGAATAGAATAGAATACTTTTTACTTCCAATCAAGGACCCTCGCGGGCATTAGACAAATACATGTAATATTATTTGGTCATAAAACATATATGAACAACACCACAAGAACAGACATACTTCTGGAGAACAAATAACTGGACATGAAAAATACAGATTATACATATATCAATAAGCAAATGATTATAAACAATATTGCAATGAAAAATGTATTGTGAGACTGATGAATGATGGCTGAATGATTGGAGACGCAAGCGGCCGTTAGAGTATTAATCTTGGTGTAAATTCACATTTTTATTTCTTTTTTAAAAACAATAATGTATGAATGACCCATATGCAGATAAAATATTTTTATCTTCTTGTGAAAGTAGCCACCTGGCCTTGTCATTATCGTCTAATAACATGAAGCGTTGTTAATATGATATATCTGATCGTAGAATTTATTTCTTTCGGCTTGATATTGTGAACACTGTGATAGAAAATGGATCTCATTTTCTATACAGTTCAGCTTACAATGCTTACAGATTCTTTCTGATCGTGGGATGCTTCTAGGTTTTGCATATCTACCAGTTTCAATCAAGAGGTTATGAGCACTTAAAATTGGATTTCATACACGATTGAAGAGTACGGACGACGGAGCCTGCGTATACTAAAGACTCTGGTTAGCTAACCTACAATGTATATAATATTAGTTTTAAGTTAAGCAGTGATTAGCTGTTTTTTTTTTTTGTTTACTTCCATCAAATTTTAGAGACAATTAGATATATTACTCAGTAACAAATCATCGGTAAAATCTCACCTTTTGAGGGGAGGCGAGAGGGGACTGGGGATTGGGGTGGGGGGGGGGGGGGAGGGTGGGTGGGTCAGGGCAAATCCTAGACAGGAATGGACATTAGCAGAGAACAGGAGTCCGTATAGTTTGGACCGGTCTAATCAGGTTTTGAGAGAAAATGTGTATTCTCGCATGTAGAAATGACAAATGACAATCCGGGCCTCTGGGCAAAGAATGCGACTGTACTGCAATGTCCACATTGGCAGATTGCGTCCCAATTATCAATAATGGTTCCATTTTGGAGTTGGCGTCGGCATATAGTTTTTTTTAACAATAGATTTTAAAATATCTAGTACATGAGATCGTAATAAATGCAACAATAAAAGTGTAAAATCTATTAAAAAAGGGCAATTCGCTGTTTCCTGCGAAAAAGGCGTTATCTTGTCTATTGCAGTGGAACAGCGAGTTCGATTTGATCCCGAGGTAGTGTGTAGTGACGTGATAACTTCTGTCAGAAATGGCACACAACACACTGTTAAATGTCGATACACCGGTCTGATTGGATGAATGTTCTCGAGTATATCGTTATATACACAGCATTCCAAATGCGGAAAGAAAAGCATTTTATCCTCTTCCAGTGGAATCGTGATTCCTCTTGACTCGACTGATCGCATTATATACATTTGTATCACATAACGTTTTCTAAAGTGTCTGATTAATTGAGGTGCTGATGAACTATACACAGAGCTGGTTCCAGAACGGTGACAGCGCAATCGCGACACTACAACCCTTAGGCCAAAAAAATTAATTATTAGATTCTCAGGCCATTTTTGGTAAAAACAGATGAGGCAGGCAGGAATTTTTTTTTTTTTTTTTTTTTTTTTTTTACTCATGAAACAGGCGAGGGAACTTTTTTTTATTACACGAACCCTTTAAAAGGACTCATTTCATGAAATGCATTTTATAGTAATAATACCATAAAAATACTTAATTTTTGGACACCTAGACATAGTTAAAGATAAGGAGAAGTACTGAGGATAACTTTTTTATATGTCACTATTATTATTAAATATAAAGGATAGTCCCCTACCAGCTAAAGTTTAGTAAAGTAAAGTAATAAAATCAGTTTGTGCAGCTCCAGTTTAAATTTCTACCAAAGGTTTATATACCTTCAGAGAGGGATGTGTTGACAGAAATTCTGTCGAATGTGTCTATTTTGGAGCGTCCGATCGACGCACTTACATCGTGGTTTGATAATTCATCCGGGAAGGACCAGACGTCGATACTTCGGATCCCGATTTTATGCCGTTATACAACTCGGCAATTGTGCAGTCTTTTTCGTAACCGCCTATAATGTTCCAGGACAGATGCACCGTAGCCCCGGATGAAATCTAGGTGGATATTTGAGACATCTGCTTTGAAAACGATGGAAACACAAGTTTTGTTTACACAACTTGCGCTTCGGCAGCCATTTTGATCAACGATGGTGCTAAAACGCTTACTCGCAATGTTCAATCCAATGAAAAAATCAATAATATAAGCGTTTACATGACCATGTATGCTTCGGTTGCATCTAAAACTAGGATTTTAAAAACCGCGACGCACCGGCATGCTGTATCAGACGCGGATGTGTTTTTTTTATTGGACACGGAAAAAAAGGCTTATGCGCAGACTTTTTGGTACATGCGGCGGGGCCTGAGAATCTAATGATTATTTTTTTTTGGGCCTTAAAGTCTAAATTTGATCCTGAAGCGTTCGTTATACGTTTGCTTACGTAGTATACACGAGAACCGCCCAGTGTTCCGACAAAGTTCAATGGTAACAACTGTCAGTCATTGACAATACCAAGTGACTTGTCAGGGCGTGTCTAACAGTTCGGGAGAATTTGAGAAAAAATGTCTTTAAATCAAAAGCGAGAAAAAAGCAAACATATTTCCTTAAACCTAAAATCTGGATTATCAATATGGGCAACATGGTGACGAATCAGTGTTGAAAGTTTGTTGGTAATCTTTACCGTTATCTTGACAAAGCGAACAATGTATTTATTTAGTAGTATTGACATGCAGTTATTTGCTATCCTACAATCGAGCGCCTCCTTATACAAAACTATAAATTGTTAATACAGACGTGTCGCACGAGAAAGCGATAAGTAACAAACCATGACCAACAAAGCGACACATTTACAATAACTGACGTACGAACGAATAAGACAGTCAGCAGAAAAATATCTTCTGGGGATCTTAAACTGTGCCGCAGCGAGAGAAAACGTACCTTCTGAAATGTGCGCCAAACAAAGTCGCAAATTAGCCTGCACATTCGCGATATCTGGTCAGTCTTACTTGTCCACATGAAAACACTTTGTATCCGTGGCTATCCAGAATGTGCCCAGGGAAGACTCTGATCAGACTGCTTGAATGCACAGACTGATCGGAATCTTCGATAGACTCACATATCCGAAGATACTGTTTCTTACGTTGCAGGTCAACTACTTTGAAACACATCACGAAAACACTCCTATATATTTTGACCCCCTTAAACCCTACTTTTATATAGAAAAACTGGGGTTTACAGGGGTATACATTATTTTTCTTATTTCTGCTCAAAAACATAGATTGTGGGTACTCGTTAGCACCGCCTTGCCGAGGCGGTTCTAAAGAGTACCTACAATCTATGTTTTGAGCAGAAATATGAAAAATATCAGAATATTTTTATCTGAAAATTTACCTTTTTTGATTGTAAAATTTTCAATATATTTGAATAGGCGTGTTTTCGTAATGGCGAAACACCTCGAAAATCGGCAGAGCGCCGTGGCACGAGCTCAGCTTGCGCATATGCTTAATCTAATAAAAGGCTATACTGTTCGCTAACGGAACGCCTACGGGCCATATGTAATATTAGCGATCAGTGTAGACTATGTTGCGACTACGCGAATGCATATGTCAGAAAATCGCATATGTTATAACAACGTATTCATTTATCCAGAGAGGCTCTTTTATTCAAACCGCTTGCTCGATAGCATTGCCGAAAGCCGTTTCATTGTTACGATAAGCTTGCTATCAACTGACAACTAATACAATACAGTTTTAGGTGAATGAACACTTTTGGAAATTTAGTAGCTTCTTTTGCACATGGGAGACAACATTTGTGAAGTCCAGTTTGCTGTTCTGCTCACCAGCCCCTCTTTTCCCTTTGGGGAATGTATTTTTTCGTATAAAATAAATAAACAGAAAACAGAATTTTTATACTTGTTCGATCGCTTTTGTGGCATTGGAGGATAGACTTTTAAGGAAGGCAACGCCGTCAAATTTGGAGGAAACTCTGCAAACAGGGGAAGCAACTTCTGTGGGCCATTTCAATTTTGCCGTTTGTATCCTATCATTCTTTGTTTCTCATCGTTTCTTTTTTGACTGTCTCTTGAACAGGTTGTTCGTGATTGTGTCATTTTCTACGAACCGCATTCGACATAGCTACCACTAGTACGCTTAGTTTTTTTTTTTTTTTTTTTTTTTTTTTTTTTTCAAAATTAAAGGGACTACTTATGGTAAAATATGTATCTACCTATTAAGGGCACACTAGAAAAAGATCTGTTCAGCAAAGGCAGTGATCCCGGTGTTAGTCTTACTCTTTGTTGCTTTGTGGTTTATTCTACAAGGCTATTTTTTATGTCTTATCTTGTGTTATTTTGTTCTTGTGTTTTTCAGTCATTTTAGCATTGCGATTACCTCGCTTGGGGAAGAGAGAGCTAATCGCAGTGCTTTTCGTACGTTTGTTCGATTTGCGCTTGTTTGGTTTTGTCTGTCTCCTCTTCCTCTGGGTGTCTGGGAAGGGCTGCGGTTTGTGATTGTGGCACTCCCTGGACTTTTCTCTTAACTTTGTTTTTATTTGGTAATGTTTATTCGATGCTTTTTTGATTATCATTATAAAATCATATGAAGTGGGTACTCATTTGAATTGCATCGACACGTCGATGCAATTCAAATGGGTATCCACAACATATGCTTTTATAAAGAAATAGACAAAAACCACGCTGGCCGTAATCTGAAGACTACGGAATTGCTTGACTGAGCGCTTATCGTACGAGTATGTGCGGTAATTAGGTAGAATACGGTAACTTCATTCACTGTTAACCGTTCCAATGCAGTATTTCATTTGCAGTCCCTCTTCGTTTTGTTCATGCTGTTTTCGTTGGTTTGTTGTTCTGTGATGCCATTTTGTATCATTATAACCGTGTCATGTCATTTTCGGTATAACCCAATATTTATATTATTTATAGACGAGACCAGAAATGGTGTCTAAAGAACCGGAGCTTTTGGCAGATTTGAATCATTTCGATACGTTACAGGCATTGAAAAAATATTCAATTCCTTATTTCTAAATGCATTATTTAATTTTGGATCCGTATACTTTTATTTGATATACTACGACAATCTATTGGATAATCACATCATAAATACCATATTACAATATTTCATTCACTAATAAAGGAAATTATAGATTTGCCTAGATTTTTGTGGCACAACTTACTTTAAACTACTACACCTATTTTAATTTGCTATAAATATAACCAACCCTTTTGCTTCACGAAAACATGTCTATATAATTTTGACCCCCTTAAACCCCCCTTTTATATAAAAACTGGGGTTTACAGGGGTATACATCATGTTTCTTATTTCTGCTCAAAAATACAGATTGTGGGTACTCGTTAGAACCGCCTCATCGAGGCGTTTCTAACGAATACCAACATTTTATGTTTTGAGCAGAAATATGAAAAATATCAGAAATCTTGTATCTGAACATTTAAATTTTTTGGTGATAAATTTTCAGTATAGGCATGTTTTCGTTATGGTATCGCTCTGATATTTCTTTTACCATATATTCCTTCTCAGACCATAGTCTTTCCCTCAGTTAGCTGTATTCTTGGCTTATCTAGTGCCATTTTATTTGTTTGTATTAGATCTCAAATTTCATCGTGTGCTGCGTCTTTATTTTATACACAGCTACATGATAGTTACAATAAGTCATATGCAACAGGAACATAGTTAAGGTTTAAACCTCTTTTAAATTGTGTTACTGGACAAAGTTGTAAATTGCAACAAATTTTTAGATATACCTGATAAAATATAAGTTAATAGACTTTTCATCTTGCCCAAAACTGAGCAAAAATGGCAGGGAAAGATATTACCCCGTTGTTCCTATATTAATGACCGGTAGTTTATCACGGATAATCTGCAAAACAAAGTTTAAATTTACTATGTGAATATTGTTTGTAATTTAGTGAATCGTTTTATTGACAACCGATATCACCGTCTTATTTTTTCCCCTTTTCCTTTCGTTGTTTTTATCTGTAGCACCTGCAGATAAAATGTGTCACAAAAAATGTTTGTGCTATTTTTGTTCACATCTGTGTGCCCTCGTAGCTTCATTCATTGCGTTACAGTTGATTATTTTTCTAGCAAACACTGCTCTAACGAGTACCCACAATCTGACTTGGCCTTACTGAAATTATTGTCTTAAAAATAGCACATGCAAAGCGTTAAAGACTGAATATTATGTGTTAGTTAATATGATTTAAAGGGCAAATACGAAGGTTTTTTCTTTGTATTTGCCCTTTAATGTTTTAATGTATTAATGTATTAATGTATTTTCTCGTGTCTTTGGAGTCCTCTTGCCAACATCGGGAGACGGGGCATGATGTTTGGACGTTGGTTCGCCACATGTCCTCCGTCTCTGCCGTCTTGGTGTAATAGAAATGTATTCTCTTTTTTTTGTCTCTCTGTCTCTCCTTTCTTACTTTTTTCTCTACACGATACTTATAAAGGGATGTTAAAATTCTGTCAGTTGGATAATTTCGTCAGCATACATAAATGTTTACATACATACATACATACATATATACATATATACATACATACATACAGACATACATACATACATACATACAGGCATACATACATACATACATACATACAGACATACAGACATAATACATACATACATACATACATACATACAGGCATACAGACATACATACATACATACATATACATACATACATGCTGATCTCCCAATGTTCATTATGTTCATTGTGTTCTGATGTTTGATGATGGATATGCCTTTCTCTGTAAAGTGCTGTTTGCTAAGCAGAATAGTTTCAAAACTATTGCAGATTGAAGCCCAACCGCCATGTAATGTTTATATGTTTAGTTAAGATTCTGTTGCTGTTTACTTTTGTAAACCTGAGATAGACGTAATAAATTGAAAATTGGAAATTGCTTTGACACTAGCGTTTTATTTTAAAATGCGTTAACCCAGTTGTTTGTCACTCAAGAATGATGGTTAGGGTTAGCGACCGTTCCGTTAATTTTGCATTTTGTATTTGCCATTGGGGTTAAGATTACCATAAAAAGAAAGACATCTGGCACGCAAATAGTGTCGGATTATTAATTGTTTCATTTTTTTTTTTTTTTTTTTTTTTTTTTTGTTTGTTTTGTTACTGCCTTGCACTCCTACCTTCGATTATTTGCCTTGGCAGATTATGCATAGCTTGTAGGTATATATTCAATCTCTGACGACTGCGTCAGGGAGTCGACTCTTTGGCTCAGTGGTTAGAGCATTGGATTTTTATCCGGGAGGACCGGGTTCGATTCCCACGGCAGGCGTGAGATTTTTTTCAGCTATGCTTCATTCCTTTGTTGCGACTATCGTGTCGTAAGATGGGGGCTCGTCCATGATAGGACTTTACTTAGCCAAAAATGGCTTCACGTCATTATAAATGATGACTTCCTTGAAAAGGGGGAGTGTTACGGCCTTGCACTCCTACCTTCGATTATCTGCCTTGGCAGATTACGCATAGCTTGTAGGTATATATTCAATTTCTGACAACTGCGTCAGAGAGTCGACTCTTTGGCTCAGTGGTTAGAGCACTGGATTTTTAACCGGGAGGACCGGATTCGATTCCCACGGCAGGCGTGAGATTTTTTTTTCAACTATGCTTCATTCCTTTGTTGCGACTATCGTGTCGTAAGAGTTTGCTTTTTGTTGTTTGTTTTTCAGTCGATGCTCAAGATTACAAGCGGGTTGAACTTGTAACAACAGATATATTAGCCGCACCATTCGAAAAATGTGTCGTAGGCGATATGCAGTCGGCGAAGACCCTAACCAGCCTGTGCATCGGCGCATTGTGATCAGGGTCTTTACTGTCCGCTAACAATATCACTGAATGCTACAAAATGTATGAATGAAAAGCAAAAGCGCAGATGATACTTTGCGCATACACAGGATGATTTGAATCTTTGCATTTTGCTCATGTTCGGCCTTTTCACTTGACAAGGCCCATATTGTGTATTCATTTTGAGATTGAGAGATTGCTCATTACGAAAACACGCCTATTCAAATATACTGAAATAATTACCATCAAAAAAAGAAAATTTTCAGAAAAAAAATTCTGATATTTTTCATATTTCTGCTCAAAACATAGATTGTGGATACTCGTTAGAACTGACCCGAAGAGGCGGTTCTGATGAGTACCCACAATCTATGTTTTTGAGCATAAAAAAAAGAAAAATAATATATACCCTGTAAACCCCAGTTTTGCTGTATAAAAGTGAGGTTTGAGGGGTAAAAATTATATAGGTGTTTTTTCGTGATGAGTTCGCATTACGTTCACAAACCTATAAGAAATGTATGCTTCTGAGCCATTGCTCTATATAAATAGAAAGGAAGGTAATGATCAGGAATCGATACAATTATCTAATCAATGTGTTTAACTAAACATAATAATATTTTCCTTATTTCTCTACAAAATGTTATGTTGTTGGTACGCATTAGAAGCATTAAAAAAATATTTATCTTGATAACCGACTTATCTAGAGCTTTGTAAATCATGGCATCACACCATAGAATATAGAGACTGATGAAGAGGTTGGTTATTAAAAACATTAAAAGAGTTAGTGCAGATGCCAAGGGGATGGTGCAATCACAAAGCATAGGCTATCTGAGGCACTAAAAGGAGTGCTGAGGAATGCATAATCATCACGAAAACACACCTATATAATTTTGACCCCCTTAAACCCCATTTTTATGTAGTAAAACTGGGGTTTACAGGGTATATATTATTTTTCTATATTTGCTAAAAACATATATTAAGTATACTCGTTAGAACCGCCTCGGCGAGGCGGTTCTAACGAGTACACACAATCTATGTTTTGAGCAGAAATATGAAAAATATTTTTAAAAATCTGAAAATTTTCTTTTTTTGGTTGTAAAATTTTAAATATATTTGAATAGGCGTGTTTTCGCAATGTGATATATGTATATATATGTAAACACGCCTAGATTTGACCCCTTAAGCCCCACTTTTATATAGTACAACTGGAGTTTACAGGGGTAAACATTAATTTTCTTATTTCTGCTCAAAACATAGATTGTTGGTACTCGTTATAATCACTCCACCGTTGTGGTTCTAACAGGTACCCACAATCTATGCTTTGAGCAGAAATATGGAAATTACCAGTCTTTCATCTGAATATTTTCATTTTTTGGTTGTAAAATTCCCAATATATTTGAATAGGCGTGTTTTCGCAATGATATAATCTCATTAACGTAATGGAATTAAGACTCCAAGGAGAACGTCTGTTCGTGCATTAAAGGACACCCGTTCGTGCATGTTACATGTACTTCGAATCAGGAATGTTCAAGTAAAAAGTGTTGTTTCCAAACTACGTCCCATTCCGCCGCCCAGATACTCTTACAGCGCGGTATTATAAATAGACCGTTCGCACATAGCATTTTGATAGTTTTATTGAGGCCCGTTTCGTGATTTTTTTTTCTGAGTTCGTATTCGCAGCTTGTTTCGAATCGAATTACAAAGGATTTGCACATAGAATTGGAATAATTAAACGTTAAATATTTCAAACAGCGCTGCTTGATTTGCTTGATTCATTTGATATGTTTGTCATGGATTTGGCATGCGTACGTTAAACAGAATTAAATGACAATGAACAGAGTTCAATTTTAGCAACAACAACTGAATAATAGTATAGAAGATATCCCGATAGAGCCTCAATCACGTGACAAAGCTTATGATATCGCCTACGATGAAACAGCCAGTCAACAAACAGACATTTAACCCTTAAAGCGCCAAGAAAGCCTGCATCTGGAAATGTCGTCTGTTTATGTCGTCTGCTGAATATTCTTGCAAACTTTTTGAACATATTTTTGCATACAGGCAAACAGTGTGGACCCAGATCAGACTGCTCCTAAAGGAGCAGTCTGATCTGGGTCCACACTGTTTGCAGAAATGACTTATAAAATCACAAGCAGACGAGAAGGCAGACGACAATTGTTGTGATTGGCGTTTTAAGGGTTAATGTTAGTTCTCAAGTATGCTGATTGGCAAAGGACACAGTTTATATCGGTACCTCGACAAAAGACCGACAACTTCATATTTAGACCCTGGTCGGTATGAGCCACTATCCCAGCTAGCATTCTACATAAACCTACAGCGGGCTCTTATCGGCCCGTCAGCTACCCTGACGGGCCGATAACGGCCCGCTATAGATTTATGTAGAATGCTTACTGGGATGTGTGATATTGTACCGTCTGACATGTGCGGCCGGCGAAGACGCAGATCAGTACCAATACAGTTATATCAATCTTCTCAACAGTGTAGTTCTGGTCGCTTCTGATCATTGAACGTTTTCCGGGAGTTTTGAAAGCTTAAAATTTATAAGAGGGTCACTGATAAGTCTTGATTGGCCAAACGAACTAGTCTGGCCAAGGTAACATGTTCAGAAATGTGCAGTTCTATGTGGAATTCATGCTCTCAAGGGACAGTCTTTTTTTGTATATCTGTCTGTCTAAAAATAAATCCAAGGTCCTTTGCTATCCAGCAAGCGCCCTGTGATTGATGAGACTATGTGGATGTGCAATCGGATTAGATTCTTCGCTGAGCGTTTATGTGCGAAGGAAAAAAGTAACTGCGACTGCTACAACTGCTTAATGTGTGGTACCTTACAACGTATACATACAGACATCCCTTTCACTGTAAAATAATATTGCCATTGAGTATTTTGGTTTTATTCTGAACCCAATATTACACATGTATTTAGTCTTAGCTGTCTATAATTGGAGGTTTTACTTAGAACAGACAATTCTGAAGGCTGAAAGGAAGTTTTTGCACAGTTATACAATGCGTGCAGTCGTAGTGGCTGTTCCCAGCTAGCATTCTACTAAATCTACATCGGGCCGTCATCGGCCCGTCAGCTACCCTGACGGGCCGATGACGGCCCGATATAGATTTACGTAGAATGCTGACTGGGTTTCTTGTCTTTATGTAGATGTGACTATGTGTATTGTCTTTCATTCCATTTCAGACCGATGGCTTTATAGTAAACTTTGCTAAAAGTAATTTGCCATCTAAATAACGGTCTTGTAAAATAGAATTAATCTTAATCTAATGAGCTATTTGTCGAATAGAAAATAATGCTGTAAAAATGAAATTAAAGTGAATAAGAGAAATCCATATTTCGTTTGTAAAATTTGATAACGCATTACCAAAAGTAGCTGGCCAATAAAAGCAGATATAAACATTATCCATGTGTTTACACTTAAAACTAAGGCACGTGCACTTCATTTTAGGGAAGCAGATTTACAGACATGTAGAATGTTCGATTATGAAATTTTAAACATATGTTATATCATTTTATCTGGATCTACACTGCTTACATGTACCCAGTCGATTTTTCTGTCCAAATGTTTAGGTAAGTATAATAATCTGAGTCTAACTAAGAGTAGGCAAATTTCATTACGTTGACAAGTCTATAAATCTATGTACAGTCGAACCTCAATGGCTCGAACATCCTTAGGACCATAAAAATGTGTTCGAGATATGGGTGTTCGAGTCACTGAGGGTTAATCATAGCGCCCTATCAGGACGCGAATGGCGATTTTAGGGATTTTTTTCGATCTTCTACACAATTATGGTATGTTTAGTGTACTCTAGAATCGCCTCGAATCGCACTCATTAGAATCGCATCGATGAGGCGATTCTAATGGGTACACACAACATACAATTTCATGATGAAATACGAAATTTTTCCTAAATATTTGTATTCTTGAGTAATCAAAGAATTTCGCATTGACTCAAAAACGAGTTCGAATTACTCAAGGTAAACGAGCCATCGGTGTTCGAGTTAATGAGGTTCGACTGTAATCTGAATCCCAGCGCTTCCCTATAATAACTTGGGTGTACGGGGTATTCATGCACAAAAGAAAGCGAATGTTTTATTTTTCTGTTCAAAAAGCTTAATTCAGTTTATGTAATATTGTTTATCAGTCATGTGCACTGCTTATCTCTATATAGAACTGGGCGTATTAACCAAATCTTCGGCATTTTTCATTACGGAAACAAGCCTATTCAAATATACTGAAAATTTTACCACCCAAAAAAATGAAAATTTTTAGGTAGAAAATTCTCTTATTTTTCTCATTTCTGCTTAAAACATAGATTGTGAGTATTCATTAGAACCGCCTCGACGAGGCGGTTCTAACGAGTACCCACAATTTATGCTTTTGAGCAGAAATAAGAAAAATAATGTATACCCATGTAAACCCTAGTTTTACTGTAAAAAAGTGAGGTTTAAGGGGGTCAAAATTATATAGGCATGTTTTCGTGATTTGTAATCTGAATCCCAAGACTTCCCTATAATAACTTGGGTGTACGGGGTATGCATGCACAAAAGTATGCGAATGTTTTATTTTTCTGTTCAAAAAGCTTAATTCAGTTTATGTAATATTGCTTATCAGTCATGTGCACTGCTTATCACTATATAGAAGTGGGCGTATTACCCAAATCTTCGGCATTTTTCATTACGAAAACAAGCCTATTCAAATTTACTGAGCATTTTACCACAAAAAAGAAAAAATGAAAATTTT
Source organism: Anodontia alba (assembly GCA_964016985.1). Classification (NCBI taxonomy): domain Eukaryota; kingdom Metazoa; phylum Mollusca; class Bivalvia; order Lucinida; family Lucinidae; genus Anodontia; species Anodontia alba. The sequence continues at coordinate 102,286,870 of OZ024826.1, read as the reverse complement.
CGGATAAAAAACTCGGATATTTTTCATATTTCTGCTCAAAACATAGATTATGGGTACTCGTTAGAACCTCCTCGCCGAGGCGGTTCTAACGAGTACCCACAATCTATGGCTTTTGATCAGAAATAAGAAAAATAATGTATACCCCTGTAAACCCCAGTTTTACTATATACGAGTATATAAAAGTGGGGTTTAAGGGGGTCAAGATTATATAGGCATGTTTTCGTGATGAACACAGTACAATGGATATAATATAGAAACACAGTTTGCATGGGCATGTTCACGTAATGCGTTTACATACTGGAACGGTACGACACCGATCAATCTGCACATGTGGGGTGACAGGTTATGATTTTGCAGTTACATATAACCTAAGGATGTTAAATGGAATGGTGCAGGTAGCGATTAGTTTGTGTAATTGTGGAAGTTTATACTGCTCTATTTTTAATATGATATGATCCTAGAACATTCCATATTAAAGGGGAACGCAACCATAAAATATATTGTGCTTTAAAGTAAAGAACTTTACAAACAATGAATTTTGACACAAATTTGATCAAAATCGGTTGAAAACTAAGTAAGTTATAGCCAATTGAATATTTTAACATTGGTGAAATGGGTGCCGCCATTTTGAATATTTAATGAGGTTTCATAAAAAAATAAAATTCGTTCAAAAAGGTTGTTATTCTCATAAAGTTGGTTTATTTTGGGGCCATGATTGCTTGTCACTTAAATTAAAAGATTATAAAAAATCTATAGCAAACATTTTCTTAAAAACCCTTTATAATTTGGTTTTGCATATTTAATTTGGGCTGTGTGAAGTCACAAAGCCTATAGGCCGATTTTGAGAATTCTTGCATCAAAAGGAATGTCTTGTTAAGCACTTTACTCCAAGATATACTTACAACTTATATTGCGTTCCCCTTTAACAACATAGATGCGACCGGGAGAAACCTTTTTTCCCGTTATAGTTACATGTGTAAAGGGGACATAAAAATACGTTTTTCGGTGCTATTTCCCAATTATTCAAATATTTTGCCAGTTCTTACAGACTTGAACATCCATAATACAGAAGTTTTGTGTCTGAAGGCAAAACACTCTCCTTTTTAGTCAGTTCACACATACAAACGGATTCGTTTTATCCGGGAAAATGCCCATATACAATATAAAGTATATTTGTTAAGAATGCTTACTAAAACCTGCCATGTACATTAAGTGAGTTTCGTACACCCGTCTCTAGATAAATGAATAAATAGATATCTAAATTAGCAGTGTTTCTGAAAAAAATACAGCAAAATGCCAGTGATTAAAACAAACTCAAGAAGCCCAAGTAGGCCTGCAACGCTAACCTAGGAACGTGTTTGTGAAAATTTGAAGCACAAAATTTGGGACAAGAATGTCCTCCAAACAGTCTGGTAAAGGATCAACAAAATCGATTTAAACTTGAGTTTGAAGCATTTGTCTTTCTAAGCATTCCCATAAAATTACAGCAAACTTGCTTCAAACCAAAACTTTATCATACACTTTTTCCATTTATTTCTCTATGCAAATAGTATTGAAATAAATAAAATCTATAAAGGCTTTCCTTGGCAACACCGAACACATAATAACGAAAATCGCAGTCCCGATTTCAGGGAGTTTCTTCATATGCATCATGAAAACATGCCTATATAATTTTGACCCCTTTAAACCCCCTTTTATATAGTAAAACCGGGGTTTACAGGGGTATATATTATCTTTATTATATCTGCTCAAAAACATAGATTGTGGGTACCTGTAAGAACCACCTCGGCGAGGCGGTTCTAACGAGTACCACAATCTATGTTTTGTGCAGAAATATGAAAAAATATATCAGGATTTTTATCTGAAAATGTTCAGTTTTTGCTGGTGAAAATTTCAATATATATGAATAGGTGTGTTTTCGTAATGTGGCAGCGGCATAGTTCGCAGGACTACATACGTCCCCACCGCCCCAGCACCAGCTTAAGCTTAACTCGAAGTTTCAAGATAGCAGAATAAGCTCAATCATCCGTCAGAGGCTTGTAATAAGCCTCTGCCCCGCATCACGAAAACACGCTTATATAATTTTGACCCCCTTAAACCCCACTTTTATATAATTAAACTGGAGATTGCAGGGTGTACAATATTTTTCTTACTACTGCTCAAAACAGATATTGTGTGTACTCGCTAGAACCGCCTCGGCGAGGCGGTTCTAACGTGTACCCACAATATATGTTTGCAGCAGAAATATGAAAAATATCAGAATTTTTTTTATCTGAAAACTTACAGTTTTTGGTGGTGAAATTGTCAATATATTTGAATAGGCGTGTTTTCGTAATGGTTTAAAAAAAAAAAAAAAAAAAGCTGTACTATAGTGTGCAACAAGTGCACTAGGACTTTACGTTTATATGCTCAGTGGAAACTTTTGCCCTTCTGTGTATTCGCACAAAAGTCAAAACAATGGGTTTACTCTCTGATAAAGTATGGATATGTGTAATTTATTTTTATAATTAAAATTCATCACCCTATGGAAGGAGTCATGTGGGCCAATCCATGAGGGCCTTTCTCCTGGTAAACAGTCATGAAAATTCAAACATGAAGATAATCCGTAATTCTCTTCGACAGTTTTGTTTTTCTTTTTGACATAATCCGATACTTGTCGCAGAAAGCATGCATGTGCATATCAACAATATTCATTCAAACTCAAACCGATCTGTCATGATTTAGTTTAAGGGGACTGGATACACTTAATAACTTTTGCACCATTGTAACAAGGGAGACAGCTTTAGTGACTATCTGTTTGCATTACTGCAAACAATAGCTGCTTCACTAAAATGAAAGAATTTGCTTCCGAAGGGAAGCAACAGTATTTTGACAGAGACAATTCCGCTCAAGCATCTTGTTTTAGGGCAGGTCTAATGTAACCTAGCAATTTAAAGTCGTCCAAAACTTTCAGAAAAATAGCTTCCAACAGTGAGTTTACTTGAGTATCTTTTATTTTGACATGTATCTTGTACAATGACGTTAGCATCTGGACTCGGCTACATGTAGATAAGAAAAACATATTCTGGCGCAGAAGAAACGCCTCGTCCCTCTGAGCATTAGTTTCAACTCTTGAGTTTGTGTGGTTATATTTTATATACTTTTGTTTGATAACATATGCCCCTAGGTAAGAAACTCTCTTGCTCTGGAAAGAGAATTTACCCTATAGATCTTCATGATAATGTTTTAACTAAGGCTGGAACAACTAATAGGATAATCGATCAATTGATCGATAAATTCCAGAAAAAGATAATCGTTACAGATTTGATAATTATCATTCATTTAATTTCGGTGTCTCTTACTTTACCGTATTTACCCTTAGTATTCAGACACCTCAACTGCTTACCATACTTAATCTAAAATTTGAACAAGTACAATTTACTACCCAATGTTATGTCTAAAATAGCTGGATGAGTGGCAAACAGTGTAGACCCAGATGAGACGCCGCGTTTCTCATCTGGGTCTACACTGTTTGCTCAGGCCTGTCAGAACACATACATACAGTAAAGTACAACATATGGTAAGAATCATGCCCAGACAGACAGGTAAAATTATGACCAAATCTTCGGTGATTACTAATCGATTATCGATCGCAATGACAGGACCGATAATTGATTATCTTTTCAGCTCTGATTAGCCAGCCTTAGTTTTAACTGTTTTGCTGCCCTCTTTCATTGCACGGTGGTAGGTTAGGCCTTAAACTCAAAAACGGTTCAGTCTTAATCCTTTTTCTTCAAGACGTGTAGGACCTTCTTGCTATGGTCACCAAAGTTCTACAAAAGGTAGATGTTTCTATTACTTGGACTTCCGGTGTTCCGGAGCCCCACGCCTTTGTTTTACTATAATGCTGAGAAGTTAATTTATACAATTATATTTCTTTTTCTGTGTTGCCCATATAATATTAAACATTGGTAAAGCAAGAAATCATTGCAATATCTGTCCCTCTGTCTCAGTGTCTCTATTAATATTTTAATTCCCATAAACAAACAATTAGTACGCATCAGTTAAACAACCAAACAGGTACATGCAAACAGAAATTCGGCCGCCTTAGCTGAACAACTGACTTTTTTCTCCAATTAAATACTCGTTCTTTGTTTTGATGCTTACCTCCTGGTACTCGTTATGGCAATAATTGAGCTCAGCGATGTATTTTTTTTTTTATTTATTCTGTAGGAAAACTCACCTACGTGTCGACCAGCTTACGTAAGGTCCCGCGTCTGATGCCATTTCCTATTGACCAGCATTGAAATTTGCTAAAAATTGGAGGAAAAATCTCATAGCAAAATGTAACTTAGCTAAAGATTTGCTTAAAAGTCTCAGTGGAAATTCACAATTCCTCACATGTTTTAGTTAGATGGCATATTTTTTACCATGATGTTCTTGATTATCCCTGCTTTGGCTGACACTCAGTAAACCAGAAAAGCAGTAAACCCAGATTAAGTACAAATGGATCTTCTTCCTAAGATATGCGAAACACTTAAGTAAATGCTTGAAAAGCCAAATAGCCTTAAACTGTTGAACGGCAAAAAAAAAGCTTGGGAGTGATGTATTATGCCATTACGAAAACACGCCTATTCAAATATATTGAGAATTTTATTATAAAAAAATGAAAACTTTCAGATGAAACATTCTGGTAGTTTTCATATTTGTGCTCAAAACATAGATTGTGGGTACTCGTTAGTACAAGTACCCGCAATCTATGTTTTGAGCACAAATACGAAAATTAATGTATACCCATGTAAACCCAAGTTTTACTGTATAAAAGTGGATTTAAGGGGGTCAAACCTATATAGGCTTGTTTTCGTGATGTCTAAGATGGCTACAGTATAAATCGAACATTTTGTACGTATTGTTGAGATAGGTACTATTAAATAGATAGTTGAAATGCTGTTATGGAAAGTTAAGTTACTCAAGGGAAATGGTTATACTTGATAGATTTTCGTCATGTCACACAAAAAAAAAAAAAAAAAAACTTTTGTAACTTCATCTGCTTTGTTTTATCACAGTTTTTGTGATTATATGTATCTCGCTGTGATTTTCAAGGATAAGACAGAGGACCCTATGCGAGCGGAACATATTTCAGTAATTTGAAGCTGCATCAGATTCAAAGGTGAGGTTTCGTGTGATTAAAACTGGTTTAGGCTCCCCAGTCTTCCTATTGACCGTTCCAAGGCGGTTCCACTGTTGCAGTTCTTCCTTGTTGTTTAAGCGTCGGTGGATTCATATTTGACAGCTGTTTTGTAATTATTTGTTCCTCATCTCTCCTTCTTCTGTTGCCTTTTGAAGATTGTGCTTTCTGATTCATTACAAAAACAAGCCTATTCAAATATATAAAAAATTTCACCTCCATAAAAAAGAAAATTTTCAGATACAAAATTCTAATATTCTTCATATTTCTGCACAAAATATAGATTGTGGGTACTCGTTAGAACCGCCTCGTCGAGGCCCCAGTAAACCCCAGTTTTACTTTATAAAAGTGGGGTTTAAGGGGGGTCAAAATTATATAGGCGCGTTTTCGTAATGGTTGGCTTTCCTGCTTACCGTCACGTTAATATTTTCTCTTTGCTTTTCTGCGAACCAGACCCATTCTGAAAAGAGATTTATTCCAAGAAGAAATACTTTTCTTTCTTTTTAGAGGAGAGCCCTTTTCAGAAGGGTGGCAAATACTTTTGACAGGGTATTCTCCCTGGAAGTGTATCAATTTCCCTTAAGAGCTAATTCGATGTAAGGGCGAATCACACTACCGTTACAAAAACACGCCTATCAGATATATAGAAAATTTCACCTCCAAAAACTGAAAATGTTCAGATAAAAAACTTTGATAGTTTCATATGTCTGCTCAAAACATAGATTGTGAATACTCGTTAGAACCGCCTCGGCGAGGCGGTTCTAACGGGTACCACAATCTATGTTTTTGAGCAGACATAATAATGTATAGCCATGTAAACGCCAGTTTTACTATATAAAAGTTGGATTTAAGGGGGATTAAAATTATATAGGCATGTTTTCGTGATGATTTTATAGATTTCGATTCCTAATAGAAGGCGTTTAAAAAGACTGACAACCAGCATGACCTAACTTAGCGTTTTACTTGTTTTTCTTCGGACTAAAGCACAATACAGTTCCTTTGCAGCGATGACGTCCGTTGGCTGTAGTCATTATATTGTAAATAACCTGAGATTGCTTTTAGATGTTTTAGATAAAGCCAAATGTAAATTTGAATGCCTACGGCGACTTTGTTTCCAATGGTAAACGTTAGACATTTTCTTTGAAGAGTCTACTTTCCTTTTGGTATAAAAAAAAAAACAAAAACAAAAAAACAAAAAAAAAAAAAAAAAAAAAAAAAAAAAAAAAACGAACGGGGTAATAAAGAGAAGAATAAACTGCAACAGATTAATTTGCAGTACTACGGTACATATCACGATCTGTGGGTACATCGCGATTGAAGATTCCAGATTGTATCATTACTAAAATGTCCAACTTAATTAAATGGACCGCGTCATGCCGAAACGTGTTTTCGGGCATATTGGGACAAGAAGCCTAGATCAACCTGAACATTCTTGATTAGCGCCTTCGCTGTCCGCTAAGAATCAGTGGACACAATTGAATGTGTCAATGGAGAGCAAATGCCCGGATAAGACTTCTTAGACTGTGCATTTCGCGCATGCTCGAAGACACCTTTTCGCTTGGCGCAGCCCAGATCTTTGATTAAAAAGGTAAAGAACAGGATAAGACCTAGGAGTCTGGTTCTTAATCCATAGATACAACAATGCATTATCTACTTCTAAAAAGGGTACATAGCCTAGTTTTTGTATCTGTGTTTCAATTATTGTAAGAAAGAAAGCAGACAGACACAGGAAAAAAAAATAAGAACTAGTAAGCCGGATGTCAATCTCCAGATAAAAGGCTCGTTTACCGTATTAAGCCTAAATATTCGTATGACTTAAATTTCATCTTCGTGAAGTTTGAAATACAAATCTATTAAATACTTTATTTAACACCTTATATATATATATATATATATATATATATATATATATATATATATATATATATATATATATATATATATATATATATATATATATATATTTCTGCTCAAAACATAGATTGTGGGTTCTCGTTAGAACCCGCAATCTACGTTTTACGTTTTAAAGCAGAAATAAGTAAAATAATGTATACCCCTGTAAACCCTAGTTTTACTGTATAAAAGTGGGGTTTAAGAGGGTCACCATTACACAGGCAAGTTTTCGTGATGCGAATCCAGACAATTCGCAAAACTGCTTCCTAGGAAAAAATGGTAAAAAGATTTCAATATGTCCTTTGCTAAAAAAAATACCCTGCATACTACGTGTGCACGGGTGATCACTAAAGTGAACATCCCCTACCTGCGTCTCGGTGAGGGCTCTCATCCGGAGAGGCGCTCCTCCGTCGCCCCTGCTGTCTGCGACTGCATATCATGATAGTTGATGTGTACTCGGTTACGCATGTTTACTGCTTGCCGAAAGTTGTTTTTACCCTTATAAAACGTGAGGGGCTTAGTATAGCCTAGGACGATAAAAGCACAAAAATGCGTGCGTCCAGCACACTTAATATGGGTGGTTATGTTTTGATACTGTACGTACTGTCGCGTCACCATTTCCGGATCAATTACATGTAAATGACTGTTATAAAGTACATGGCTGCTTGCCATCGGATGCTTTTGATACCATTTGATAGACAAATTATACGTGTGCAAAATGCTTATTAGCTTTCTTCTACATTGCTTCGGGTTATATCTCACGATTCCTTAACATAAGATCACTGTCAGATCCCAATTCCTTGTCATGTTGTCAATATCGGGTCATTCGATACAGACGCAGACTTTAATGAAAAGGACCCATTGCCTCACATTGGACATGGAATAACACTTAAAAGACATTTTTATGGCAAGAATATTTTCACATACCAATTCAGATGGAAAATGTAAAGTAATGCCAGATAAAAATTATTAAATATAACTAAACTGACAAAAGAAAAGTGGATCTGCGTTTGAATTGATACAGGCTATTCGCTTTGTACTTAGATAATGAAACTATTTTCAACAGAACATGTTGTTTTTAAGCTTATAAAGAAGAAAAAACTCGGACCTACTATGTTTACAATGCACTTATTTTAGCTCTCTGGAGCTCTTTGTTGCATAAACTATTCAAGTAAAAATAACACCGAAGCTAGACAACCCGCATTTGGCTTCAATTCACAAAATGATTGACCTTTCAGAAAACGCATGTCGTTACTGATTGTGATTCTATCTCTTTGGAGCATACTTACCTTTGACTAAACTTCCAGTCGACAATAAAATTTATCACGGCCCATCATGTCCTCGGAGTCAGCTTTGTAAACATGAAGTTCAGGTAGCCGCAACACGCGTCTAAATTCAGAAGAAGGAAATACCAGATTGTAAGAAAAAACAAAACAAAAAAAAAAAAAAAAAAAAAACGCAGCTGATCTACAATGCCGATATCCATTCGAACTTAAATTTACTTGATCCAAAATATGAATGCATAAAAAAACTAAGGGTAAGGTTTATTCCAAGTGTCTTTCTCATATTCAGAATAATCTGTCAAGGGCAAAATAACCTGTATTAGGTGATGGCTCGGAAAGGTTGACATGACTGTATGTTTCCATTCAACATTGTCATTTTGTGGTTGATTTATACTCTGCTTTCAAAGAACCAGTGAGACGCCCCTGACAGAGCATTCCACATTTTGGTTCTGACGGTCTCCTGTTGCGATTCCTCTTTATTCTATTTTCTGTATTCTCGTCGGTGACTGTTTTTTTTTTTTTTTTTTTTTTTTGGTTTACTCGTACATGTGTCGTCCTGCTCGATGTCTTATTCTTGTTTAGTGGAGCCTGTCTTACATTGTGATAATCTTGTTGGGGACACATCGGGAAAACATACCTATATTATTTTGACCCCCTTACTCCCACTTTTATATAGTTAAACTGAGGTTTACAGGGGTATACATTATTTTTCTTATTTCTGCTCAAAAAACATAGATTGTGTGTACTCGTTAGAACCGCCTCGTCAAGGCGGTTCTAACGAGTACCACAAATATTTTGAGTAGAGATATGAAGAATATCAGATTTTTGTATCTGAATTTTTTTTTTTATGATAAAATTTTCAGTATATTTGAATAGGCATGGTTTCGTAATGGAGGGAGCTGGTTGCTTTGTTTTCCTTGTAACTGTGGCTTGTGTAGTGTCTGTCATGGCTTATTTGCTCTTCCTCTTGGTGTCATTGGTAGTCTATTTTCTGTGAATGGGGCTATTCCTGGATACTATTATTATTTAAATACTATTTTATGCTTGCGAGGGGAAGGCAATGTTATGCCATGTAATTATGGAATAGTCTTGGCGATTCATTACGAAAACAGCCTATTCAAATATATTGAAAATTGTACAACCAAAAAAGTATTATTTTCAGATAAAAACTTCTGATATATATATATATATATATATATATATATATATATATATATACTCATAACATAGATTGTGGGTACTCGTTAGAACCGCCTCAGCGAGGCGGTTCTAACGAGTACCCACAATCTATGTTTTTAGCAGAAGTGAGAGAAATAATGTATACCCCTGTAAACCCCAGTTTTACTATATAAAAGTGGGGTTTAAGGGGGTCAAAATTATATAGGCATGTTTTCGTGATGTCATATCTATTTTTGTCTTGTTGCTTAGCTAATAGCGACACCTATAAGGGAAGCTACCCAGGAAATGCCACAGGCACAAAGCACAGCCCTAAGGCACCACAAGAATGAGAAAATGTTACAAAAAGCACCAAGAGTTGCAAAAATAACAAAGTATATGTAAACCATTTGTATATCAAAATTTAACCTACTTTCATTTCAGGACTTCACTCTAGGAATGTTCGTAAGACAAGAGTGGGTGGATACAAGACTGCGATTTTTGAACCTTATTAGTGCTGATTCTTTAGAGCTCGACAGTCGGCTTATGGAAAGTATTTGGGTACCAGATCTGTATTTTAGAAATGAAAAGAAAGCCTACTTTCATACGGTCACCTTTCCGAACAAAATGCTGCATTTATTCCACGATGGAACAATCAACTATAGATCAAGGTAATACAATACCTATCAAGCCTCAAAGGAACAGCAATGTCCTACTGGCTCTTACTTATATTGTCGTTCTTATTTTCTGGTCCTTTATGCTCGTTTAGCCCATTCCGTTACGAAAAAAACCCTATTCAAATTTATTGAATTTTTTACAACCCAAAAAGGAAAACTTTCAGATAAAAATTCTGATATTTTTCAAATTTCTGCTCAAAACATAGATTGTGAGTACTCGTTCGAACCGTCTCGGCAAGGCGATTCTAATGAGTACGCACAATTTAATTTTTAGCAAAATAAGAAAAAAATAATTGACTCCTGTCAATCCCAGTTTTACTATATAAAAGTGGGGTTTAAGGGGGTGGAAATTATACAGGCGTGTTTTCGTGATGCTGGGATGATAAGTTTGCAAACAGTGTAGATCCAGATGAGACGTAGAGCCATCTCCGCAGGTCCTTCACTGTTTGCCATTCTGTTTTAGGTTTTGGGCTGCAACCCCAATTGCATCAGCGGACAAGTCCGAATAAAAGGATGGAAGAATCCACTTCATACCCTCAGGGATGAAAGGTTAAGACATGCTGATAAGTTCATAGCTTCAAATAATATATTCCTTCTTTTCTGTTCCATTCTATGACATCTAGTGGCTGATTTAAGTGTAAGTAATGAATGTCTGAGGAATCGGAGAGCGAAGACAATAACACAAACTGCCATTATATATACATCCATCATTGAGTTAAAAGTCCATTTACTCTTATCATATTGATCACCTATAAAACGTAATCATTCTGAGACTTTTTCTGACGTATATATTTGACAAAAACCACAGTTTATGTCCTCATTAGCCGTGTCTTCATTGAGCTGGTGAAGTGATATTGGTTCTTTTCCAAGAATAAGAACAGAAGGACCGGCACTAGATCATGAAAATGGATCTTGTGCTTTTCCGATTTGTGGTTCTTCAAATGCGCATGCGCAGTCCCCTAATTGGACTAACCATCACAAAATATACCTATATAATTTTGACCCCTTTAAACCCCACTTTTATACAGTAAAACTTGTGTTTATAGGGGTACATATTTTTTTCTTATTTCTGCTCAAAACCATAGATTGTGGGTATTGGTTTTGAGCAGAAATATGAAAAATATCAGTTTTTTTTTTTATCTGAAAATTTTACATCTTTGGTTATAAAATATTCAATATATTTGAATAGGCGTGTTTTCGTAATGAGCATTTTCTTTTGAAGCTTTCTTAAGGTCTCTGCTACAAGTCTGCGAACAGCAAAAGCTCTGGCGAGACTGCGCTTATGCGCAGGCTTGCCAAGCCTTTGCTGGTCGCCTATGTGATAAGTACCCTTTTCACATGTGTCAGCTTACAGGATAATACAGTAGAATATACGCTTAGCAAATCTCTGTGCAAGAGAGTAAGTAGAATAGCACAGCATCCGCTTTTATCAGACTATTTACACAGGTACACCAAAGAATAAAGGGTATTTACATTTATCACTCTATGGGCTAATTCAGCAGATGACGAATAGATTATACATTTTCTATTTTTCAAGAAAGTGGACTTCGAAATTTCATGCAAAGTCTCTTGTAAGGAGACAACTTGCATGAACTGTCAAACTTAATTTCAGGAAAAATAGGTAAAACTATTTCAAAATGTCGTCAGCTGAAATTGTTACCCAGCATACTAGGCGCTAAAAGCCGTTTGGTGAAATCGTATCTGTATGCACGTTACTGCCGAAATTTTTAACAAATAAAATACTAAAAAATACTAACCGTAGCACTATAATTGAAATGACCCACTTTCGATTGAACCTACAGGAACCGCGTTCGTCGATGTTTTAGGGGCATTTTATCGCTTATTTTTGGTTCGCATATTACAGGATACGGCGGGCCTATTTCTTATTTACATTAATATAACAAATATTCAAGCTTAATCAAAGGCAACTTGACATGCAAGCATCTATGGATTTTTGATTCTGGTTCATTCAAAGCAACGACAGCGCTATCTCAACCAATTCAGGGTATCGCAATATAGCACGTCGAGTTACATTAGGAAAACATGCCTATTCAAATATAATGAAAATTTTACCACCAAAAAAATGGAAATTTTCAGAAAAAAATGCTGATATTTTTCATATTTCTGCTCAAACATAGATTGTGGGTATTCGTTAGAACCGCCTCGACGAGGCGGTTCTAACGAGTACCCACAATCTATGTTTTTGAGCAGAAATAAGAAAAATAATATATACCCCTGTAAACCCCAGTTTTACTATATAAAAGTGGGGTTTAAAGGGATCAAAATAATATAGGTATGTTTTCATGATGTATATCTGCACCTTCGCGAGAAAAAGGTTCTTTAGACTTTCTGGCGAATCAGTCTTTAGTGCGCATGTCCAGGGTCTTAGCGGGGTTACCTGTCTAGTTCCTTGGCTGAAGTATCCAAAGCGGTACTTTCATTGTGGTCCTTTTTGTAAAATGTTCTGTGGTGTTTCACTTACAAAAGTTCTTTTTTCTTTTTATAATTTTGTAATTTTAAGATATATTCAGTTAAGTTTGGGTAACAAAGTTGCTATCTTTTTGGGAATTGTCTACCAATTCTGCTTGTCGTCTTTTCTTTTTTGCGGCTGTTTAATTGTATTTGTCTGTCTTTCACATTGCCGTTGAGAACTTGATGTGGATCTGATTGTATCAGTTTTGAGTTCACTTATTTACTTATCCCCTTGGCCTGCCGCGTACGTGAGCTAACAGCATAGCTTCTATTCGAGACTGCGCGGATGCGCAGGCTTGCCTGAAGTTTTGCTGTTTGCGTAAGCTTTAACGCTTCTTTTCCCATGCAGTGATTTATATAAAAAATTACCTCGACTATTTGTAATCATTATATTATTGGTTCTTGTTGTCAAAATGAACTTTTTTTCTTAAAAGCCAAACGATTTGGGAGATACATGAAGTTACGAAAAAAAGTTAAGAAAAATGAAGTCTCGTTTTGAACATAGTTCATTGCATAATAGTTTTGCTTTATTGTTGAGGGTTTGGAAAATACAATTGGTCTGCAATAAATAAAAGTAAAAAGAGGATTGCCTTTGGAAACAAAGAACACACAAAATCACGAACATCGGAGACTCGGTTTGATTGCGTCTCTTCATATGCAACACTGTAGTTTGCGAGGCTGCGTACGCACCCCCACCCCCCACCCCTAACGCCGGCTTAAGCGGTATTCGATTTTCAAAATAAAGTTTTTTCCGTCGTCACATGAGCTTGAATTAAAGCAACCACTACCGTGCTCCTCTGTCCAATGCCTATTGCAATGAAAAGGTTGCTACGAAGTTCCGTTTCATAGCAGTATTATCCTTTCTGCACTAGCATAAGGGGTAGAGTATGAAAGTTGATACGGTAAGTAAGTATACATTACGAAAACATGCCTATTCAAATATACTGAAAATTTTACCACCAAAAAAATGAAAATTTTCAGATAAAATGATTTAATATTTTTCATATTTCTGCTCAAAACATAGATTGTGGGTACTCGTTAGAACCGCCGGTTCTAACGAGTACCCACAACCTATGTTGTTGAGCAGAAATAAGAAAAATAATGTATACCCGTGTAAACCCCAGTTTTACTATATAAAAGTGGGGTTTAAGGGGGTCAAAATTATATAGGCATATTTTCGTGATAATGGCAGAGAGACTGTTTACAACTAGATTGTTGTCACAGGGTTATACAAAACCAAAGCTATAGTGTTATCACTTCAAATAAGAAATAAAGGTTAGTTTTAACGTATGAACAACATCAACTCAGGAGCAAAGTACATGACCCCCTACCCTACAGAGTTTCATGCAAACTTTTTTCGCGACCATATTTTAACGAACGTAAAATCAATTGCATTTATTGTTTATGTCCATATTATTTCCCATCCATCATTTAACGAAGCAACTGAAACAAGAAAACAATTGCACGCAGCCTTCCTATTTACAGCGGAGCAGCGTCGCTGACGTCATAACGTCACCATCTTTCAATTATTTCGGAGAGAACCATGATTTATTTTGACGTCGCTTAATGTTCATGTTACACCGCGAGAGTCAATGTATCAGTTGAAGTATGAACAGCGTTACGTCCCAGTAGTTAACTAAAGGTTTTTTTTTCTGCAAATGCAGTGAGAATGTAAATATTCAGCTGTAAACTGTAGACAAGCTTTCAAACACTGAGCATGACATATCCCCTAAATATTTCGCCTGAGGTGGATGTATATGGCAGACTTACAACAGGGCTAAGGGTTGGGTACCCGTTATATATGGTTACAGCTCAATAGTATTCCCCATGAAATAATCCCTGTCTATTATATATACTGAAAGGAAAAAGAAACGCAGGGTAAATTTTATTCCTAAATTACATTCAAGTTTGAAAAAGTTTGTTAAATATTTTACTATGATTACAAAACGGTACATGTATGGAACAAAAGTTCCAAATTTCATTGGTTTGTGATCAACAAGTCTCGAGTTATTGAAGTTCATTGGTAGCTACCCCCCCCCCCCCCCCCCCCCAAATCTTGAAATCAAAATCAAACTGAAAATCAATATCGGGTGTGCCCCCTCTTGCTGCCGTTGCTGCCCTAATTCTCCTTTGGATAGAGTTAACCAAAGCATTGACAGTTCGCATCGGGATGTTATTCCATTCATCGATCAACGCATTCCTTAGTTGTGCGAGAGTTGCGGGGGGATTTTGGCGCTTCCTAACCCTTCTGTCCAGCTCATCCCACATGTGCTCTATCGGAGTCAAATCTGGACTGTACGGTGGCCATGCTAGTGGTGCGATGTTATTGTTTGCTAGGAAATCCTGACAAACTCGGGCAACATGTGGTCGGGCATTGTCCTGCTGCAGAATCAGATTACGTTGTTGCACAAGCGGGACTGCAACAGGACGCAAGATCTCATCCCTATACCTTACTGCGGTCATATTGCCCGCAACAATAATCAACTGTGATTTTATCCCTGAGCAATGCCTCCCCAGACCATAACGGAGCCACCCCCAAACCGATCCCGTTCGACAACACAGGCGTCGGCAAAGCGTTCTCCGCGACGTCGGTACACACGACGTCGACCATCTGCGCGAAAGAGAGTGAACCTAGCTTTGGTTAACTCTATCCAAAGGAGAATTAGGGCAGCAACGGCAGCAAGAGGGGGGGGGGGGGCACACCCTATATTGATTTTCAGTTTGATTTTGATTTCAAGATTTGGGGGGTAGCTACCAATGAACTTCAATAACTCGAGACTTGTTGATCACAAACCAATGAAATTTGGAACTTTTGTTCCGTACATGTACCGTTTTGTAATCATAGTAAAATATTTAAAAAAACTTTTTCAAACTTGAATGAAATTTAGGAATAAAATTTACCCTGCGTTTCTTTTTCCTTTCAGTATATATGTCAAGACGTTTCCTAAAGTCGTCTATTATGTATATATCAAGATGTTTCCTTATATCTATTGGACTTACAATCAACTGATTAATGCTCTCGTATGTTAACATCGGCTGTTATAAAATGACCATTAATGTCTCTGTATTTTGCTCTGGTTCAATGAAAATCTCCCAAAGTATCAGTTTGAGTATAAACCATGTTCCATTGTATTACCCACGAATTGGAATGTAAATTATGAATAGCCTACTTGATATCTTGAGCATATAAGGAAGGATAGATTCAAAGAAACGTACAATTTAAGTATCGTTACATGCACTTTTCCTTGCAAGTGTAGTTTACGCTGTCTGTAAACTCTCATTATGCATAAACAGTCCAGACACAGTGACGATTACTGCAGCAGTGTAGACAGGGTCCTGAGGATATTGCTAGGCAAGAAACAATAATGATTACTTGAAAATATTTATATTGTATTATTCAAATGCAGATTACATGGAACAGTTCCAAAGACCGGCATAATTCATCTTAAGCCGTTGCTGAACAGACGTCAAACTGTCGATACTCTTCTTCAAGTTGACAGAAAAACTTATATTTTGAGGCAAAATTAAATGTACGGAAGTTTTTAATTTCAATACCGCTTTACTTAGACACATCAGCAGTCTGAAACGCTTTCCTGAGAAGAAGTCGTGGACGTTTTTCTGCAAAACAAATCTATAAATTGCACATGAACCGCGCTATGCGAAAACGTTTCATAGGGCATATGCGGACAACTTAGGCCCAGATCAGACTGCGCATCCGCGCAGTCTGATCAGGGCCTTCGCTGTCCGCTAACAGATTCATTGGACACTATAAAATGTATCAATGAAGAACAAATGCCGGATGATACTTTGCGCATGCATGGGATGAATCTGAATCAGTGCATTTTGCGCATGCTCAAAGACACTTTTTCGCTTGGTGCGGCCCATATTGCCATTATTCCCGTATCGCGAAACTCGATTTTGAAATGATAAGGACAATAGGAACTGTAAAAAAGTCTGTTCGTTTGTACTCTCCTTCACATAACCTGACAGTCTGAAAATGGTGTCGCTGAACTCTATTCAAAATGGTGTAGTTAATATTCTCTTGTTGTTTTAGGTTCATAGAGTATATTCTGTGATTTTTTTCTTTTTTTTTTTTAAATAATATTTCACTTTTTTGTTTGGATTTGAATGATCATATTAGTAAGATACCCAAGTAACAAAATGCCATAATCACGAAACACAGCTCTCCTGAAGCACTAAAGGACTAAGAGATGGAGAATACCACAAACGCCACATGTAAGTTTTTTCTCCTAACTCTAAACATGGGTTAGCCTAATGTGGTATTACTTTGTTAAAGCATACGCATTTGTAATTATAACTAAAAAGCCTTATTGCTATTAACTGGCCATTCTGGTATTTTGGAAAATCGAGATCTGCTTAAGGTATCAATGAATCCGAGACTCCGATTTTCGTTATGTGTTTTTGGGGTTTCTTTTCCTACAATCTGAGGATCTCAATGAAAGCTAAATGATATTTATATTTACATAAATCCACTTAAAAGAACATATGGAATGAATGAATTTTACGTTTGTGGACTTTCTTTGGCATTACGAAAACACGCCTATCCAAATATAAAGAAAATTTCATCTCCAAAAACAGAAAATTTTCAGATAAAAAAACTCTGATATTTTTCATATTTCTGCTCATAACATGGATTGTGGGTACTCGTTAGAACCGCCTCGCCGAGGCGGTTCTAACGAGTACTCACAATCTATGTTTTAGCAGAAATAAGAAAAAATAATATATACCCCTGTAAACCCCAGTTTTACTATATAAAAGTGGGGTTTAAGGGGGTCAAAATTATATAGGCCTGTTTTCGTGATGGTGTGTTAGTGATTCTCCAATGTTTACACATGAAACCTATCTACAAAAACAAAATCCATTTCTATATAAAATTGTAATTCCACATGTGATCAACATTTGTACTGGTATCAATTTTTACGCCCAGGGTAAGAACGATACAGGTGGCTACTAATGGTTCCTCTTTGACCTAAAAGCTCCAATATGGCCCATAAATTGAATCCAGATCTGCTGTGTGAATTCTTTTTGTGAAATGATCATCACTACAACTTGTGTTAAAGTATGTTGTGTAGCCCATAAGTGTGTTGTGTAGCGTATAAATAATCTCCGTATTCTTTGTCATACTCGTTCCGAAAATGTTTGAGAATAAGGATTCACTCTTGTGTGAATTTCAACAAAAGCATACGTACCACTTGAGAAAACGTACCTTCTATACGTACCACTTGAGAAAACGTACCTTCTAACATGTACGCCCAACAAAGACTAAAATCTGCGCAGTCTGATCATTCTTCATTGTCAGCATGAAGAAACTTTGCATCCTTGGCTATCCGAAATGCCAAGTTATGATTTTAATTAGACTGTGACAATGTTTGTTCTTTTTGGGGTCTTCTGCTGCTCGCCTCTGGGCTTTTATTCGTGATTCGTCCTATTTGCAGCTATGTTATCTATGGGCTAGGCCCTGTGATTTTTGCACTTCCTAGATATCTTTTCTATATGCCATTCTTGTGCGTATATTATTTTTTTCCTGTCTTCATATGTCACCAAATTTATTTTTTTCTGTTAGAGTTTATTGCTTTGAATCAAACAAGAAGGTTTCCTCGGTACAACAACTGCATAAATATAGATGAAGATACCAAGGAAATGCCACAATAACAGAACACAGTCCTCTCTCAAGAGGCAAACAAAGAAGGAGAATAGACGAACAAATAAGAACCGTATAAACACCCCATATGAAATCAGAGACGCACAAGGAAAGAAAAACTGCAACAGAAGAACCACCTTGGAACGTGGTCAGCAGGGGCTTAAACCAGTTAAGTACCCAGCGGTCTGACCGGGGGTATTTGATGCCTGCTTGAAGAATCATTGATTATTGGTCAGCCGCGATTGCTAAGTTGATTTGTTCGCTTATACCTCGGGGAATATTTTACATGGCACACCCAGTTTGTCTATTGCATTTCACTATTAACCCATTATAGTCTGGAAAACCCTGAAAAGGTAATTGGCAAACAGTGCAAAGCCAGATCAGCTGCCGCAGATTGCAGCGTCTGATCAGGGTCTACAGTGTTTGCATAACTACACAGGCAGGTCTATAAACAATATTAACAATGTAAAAACTAACCAGAGACCCTGCTATTGAAAAAAGATCGGTCCAAAAGTTGTGGTAGAAGAGTCAACTCGATGTAGATGGGCTAATCGGAATATTACAGAGGTGGACTTATTAATTTCTTTTTTGTTTGTAGTTACCTTTCTACGATTAGTGAAAACATTTAAAAACAATACAGTACGTATCAAATACACGTTGTATTTTTGCCATCTTGTTACCGTACTCCTGTAGATTCTGATGTCGTTTTGGGGCGCAATGATCCAAAAAACAAATTAATCCTGTAGTAAGCCCCCAAAAAGTTATCGTAATAGATCATTCGATTTAATAATCCTGAACACAGAATGCCATTAAAAGGAACTAGAAACGTTTGGTATAAATGCCAACGTCTTAAATGACAAGACAACTTCTACGCTCGAAGTCCCTTTAGAAAAGGGTCTACTCAAGAAATAACGAACTTGCAATGGGAGTAATTGTTTTCTTTCAACGCAGATATCTTCTCTCGAAGGGAGATAAAACAGTTTTGACAAAGATGCCTTTCTTAATATTCTGCTAGGACGGCACGAGGGTTGTTGCACATTTCAGTATCTTTCAGATCGAGTAATTTAGAATACCTGTAGTAACTAGCAACATTAGCTGCAATAATTCAATAATAATCGTTCTCCCATAAAAGGGACACTGGCAAACAGCGTAGACCCAGATCAGACGCCGCAGGACGCGGCGTCTGATCAGGGTCTACACTGTTTGCATTTTCATATTTCTACAAAACATAACATAAGAAAAATCTAAACCAGACACCTCTTATATAGGAAATGAATCTATCTAAAGAGTTTAGGTAAAAAAGTCCATTCGGCATAAATGGGTTAATAAACAGTATGAGCAAGGATTAATATTCGATGGCATAAAGCTGAAACAAACACCATAACATTTGTATACAGTACTATAAGTAAACATTTAATTTCACTGCACCTGTAGGAAATCTCATTGTTATGCGAGATTGCTATCGTCTAAAACTAGAAACATCGTACTGAGTGACAGTGACAACCTTATTTGATTCTGTTACATGGTGAATTTTTTAACATTGATTCCGCATTATAGAGCCGCGATGTCGCAATCCAGTAATTTCTGAAAAGCTTTAACAATAGAATAAGTTACTGACACGCAAGTTGATATATTTGTAATAATTTGGTTGTTATATGTCTGTCTGTACACTGGGAGGCATATATGTCAGATACAAGGATCAGGGCGGAAAGTCGTAGTCTCGAAGTAGTCATTGATTGTCTGGTTGATAATACCTTATATTTACATTCGAATCTCAATAGCTCCAATACGGATGACTCGTTTACCATGGCCTTTCGAACTCATTTTGAGTCCCTAATAAATTCTGATAGCTAAAAAAACAACTAATATTTAGAGATTGTTTTCTTATTTTATCATGAAAATAGTATGTTGAGTGTAATTAGAATCGACTCGATATGTTAAGTGTACTCATTAGAATCGCATCATCGATGCGATTCTAATGAGTACACTCAACATAACATTTTTGTCTAGAAAAATAATCCCTAAAATATCGCCTTTTCTTTCTGACCTGGCGTTATGAAAACTGTAATTAAGGTTCGACTGCACCGTATTACATTATAAGATTCACAGGTTTCTCGACCTAACTTCAAAAATGACGTGCGTGAGTGAAATACAGTCAAAAAATAACGAAGATTAGATATCGATATGTCAATAACTGTAGCAGTTAACAAATACCGCCTAGTACATCAAACTGTGTAAATAGAAATTTTAGAGGATTCATCCAAAGTTTAAAGCAATATTGTCGCTGTTTGTGCAGAAAATGAGTGTGGTAGACTAAAACAATAAAAAGTAGAAAATCTCCATGACAGAAATGCAGCAACTAGAAATTGTGCCAGCCTAATTCAATTATAATCGACCTCCTGCAGTGATAAATAACACGGGCATGTAAACAGTATAGGTGATGGAAGACATTTAGCATGCTGAATTTTAAAATAAAACAGACATTTAAGTATTTCTTGCTTTAACTATAAACAAAGAGCTTGGTATTTCATTTTTCTTTGTATTTAAAATATATCTTTTGAAAAGTGTCCCAAGTGACCTCTCCCTTAACCCCACCTCACCCCCCCCCCCAAAAAAAAAAAAAAAAAAAAAAAAAAAAAACCCTCTTAGACTGGCAATTTAGCCTATATCATGGTAAACGTCAGTCATATGTTCATACCAGTATGTCTGAAACAGCTAAATGACCCTGTAACCCAAAAGCAGCAGTGTGTTTAGATAAGCAAATCAAAACTTAATTATTTCTGTCAGTTAAAACAATGCCAGCAAGATGCGACAAGTGGGTTGTTGCAGTGCTTAAATTTCTCGCCTTTCAGGCTCGAAATTTAAGCACTGCAACAACCCATACTTATCTTAACCAAAGATAGATAAGAAACCAAACCCATTTATAATTGGGAAATTTCTGCGGAGCCTTTCACGGTTCGAATAGTTTTTTTCTGCAACACTATATCAGTTGATAAATGTTGGCTAAATGTAAGTATGGGTTGTTGCAGTGCTTAAATTTCTCGCCTTTCAGGCTCAGCACTGCAACAACCCACTTGTCGCATCTTGCTGGCATTGTTTTAACTGACAGAAATAATTAAGCTTTGATTTGCTTATCTAAACACACTGCTGCTTTTGGGTTACAGGTTCATTTAGCTGTTTCAGATATACTGGTATGAAAATATGACTGATGTTTACCATGATGTAGCCTAAATTGCCAGTCAAAGAGTTTTTTTTTTTTTTTTTTTTTTTTTTTTTTGTTTAAGGGAGAGGTCACTTGGGACACTTTTCAAAAGAACTATTTTAGATACAAAGAAAAAAGAAATACCAAGCTCTTTGTTTAAAGTCAAAGCAAGAAAGACTTGAATGTCTGTTTTATTTTAAAATTCAGCATGCTAAATGTCTTCCATCACCTATACTGTTTACATGCCCGTGTTATTTATCACTGCAGGAGATTATAATTGAATTAGGCTGGCACAGTTTCTAGTTGCTGCATTTCTGTCATGGAGATTTTCTACTTTTTATTGTTTTAGTCTACCACACTCATTTCTTGCACAAATAGCGACAAAGGTTAATATAATTCAAACAATCAGATAGGGGGTCACAATCACAGCACCCATCCACTACTCTCACCTCCACCAAAATAAACACACACACACACACACACACACACACACACACACACACACACACAACACACACACACACACACACACACACACACACACACACACACACACACACACACTATGGAAGCTGAGTAATTCATCAATGGACGTTACAAGGTGGTATTTGCATTGTGGTGTTTTTTATAAATTGTTTTGTCTGTCCGTCCGTCCATCTCCGTCCGCATCCGACGTCAGCAACTTGCATTTAAGTTTTTCAGGCGGGGGCATCTGTGTCGTTTAGACACATTCCTAGTCTTATAACAATTATGTAAATTTAAGATATATTCAGTTAGTTTGGGTAAAAGAGTTGTCGCCTTTTTGGGAAAGAGTTGCCAACTCTACCTGTCATATGTTCATTTTGTGGCTGCTTAATTGTACTTGTCTGTTTCACCCTTTCATGTTAGGGGCTTGATGTGGATCTAACTATATTAGTTCCTGAGTTGTTCAGTTTACTTATTTACTTTTCCTATGTAATTCTTGAATACTCTGCTTCAGAGGACGGAAGCTACCGTTATTTTTAACTTCGTAAGGTGTTTTTGAAATTTTATCGCAGACACAGTGCCTTGTTAGAAAAATATAGCGTCAGTCTGAAAACACTTCTGCAACAAGGTATATCGGAACCAGAATTTTTTCGGTGACTTAGTGTACAGATTTAGAAAAATTGTAGGTAAATCTAACTTTTCGGAGCAATACAGAAAACTTATTAACCGTTATAAAAGAATTGGCTATAACCTGGATATTATGCGGCAGACTGCATGCCTAGTTGTCAACCCAATCATTGTTGATGGCTATGCTTCACTCTTTAATTGCACGACGGCGGTTCGGGCCTCAGACTCAATGACGGTCTCTTCGTAAAACTTTAACCAGTGGATTGGGGCTTGACGATATGTCTTTGGCTTGGCCCGCCGTGGTTCAACTATTGGTTTTCATTTACTCTGGCATACAGTAGAATTAGCCATGAGAACTCGTCTTTGTTTATTATAGTGATTAATTTGATTTTTATGTTTTCGCTTTGATGCATTGACTGAGTTGGGAGCCTTTATTTGGAAGCCTTTATGCGAACCGAATTTTTATGTGTATCTGTATTAAGAGTAGCGTCTGGACCCAGGGTGAAGTTACCTATCTGTAAAAGTGCTTTAAGCCTCCCGGTGGTTTGCTCTATTGACCGTTCTAAGGCGGTAGTCCCGGTGTTAGTCTTACTCTTTGTTGCTTTGTGGGTTATTCTACGAGGCGATTTGTTGTATGTCTTTGCATGTGTCATTTTGTTCTTGTGTTTTTCAGTCCTTTTAGTATTGCGATTATCCCGCTTGGGG
Source organism: Anodontia alba (assembly GCA_964016985.1). Lineage (NCBI taxonomy): Eukaryota > Metazoa > Mollusca > Bivalvia > Lucinida > Lucinidae > Anodontia > Anodontia alba. The sequence continues at coordinate 102,263,562 of OZ024826.1, read as the reverse complement.
AAGAGAGAGCTAATCTTAGTGCTTTTCGTACGTTTGTTCGGTTTGTGCTTGTTTGGATTTGTCGGTTTCCTCTTCCTCTTGGGGTCTGGGAAGGGCTGCGGTTTGTGATTGTGGCACTCTCTGGACTTTTCTCTTACCTTTTTTTTATGGGATGTGGATCGGATTGTATCAGTTCCTGGGTTATTTACTTTGTGAACTGGAGACTGAAAACGCGATTTAGGGATGATTGTGATTATTTTGCAGTTTGATTTGTCATTTGAGATATATATTTGTTTGACAAATCATGTAATGTCATTTGCTTGAAAATATATTCTGTTTTGACACAATAACACTTACAAAATGAGAAAAAAGCGCAGTTAATGTCACAGATATATACGTCGTGCATACATAGTACAAATTTTCAAATACTGACAAACAGAAAGTAGATTGGCCAGAAAACGCTATAATCACTAACAACAAACCTTCATGAGATTATAACCCAGCTAGCATTCTACATAAATCTACAGCGGGCCGTTATCGGCCCGTCAGCTACCCTGACGGGCCGATAACGGCCCGCTGTAGATTTATGTAGAATGCTTACTGGGAGGAGATATCCGGACAAGGCATCTGGTAAGAATGAAATCATATGAAATGATAAAACAAAACAACACTTCCAAGGCATCTAAAACAGAAATAAAGAGTTAGGATATGTCAGCGCAAAACAAAAATAATACATGGTCAGGGTTTAGTGACCCAAACGCAGATGTAGATTAATATTAAAAGAATAACCGTCAAATACCAAAGAACCAGCCTTGACTCGGTATCTGTTCAGGATAGCCAGCGCATACCCTATTGGCGTATGATGAATACCATGGATAACGGATTTTAATGTGTAATATTCAGGTTCAGCCCTGTTTATCAATATATGTAAGAACAAGTGTTGTTCTGGGCCTTTGTTGTCCTCATAATTTAACGGATATAGGTTTTTTTTCTAACTGTGCGGCTTATTTAGCATTTGACCCACATTGTTTTAATTTTCAGATTAACAGTAACAGCAACGTGTCCAATGAAGTTACACAGATATCCAATGGACAGACAGATATGCTCACTATTCATACAAAGCTGTAAGTATTTAACTCTTGCCATGTTGAATATAATCAGATGATACGCCCAATTCTAATTTTCAGCAAATTATTTGATACAGGTTGTTGATACAAATTCATATACTTTCTGAAGAAGCCAATTAATTTGGATCGACACTGTTTGCAAAGGCAGGGCATATCCTGGTCCAGCAGGACTAAGGATAATAGCACAACTTTATTTTATTTGGGTGTTACATAAGATTCGTATTGTATAAACTGCGCGACAGAAACTAAATCAAAGGACTAAGCATGCTTTGAAAATTATGGAGATAAATGCACGCAACGTAAATCCTTTGGAGACTGCCGTCCATCTGATGCATTTGACAAATAAAACTACTAGAGGTAATTGTATAATATAATTGTAGCTGAAACTTCATACAGGATAAGGTAGAGTTTTGCCGCCTGTAAGTCAGGTTTAAGCTCCCTAACAGCTATGATAATGACCATTTAAATGCGATATTTCTATTGCAGTTTCTTCTCGTTTATTTCTTCTGTTTCGATGGAGACCACTTTTTTTATGTCGTTTTGTGCCATTTAACCGTTATCTGGTACCGTGGAAGGACTGTGTTCCATAATTGTCTATGTACCTCGTACCGCTACGTGTACGTTTTTAAGAAACTACATGACAAAGAAAATAGCATTATTAAGACATTAACTTCCATTCCATTCCATCTTAGACAATTACGTTAACACTCCGATGTAAATTGTATGAAAATATTCAAAGCGCTATTGATATTTATCTGGCTGCCAGTCTTATCTAGAACTGTATAAACCAGAGCATTTCATCATAAGACATAGGAAACTAGAGCGAGTCGATGGTGCGCCATCGCATATCCCCGCGCCAGCGTCAGCGCCATCGCATATCTCCCTGCACATCAAAATTGCAAATTTGTTCCTCCAGTCCTCATCCATAGGGCTATTACCTGTGACAGTTTTAAGGTTCCAGCCCAAAAAGCCTATGAGGAGTTGTGTGACAATCAAAAGAAAGGGACCAAAATCCAACTTTTTTACCTCTAGTGACCCCCAGACATGTCCCCGGGACGAAATTTTTGCACCACTGTATTGTACTCTTCATTACCTTCGATTTGATATGCAACATGACGATGTTTGTACAAAATGGATTTTGGACCATTCGGGCCACACCCCTGCGGCCCTGCCCCAGGGATTACATAAAAACTCCGAATGTGTTTCTTCAGTCCTCATCATAGGGCTATTACCAGTTTCAAGGTTCTAGCTAAAAAAGCCTAAGAGGAGTTGGGTGACAATAAAAAAAGGACTAAAAATCCTACTTTTTGACCTCTAGTGACCACAGACATGCCCCGGGACGAAACTTTTGCACCACTGTATTCTACTCTTCGTTACGTTCGATTTGATGTACAACAATACTATGTTTATACAAAATGGATTTTGGACTGTTTGGGGCCACCCCACCGCTTGGCCCTGCTCCCAGGGCTTATATCAAAATTTCGAATGTGTTCCTCCAGTCTTCATCTATAGGGCTATCGCCAATGAAAGTTTCAAGATTCTAGCTAAAATGGTCTAGGAGCAATGGTGTGACATTACTGACGGACGTACGTACGGCCGGACGGAGGGACGAGGGTATCACAATGTCCCCGCAAACATTCTGTCGTGGAGATTGACCATGAAATATTTTCTACGGTCACTCTCTCCCTTCCGCTGATTCAAGAAGGGCAGTTGTCAGTTTCTTGCGAAAAAATGTACACAGTACTGGTTAACCGCTTAGAGGACTAAGCCTGCCCAGTAAACGTGTGGTTAGGTAAACTGACCGCGCTCTACATGACCCCATTGGGTTGACTGGGCCGTAAAACTTCAACACAAACAAACAATATCCCCACTTTTTCTTCGAAAAGCGCGGGGATAATAAGAAATATTGTGCTTTTAAAGCAAGTTGAGACAGATATACGCATAAATAATGTTGATTCAAAACTGCGAAGCTTCAAAACACACACACACACACACACACACACACACACACACACACACACACACACAAAAGGCAAATAATGGCCCTGTTTCGCCAAGCGAAAATGTGTTTTTGGGCATATGCAGAGAGCGAAGGCCCAGATCAGCCTGAGCAAATGCAGTCTGATCAGGGCATTCACTCTCTGCTAGCAGAGTCAGTGGATACTACAGAATGTATAAATGGAAAAAAAGGCCTAGATAATACTTTGCGCATGCGCATGATGTGAATCAGCCCATTTTGTGCATGCTCGAAGACACGTTTTCGCTTGGTGCGGCCCATACATTATGGGGAACATCTGATACAATTTTTTTTTATAGACATTATAATGTAATATTGGACAAATACATTTAATTATGTCTCCCCCCTTTAGGGTTGAGAGACATATTGTTTTTCCCCCGGGCGTCTGTCTGTCTGTCACACTCGTGTCCGCTCTATAACTTAAAAACCGTTCAAGCTACGTATCTTTACGAAACGTTACATAAATAACAGTCAACATTAGACGACGTGCTGTTAACAAGAACCATAACTATTGCATTTATACTTTTTAGTTTTTTCCCTTGGACTATGTCAAAAAATCGTGTCCGCTCTATCATTTGAAAACAGTTCAAGCTATCTTCACGAAACTTCATATATAAAGCAATCAACATTAGACGACGTGCAGAGCACACTCTTGCGTTTATACTTTTTGAGTTATTTCCTTTGGTCTCTGTCACAAAATCGTGTTCGCTCTATAACTTGAAAATCATTTAATCTATCTTCACGAAACTTCATTTAAATTTCAATCAACATTAGACGATTTGCAGAGCGCAAGAACCATAACTCTTGCATTTATATCTGTTGTGTTATTTACCTAGGACTCTGTCACAAAACCGTGTCCGCTCTATATCTTAAAAACCGTTCAAGCTATCTGCACGAAATTTCATATAAATATCAATCAACATTAGACGACTTGCAAAATGCAAGAACTATAACTCTTGCATTATACTTTTTGAGTTATTTTCTTGAAACTTTGTCCGTCACAAAATCGTGTCCGCTCTGCAACTTGAAATCTGTTCAAGATATCTTCAAGAAACTTCATGTAAATATCAATCAACTTTAGACAAAGTGCAGAGGTCAAGAACGATTGCTTTTGCATTTATCATTTTTGAATTATTTCCCTTGGAACTATCTCCATCATAAAAGAAGTGCCCACTGTATAATTGAAAAACCGTTCAAGATATATTCACGAAACTTCATATAAAAATCAATCAACATTAGACGACGTGCAAAATGCAAGAACTATAACTCTTGCATTTATACTTTTTGAGTTTATTTTTCTTGGAACTTTGTCCGTCACAAAATCGTGTCCGCTCTGCAACTTGTAATCTTTTAAGATATCTTTAAGAAACTTCATGTAAATATCAATCAACTTTAGACGAAGTGCAGAGCTCAAGAACGATTACTTTTGCATTTATCATTTTTGAATTATTTCCCTGGGAACTATCTCCATCATAAAAGACGTGACCACTGTATAACTGAAAAACCGTTCAAGGTATATTCACGAAACTTTATATGAATATCAATCAACAATAGACAAAGTGCAAAGCGCCAGAACCATAACTCTTGCATTTATACTTTTTGAGTTATTTTTCTTGGAATCTCATTAAGTAATATAAATGTTTGCTGAATGCACAATAAAATATGACACCAAAAAGGGGGGACACATCTATGTTTAGTAGATAAAAACAAATTCCTGTATTTAAAAGGATGTTAACATTATGGTGATTTTCCGTGCTATCTGTTGACAAATCATGCAGAACCAGATCAAATGCAGTATTTTCTGGCGCCTGATTTGAACTACATTATTTGCTATATCACATTTTGTAAGGCATTAGACAGTAAATATACACTGTATAACCTACAGGAAAATGAGTAGACTGTCACTGCAGTACGACATACTAACTACATCCAGCATCGTATATAATAACTGCATCCAGCCAAAAAGAGATTAGCTGGAAGTAAGACTAATGACTTGCGACTGTAACGATTAAGTTAGTGAAACATAACCCAAAGCTACTTAGGGCAATAAAATTCTCTAAATAGATTATGTCAAATCTCATGACAAGCACTTGAAGGTAACCCAATAAAATCTCACGTTTCCGCAAATATCTCTCTTTTACCTCAATCAAGAAACTCCCGATTGTCAAAGTTCTCTTTTATATCAGCCAGGGTACAATATTTCCTATAAGACTGCATATGCACCCAGCGAAGACTCAGATCAGCCTGCACATCCTCGCAGTCTCACAGGGCAGTCATCGCAGGGCAGAATGCTTTGGTAGCCAAGAATCAAAACCGTCTTCAGATGGACAATGAATACTGATCAGACTCACAGGGAGACTCACAGGGTGATTTTAGTCTCCGCTGGGCGCACATGTAACATTGTAGGAAATGCTGTGCCCCGGGTGAAATGATCTGACTTGTAATCAGATTACGAAACACATGTCACTTTCCATTAGTATTTCTAACGTGTTCTTATAGAATTCATTCTTAGCAGAAATCGTAAAGGGTTATAAATACGACATCTTAGTTTGCAATATATGGAGCTGCGATAAGATGACAGTTGTGACAGAAAACAGCACAGACCAGCATGTGTATACCCCTCTAGGAACCTTCATTGGACTATTCCTTACAAACATTGACGTGCTAACCCAGAAAATGCCTTCATCAGATAAACCGAGCCTTTCCGAGCAAGGACAGTAAAATAAGCAGAAGACATACACAATATACGGACCGTTTTATAATAAAAAAAATCTTAAAGGTTGCATTTGGAGACAAAGAACACAGAACATAAAGAAAATCGGAGACTCGTAGCAATGTACAGTCGAACTTCGATGGCTCGAACCCCTTTGGGATCATGAAAATTTGTTCGAGACAGCGGTAGTTCGAGCCTTAGAAGGTTACTAATAGTGCCACACCAGGAGGCACAATGGAGATAATTGTAGGATATCTTTTCGGTGTTCTATATTTTAAATGTATGTTGTGTGTACTCATTAGAATCGTCTCATAGAGGCGATTCTAATGAATACACACAGCATACATTTACAAGATAAAAGAAGAAAATCTCCCTAAATTATCCGTAATTCGTATTTGGAGGACATCCCTGCGGACTCAAGAACGTGTTCGACTCATCCATGGTAAACGAGCCATCGGGGTTCGAGCCATTGAAGTTCTACTGTAGTTTGGAAGGCTGCATACGCTCCCTAGCACTGGCTTAAGCAGTATTCAATTTTTAGAGTAACCACAATGGGCTAGATAATCCCAAAAGAAATAAAATAAAATCTGCATTATTGACGGGGAGACGTTTCACGGATGCCACACGGCACCTTACACCAGCTGCAGTGAAGTAAAACAAAAATCTAATATGTTGCCTTTTGAAACAAAGACACACAGAATAACGAAACTGGACATAAGAATAAATAAACAGTATATACGGATCTTTATACAAGATACACAAGACGGGGTACTTATTAGAACCGCCTTGACGAGACGTTTCTTACGGGTACCCACGATCTAAGTTTCTGAGCAGAAATAAGAGAAATAATGTATAACCCTGTAAATCCCGACGTCATTCCGATTTAGTTTCAAAATTCAATGTTGGACTAAAACCTCTTCTGCAACAAGCCCTATCGGAACCCGAATTTTATGGTGACTTAGTGTATAAATTCAGAAAAATATATACTTGCAATTACTTCAGTACCCAATTTCGAAAAAATCATTCTCCGATATTAAAAAGGTACAACATAAATGTTATTCTACAGACTGCATGCATGGTTGTTAACCCAATCACGGTTAATAACTTTGTTTCCATCTTTAATTGCACGCCGGCGGATTAGGCCTCAGATTCTATGATGGTTCCAGCGTAAAGGCTTACTTGAAATTTAATTTTGGGTAATGTTGGTTGGGACTTGATGCTCTATCTTTGGTCGAGCCCACCGGAGTCTAACTGTTGGTTCTCTTTTGCTCTAGCATTTCAGTTGTTTCGTGCTGTCGAGTCCTTGCCGTTGTTGCATCTCTGTAATTAGTTGATTTTTTTGTGTTCTCGGAGATGTAGCACTGATGAGTTTGGAAGCATTCATGTGGACTGATCAAATTATGTGTCTAAACTGCGGCAGAAGTAAAGGTGAGGATTGTGGCCACGTAAAATCGATTTAAGCCCCCCAGTGAAATACTTTTCACTGACCGTTCCAAGGCGGTTCTTCTGTCATGGTTTATTTTTGTTATAGTTCGTCTTTGAATGTGTGTGTCGCTCACATCTTTTTGTTTTGGATAGCCATTTGGCCACTTTGTGGGAAAGTAACTGTCCGTTTGGCTTTCTGCTAGTGATGTTTCTATTAGGGTCTAGTTATTTCGTGTTTGTGTTTCTTTCCCTTTGATGTCTCTTATGGGAGGTTTGGGATAATTGTATCGATTCCTGATCATTGCCTTCCCTTCTATTTTACTATATAAAAGTGGGGTTTAAGGGGGTCAAAATTATAATTATATAGGCCTGTTTTCATGATGATAATCATTTAGATTCGTCAGTAGCAAGGAAAAAGTATAGACGATTCGATGGAAGAGTCACATTCACAGAACAGAACCTAACTATGAAACCAAGAGGAAGAGAACCAAACCATATAGACAGTAAACAAAACAAAACAACATAGGTAAGCAAAGTAACCAGCTACATATTCCCGAACGAGGTGATCACAAAGCTGGACAGGATGCATCAAAAACAATAATATGACAACAAACAGGACAAAACATGAAAAAAACAACAACAAACAAACAAATCGACAGCGAATAGCCAGAAAGCCACACAAAGAACAATTAACACTTAAAGCGCCAATCACAACAATTGTCGTCTGCCTTGTCGTCTGCTTGTGATTTTAAAAGTCATTTTAGCAAACAGTGTGGACCCAGATCAGACTGCTCCTCTAGGAGCAGTCTGATCAGGGTCCACACTGTTTGCCTGTATGCAAAAAAAAAAAGGTTTGAAAAGTTTGCAAGAATATTCAGCAGACGACATAAACAGACGACATTTTCAGATGCGGGTTTTCTTGGCGTTTTAAGGGTTAATATCTGAACAACCGCCTCGCCTTAGAACGGTCAGAAGTAAAAGCCACCAGGAGATTTAAATAAAGGTCAAAAATGATTGCTTTTGAAAACAAAGAACAAACAAAACCACAAAAATCGGAGACTCGGTTTGATTGAGTCTCTTCATATGCAACACTGTAGTTTGCGAGGCTTCATACGCCCCTGGGCGCTGGCTTGAAGCGGTATTCGATTTTCAAAATAACCAATATGGGCTCAATGATTCCAAAGGAAATAAAATATAACCTGCACTAGGATCGTGACTTTTTACGGCTGCCACACGGCACAACACCAGCTACAGTAGAGTAAAATAAAACGAGTTTACTAGTACCAAATACGAGGGATGTTCGAAATGAATTGCTTATTTCTATCTGGATACTTCAAATTTCAAGTTAGCCCAAAAGTACTCATTTCATGCCCTCGAAGTACTCCCCGTGGCTAGAAATGCAAAGTTTCAGCCGATGTATCTACTTCTTGAAGGCGTCACGGTACGCTGATTTGGGCACAGTAATAAGGTACTGGTGAATGAGAGATCCAAGTGCCTGTCGGGACTAGTATTTCCGCCCAGCAAGGAATGCTTTCAATTTCGGAAACAAAAAGAAATCACATAGGGCAAGGTCTGGGGAATACGGGGGGTGAGGCAAAACAGTTACTTTTTCTTTCTTCAAAAACGCCGTAACTATTGCGGAGGTATGAGCTGGGGCATTGTCATGTAGAAGACGGACATGTTTAAAACCAGTGGCAGGGCGTCGTTTCTGATAGTACTTTTTCAGTTTCTTCAGTACTACGTCTTTGTAGTACTTTCCGGTGATGCTTTTGCCCTTTTTCACTGGCACTTTTATTGCGACTCCTTCACCAGAGAAGAAGATTGCATACAAAACCTTCTTTGTACTCAAAGAACGTTTGGCAATTATTGGGCGTTTGCTGTGTTTAGTGGCCCAGATCTTATTGCTAACTTTCTGACGGGCTCAAAATAATGGACCCAGGTTTCATCACTTGTGACGACATTGGCAAACTGCTTTTTATCATATTTTGGAAACATTTGAAGCAGCTTTTTGGCCACTTTAACCCGTTGTCTCTTTTGCTCGTCAGTCAACAGATGTGGCACCCATCTAGCAGAAATCTTTCTGACTTTCAAATGCTTCTTCAAAATAAGGTGAACCGTTGATAGTGATATGCCTACCTTTCGTGCAATATCACGAACTGTAAATCTGGCATCTCCTTCAATGATTTCCTTTATTTTGGAAACGATTTCTTTACGAGATGCAGATTTTGGCCTACCTGATTTCGGTGCATTTTTGATGGACTCTACACCAGACTCAAATTTCTTTTTCCACCGCCGAACTGTGTCATAAGACACACAAGAAGGTCCAAAAGCAGTAGAAATTTCAGTCATCAGCTTCTTCAAAGAACAACCAAGTTTAGAGCGAGCTTTGATGTAAGCCCGTATTTCATCTTTTTTGTCGACGCTTCCACCAACCATTTTTACTGCAGTGGTCAGTGACTGCGTGTATTCAAATTGCAAATTTTATGTCTTACACTTAGTCTAATATGTACATTTATATACCATTATGTAGATATTGAATAGTCCTATACATGTATGTATTGGTTTTTATTGTGCCCCACGTGGATATCGAGCTAGAGGACAATTCATTTCAAACATCCCTCGTATTCACCCAAGGTTCAACTGATGCAAAAATACAAAACGACTGCTGGGTTCGCATAGAGAAAAACAGGAAATGTCACACACAGCACGCAATCTGGAAACTCAATCAGTGAAACAGCACAATAAAAATATTGTAAATCAAATTGAATCACCGTGACCAAATAAAGATGCGGGCTCGTGGCAAACATCTCAGACACCGGATCTTAAGACAACTAGTTGAAGCGCGGACTACTCCTAGGGAATTCGAACTTAAAAGCCGGTTAGCGCACCAAAGCCATATCACAAAAGAGTACACGATAAACTTGGTAAAATTTGCGTCACGTTTTACAAGAGCGATTACTTTGGTGAGCTCCCGGGTAAATATGGTATTCTAAGGGTAAATACGGTATATAAAAGCAAGAGTTACGGTCTTAAGACTCATCACGAAAACAGGCCTATATAATTTTGACCCCCTTAAACCCCACTTTTATATAGTAAAACTGGGGTTTACAGGGGTATGCATTAATTTTCTTATTTCTGCTCAAAAACATAGATTGTGGGTACTCGTTTGAACCGCCTCGCCGAGGCGGTTCTAACGAGTACCCGCAATTTATGTTTTGAGAAGAAATAAAAAAAAATATCGGATTTTTTTTATCTGAAAATTTTCAGTTTTTGGAGGTGAAATTTTCATTGTATTTGAATAGGCATGTTTTCGTAATGCTGTACGACCCTTCATTGTACAGTGTATTTCATTACCAACCGTTGGTCACCTCGATATGACATAAATACTGTTAAAAGAGACGTATAACACCAAATCATCATTATTCGCACAGAAAGGTCTGGGCAAACTGTAGACCCAGACGGAATGCGGCCTCTGGTCAGGGTCTACAGTGTTTGCCATTCATCCAACACACGAATAGGTAGTTAGATAATTAAATGAGCTTCTTCAATTTTTCGCTCAGCATGGTAATATGTGAGAGGTCCGAAAATTTAGGGTAAAAAACGGGAATAAAGACACCACAGAAAAATGTCATTTAGTGATAACGCCATCAAATGATTAATAAAGATTGGTACTTGCTTGCTTTTGTCATAGATGCCTTATAATTTCGAAAGAACGTCATGTAACATATAAGTCAATTTAAATTAGATAAGGAAGTTAATCAAAGACGATAAGTGCCAGACTAACGGATATCTCGTTCTTTCAAATAACCGCAGAGATAAAGTATCAGTGCCTATATCCACCTAGTGTCACAAACACGAAGCAGAGCCTTCTTGATGCAAGACAAAAAAAAAAAAAAAAAGAATGAGGCACAAACAATGCATTACGAAAACACGCCTATTCAAATATATTGAACATTTTACAATCAAAAAGGGAAATTTTCAGATAAAAAAATCTGATATTTTTAATTTTCCTGCTCAAAATGTAAATTTGGGTACTCGTTAGAACCGCCTTGATGAGGCGGTTCTAAAGAGTACCCACAATCTATGCTTTTTTAGCAAAATAACAAAAATAATGTATACCCCTGTAAATCCCAGTTTTATTATATACTGAAAGGAAAAAGAAACACAGGGTAAATTTTATTCCTAAATTTCATTCAAGTTTGAAAAAGTTTGTTAAATATTTTACTATGATTACAAAACGGTACATGTATGAAACAAAAGTTCCAAATTTCATTGGTTTGTGATCAACAAGTCTCGAGTTATTGAAGTTCATTGGTAGCTATCCCCCAAATCTTGAAATCAAAATCAAACTGAAAATCAATATCGGGTACGCCCCCCTCTTGCTGCCGTTGTTGCCCTAATACTCCTTTGGATAGATGGATGGATATTTTGTTTATAGACGCTCAACCCTAAAAGGGCATATAGCATCTAATAAGTTTTATGTTATATGATGATTTTATTAAATGAGAAATTTAAAAATATCTAGAATTGATGTGTTTATTTTAAAGAGATAAAAAGTATCAATGATTTTAAGTTATTAAAAATACTGATCATATTTTATTAAATATTCTCTTTAAGAAAGTCGAGCATTTTCTTAGATGGTATATCATTAAAAAGTTCCTTTATAGTTTTTACGTTAAAATACTTTGTGCGAATATAATCAAATTCTGCACAAGTGATAAGAAAATGTTTGACTGTAAAAAGTTCGTTGCAAGGAATGCAGAATGGAGCTTGTTCATTTTTTAAAATATAAGAATGAGTAATTCTAGTGTGTCCAAGTCTACATCTTGTGATTTTTGTTTGTTCTTTTCTGATGAGATTAGTGAATGTGCATTTGCTGTTAAAATTTGGTTTTATTTCGTTTAGTTTATTTTGAGTTTGTGTTTCCCAAACAGACTGACATTTGTTGCTGATGTATTGACGGATGTTTGATTTAAAGTCGGAGTGAGGAATTTTGAAATTTGTTATCACTAATGATAGTGCCGATTTGGCTTCTAAATCGGCTAATTCATTTCCACGAATATTAACGTGGCTGGGAAGCCAACAAAATACAATTTCTTTTGAAACTGAAAGGTAATAATATTTTTTAAGAATTTGATGAATTAATGGGTTTCTATGGTGTAAATCTTTAAGAGATTTTAATACAGAAAGAGAATCTGAATAAATGATGAACTGTTTTTCAGACTGATCTCTGATATGGTAAAGTGCAATATCAATTGCCTTGGCTTCAGCGGTAAAAATGGAGCTATTATCAGGTAATCTGATACTGTAAGTAAAATTTGGACTAATAACAGAACAAGCAACTTTCTCATCTTGTTTCGAACCATCTGTATAAATTGACAGGTAATGTTTATAATTTGATTTGATTTCTAAAAATTCATTCTTAAAAATATGCGACTCGACTTCTGTTTTTTTTATTTTTATGAAGGTCAAAAATAATCTTTGGAGGGTTTAACGTCCATGGCTCTTTAGATGGAAAAGAAAAATGTTGAACATTTTTAATATTAATATTGGCCTCTTCAAGTAATGGTTGTATTCTTAGGCCAAGGGGTTTAATAGCCGTTGGTTTATTATTGTAAAATCTTTCATATTTAGGGTTAAAAACACAATCATGAGCTGAATTACGTGGATTGGCGGCTAATTTAGTAACATATTGAAGAGACAATTTCTCTCTCCTTATATACAATGATGGTTCATTTGATTCAGCGTATAAACTTTCGACGGGGGAAGTACGAAAAGCCCCTAGAGCCAGACGTAAACCTTGGTGATGAATAGTATCCAAAGATTTCAAATAAGATTTTCTTGCAGATCCATAAACTATGGATCCATAATCCAATTTAGATCTAATTAAAGATCTATAAAGATTTAAAAGAACAGTACGATCTCCTCCCCAGTCGGATGGATGGATGGATGGATGGATATTTTGTTTATAGACGCTCAACCCTAAAAGGGCATATAGCGTCTAATAAGATGTATATTATATGATGATTTTATTTAATGAGAAATTAAAAATATCTAGGATTGAGGAGTTCATTTTAAAAAGAAAGTATCAATGATTTTATGTTATTAAAATACAGATCATATTTTATTAAAAAGTCCGATCTCTTTCAGAAAATCGAGTATTTTTTGAGTTGGCATATTAAAAAGTTCCTTTATATTTTTTACATTAAAATACTTTGTGCGAATATAATTAAATTCAGCACAAGTGACAATAAAATGTTTGACCGTAAAAGGTTCGTTACAAGGAATGCAGAATGGAGCTTGTTCATTGTTTAAAATATAAGAATGAGTAATTCTAGTGTGTCCAAGTCTACATCTCGTGATTTTTGTTTGTTCTTTTCTGCTGAGATTAGAAAATGTGCATTTGCTGTTAAAATTTGGTTTGATTTCATTTAATTTATTATAAGTTTGTGTTTCCCAAACAGACTGACATTTGTTGTTGATGTATTGACAGACGTTTGATTTAAAGTCGGAGTGAGGAATTTTGAAATTGGTTATTACTAAGGATAATGCAGATTTGGCTTCTGAATCTGCTAATTCATTTCCACGAATATTAACGTGGCTGGGAAGCCAACAAAATACAATTTCTTTTGAAGCGGAAAGATAATAATATTTTTTAAGAATTTGCTGAATTAATGGGTTTGTATGGTGTAAATCTTTAAGAGATTTTAATACAGAAAGAGAATCTGAATAAATGATAAACTGTTTTTCAGACTGATCTCTGATATGGTAAAGTGCAATATCTATTGCCTTGGCTTCGGCGGTAAAAATGGAGCTATTATCAGGTAATCTGATACTGTCAGTAAAATTTGGACTAATAACAGAACAAGCAACTTTCTCATCTTGTTTCGAACCATCTGTATAAATTGACAGGTAATGTTTATAATTTGATTTGATTTCTAAAAATTCATTCTTAAAAATATGCGACTCGACTTCTGTTTTTTTATTTTTATGAAGGTCTAAAATAATCTTTGGAGGGTTTAACGTCCATGGCTCTTTTGATGGAAAAGAAAAATGCTGAACATTTTTAATATTGATATTGGCCTCTTCAAGTAACGGTTGTATTCTCAGGCCTAGGGGTTTAATAGCCGTTGGTTTGTTGTTGTAAAATCTTTCATATTTAGGATTAAAAACACAATCATAGGCTGAATTACGTGGATTGGCGGCTAATTTAGTAACATATTGAAGAGACAATTTCTCTCTTCTTATATACAATGATGGTTCATTTGATTCAGCGTATAAACTTTCGACGGGGGAAGTACGAAAAGCCCCTAGAGCCAGACGTAAACCTTGGTGATGAATAGTATCCAAAGATTTCAAATAAGATTTTCTTGCGGATCCATAAACTATGGATCCATAATCCAATTTAGATCTAATTAAAGATCTATAAAGATTTAAAAGAACAGTACGATCTCCTCCCCAGTCGGAACTGGAGAGAACTTTAAGAATATCAAGAGCTTTTAAACATTTAGCTTTTAAAGCTTTGATGTGTGGTATAAAAGATAATTTGTTATCGAACAAAAGACCCAGGAATTTTGCTTCACTGACGACTGGAATTGGACTACCGTATATGGTGAGATGAGGATCTAAATGTAGCTGACGTATCTGGCAAAAATGAACGCACTGAGTTTTTGTTTTTGAAAATTTGAAACCATTTTCTGTTGCCCAATCTTCTATATTGTTTAAACATCGTTGTAGTTTGAATTCAATGGTTTCCATATTTTTCGATCTAATAAATATTCCAAAATCGTCAACAAAAAGTGAACAATCAAGGTCTTTCACACATTTAACAATATCGTTAATTTTAATGCCAAACAAGGTAGGTGATAAAATGCTTCCCTGTGGTACACCTTGTTCTTGTTTAAATATGTCCGATAACGTATTACCTATTCGAACATTAAATGTTCGATCTGATAAAAAATTTTGAATAAAAAGTGGTAATCGGCCTTTAAGGCCTAATTTATGTAAATCTTTCATGATGCCATGTTTCCAGGTAGTATCGTAAGCTTTTTCTAAGTCAAAAAATACAGCTACTACATGTTCTTTTTTAACAAAGGCATCACGAATAAAAGATTCCAAACGAATCAAATGATCGTTTGTACAGTTATTTTTTCTGAATCCAGCTTGATATTTTGTTATAAGCTGGTTTGATTCTAAGAACCAAACCAGTCTATCATTAATCATTCTCTCCATTGTTTTACACAAACAACTTGTCAAAGCAATAGGTCTATAGTTAGTAGCTTCAGTATGATCTTTATTTGGTTTTGGTATAGGTATAATCGTTGCTTTACTCCAGTCTTTTGGAAATTTTCCAGTGATCCAAATATCATTTAAAATATTTAATAAAGTTTTTAAAGCGTTATCGGGTAAATGTTTAAGAATTTGATAATGGATGTCATCAGGACCAGCAGCTGAATCGTGAGATTTATTAAGAGCATCTGATAATTCTGAAGCTGTGAATGGTACATTATATCTTTCATGATTTAGTGACGTAAAATTTAGATGCTCTTTCTCTTGTTCCCGTTTTATGTTTTGAAAGGTTTCGGAATAGTTTGCACTAGAAGAGTTTTTCTGAAAATTCTCTCCTAGTGCATTGGAAATATCTTTAGTCGTTGAGCATATATTTCCATTTGATTTAATATGGACATGCTTGTTATTTTTATTTTTGCCAGTAATTTTTCGAATCATGTCCCATATTTTCTTTGCTGGAGTTCTAGAATTAAGTTTGGAGACGTATTGCTGCCAAGATGTTCTTTTAGCCGTTTTTATTGTCTTGCGAGCTTTTGCTCGCATTTGTTTGGCATGGATTAGATTTTCTTTTGTTGGCTGCCTATTGAACTTTCGTAAGGCAGATTTTCTTTTATTTATTAAATTTTTAACATCTTTATTAAGGTCTATTTCTTTTTGAACATGTCGAGGACTTTGGAATACATTTTTCGGCTACATGAATTAATGTATCAGTAAAAGCTTGTATATCATCTGCTGTTTTAAACATTTCAGGATTTAATTTTTCATTACATAGCTCCATAAAATTCTCCCAGTTTGCTTTATTCAAATTCCATCGGGAATGATGGTCTTCATTTGTCGATTCAATTTCTTCAATTTTAATTGGAAAATGATCGCTCCCATGAAGGTCATCTAAAACTGACCAATCAAAATCTAAGTAAATATTTGGAGAGCATATAGACAAATCTAAAGCAAAATAATTTCTTGTAGGAGAATGAAGATAAGTTGGTTGTTTATCGTTAAATAAACATAGATCATTTTCTGCAATAAAATTTTCTATTATTTCTCCTTTGTCATTTGTATCCAGACAACCCCATAGTTTGCTGTGACTATTAAAGTCACCTAATAATAAATAAGGACGAGGTAACTGGTTTATAAGATTTTCTAAATCGTGTTTAGAAAATTTACAGTGTGGAGGGAGATATAGAGAACAAATTGTTATGGATTTAGACAGAGTGACATTTACAGCAACAGCTTGTAAATTACTATTTATATCTATCTGTCTATGAGGAACATTTGATTTTACAAGGATAGATGAGCCTCCTGAGGCTTTCTGATTTTCAGTTGCGATATGATTATATAAACTATAATTTTTAAAATTAATATTATCTGTATTCTTTAAAAAGGTTTCCTGGAGACAAAAGACAGTCGGAGAAAGTAGTGTTGTTAAAATTAAAATTTCGTTATAATTTGATTTTAGTCCTCGACAGTTCCACTGAATAATTGATTTTTTATCCATGATGAATGGAGAGATGATTTGAAAATAAGGAACTTAATCCTTTTGTTTTCTCTGAGACTGCAAGAACATGGAGGAGTCAGTCTCTAACTCCATGTTCTCAAGGGAATCGAACCGATTGACCAACTTGATCGGATCGGCCGACGCCCCTTTACTATATGGATTTGGTTCTTTATCTTTATCTTTATCTTTATCTTTTTCTTTTCCATTTTTTTCCTTTCTGGTCAGCTGTCCTGGACCTGGATCTCTGTTGTGATCCACTTGTTTTAGTCGGCTGTGTTTGCGAACTGTTTTGAGATTTTTGTTGTTGTGTTGAGGTTTTACGGCCCAGTCAACCCAATGGGGTCATGTCGAGCGCGGTCAGTTTACCTAACCACACGTTTACTGGGCAGGCTTAGTCCTCCAAGCGGTTAACCAGTATTGTGCACATTCTTTCGCCAGAAACTGACAACTGCCCTTCTTGAATCAGCGGAAGGGAGAGAATGACCGTAGAAAATATTTCATGATCAATCTCCACGAAAGAATGTTGCCGACCTCGGCGGGGGTCGAACTCGCGACCTCCTGGTCTCCAGTCGGACGCGCATCCAACTGCGCCACCGAGGCCGGCTTTTGAGATTTTGTTAGTGGTCTAGATTGATGAGTAGATGTGGGTTTAGGTTTAGGTTGTAGAGTAGGAGTAATAACTTTTGAATTTGCTTTGATGACAGAATCTTTTTCGTTAAACTGGGTAGAAATTTCTTTGGTTTCAGGTTTAGTGTTTAGGAATTGAACAACTTTTGCAAAGGTGATTTCAGGTTGATTTTCTTGAATCTTTTTGGCTTCCAAATAAGTGATTTTTTGTGTAACTCTAATTTTCATGATTTCTTTCTCTTTTTCCCAAATTTCACACTGATTTGATTTTGATTGATGGTTTTTGTGACAGTTCACACACTTGGCTTCATTTTTACAAGCATTTGTATGGTGATCAAATTCACCCATACCACATTTTTCACATATTGATCCAGGTGCTTCCGGACAGCCGTTTTCATGATGTCCAAACCTCTGACAGTTGAAACACCGCAGAGGATTTGGAATGTAGACTTCAACCGGTATAATTCGGTAAAAGATTTTTAGTGATTTCGGTAAAGTTGTGGTGTTGAAAGTTAGTAAAAGTGTATTTGTTTCTATAAAGTTTCCATCTTTTTTAATTTTAAAACGTTTGCAAGCTGTTACTCCTTGTGTGTTAAGATATTCTGTGATATTTTCTTCAGTTTCATGTTTTAGCATTCTGTCACGGATAATACCTTTGCAACTGTTGAGAGTTTTATGTTCCATGACAGTGACATTAATATTAAAAAATTTGGTAAGTTTCAAAAGATTATCAGTTTGAGATTTTCTGTTTGTTTCGACCAAAACAGTTCCATTTTTTATTTTTTTACATTTTTGGGAGTGCCTATAATTGATTCAATTTGTTTTTCTATAATGAAAGGTGACAGTGAAGTAATAGGTTTGTCCTCTTTACTCGAAATCACTAAAAATTTAGCGAAGTTCTCATTTGCTTTGAACGTAAAAGTAGTCGGTTGCGTGTCGTCCTCCGAAGAGTCGAACGCCAGAAATCGTTTTCGAGAGGCCATGGTGATGAAATTTTTGATTCGATAGCTATGCGCCCCACCCTCCATGGAGCCCTACAAGGGGACGTTTAACAGAAATGGATCTCCTATTTCTAACGTCAAGGCTACATTGCTATTATACTCGGTGTCAAGATCAGAGTCTTCAGCTCGGCCTCATGCTTAGATGATTTCCCACCTATTCATCTAAATTTCCATAGAAAAATTTATGAACAGTTGAGTTCATCCCCCTATCAACAGCCCCCACTCACAGAGGTTTCCGCCAAAGCCCCAACACAAGCCCACCAATTGACCCTTCAGCCGCCGCCCATTGAAACTCACTTAAAGTTAGAGGAACACGAGAAAAAAAAGCCCGGTTGGTACCATAAAGATACGTATGAAAGAGAGAAAGAAGCTAAGAACGAGTTGTGCGCTTCTAGAGCTTGGCACGACTGAGCCGATTGATCCAGGCCGGATCTAACCCAGACCACTCTTCTATCTGAAATAAGGGCCAAAATGAAGTGTTGAAAAGCTGGAGATCCCTGGGCTTTCCTCAATCATCAGGTTCCCCTCTCCCAGCATACGAGACGCCACCCACGGCAAACAGGTGGTTCCTGTTTTAATAGGGGATTACACCCTATCCACTACAGAAGGAAAGTGATCTGTAGATTTTATTCCCTACAGACAAGGGAGGCCGAAAACGTCTGGGAAATTGAAAGGTTATTTTTAACATAAATTAGGAGATCCATATTTAAAATAAACAGTTTATTATAGAAAGAAGGATTCATTTTGGATTCATTTTTAAGAGAGTCAAACAAACAAGCTGTGTTAGATGATATGTAGCTTTCAAATGATATGTAGCTTTCTTACCTTGAAAAACGTTTAGTTTTTTATCTAACAATATTAAATGCATCTTACTTTTTAATGTGGAGAATGCTAGAGTTCGGAAAAATGACACAAACACAAGACAAACACATATGTTAAATACAGATGAGGCTATAATCTTCGTCCCATGTGCGACCCACGGGCACAGAATGATACACAAACAAATGAAGCATGTTAGTAACATGAGATAGGAAAGTTGTTTTTTCCAATTTAAGATGCATTTCAGTAAATTTAATTTTATAGTCTGGAATTATACCGGTTGAACGGACGGTTGCTCTGTTATGTTAGGGGTTTTACCCAACTGCCACAGAAGCGGAAGGCAGCCACCTATTTCGAGGGCCCGGGTGGTCACGGGCAGCCTCTTTTAGACGGTTCGTACGTCACGCAGAGGATACGTCTGGCCTATTCTAAGCCCGGGACCAGCACGGGAATCCTTTGGATAGAGTTAACCAAAGCATTGACAGTTCGCATCGGGATGTTATTCCATTCATCGATCAACGCATTCCTTAGTTGTGCGAGAGTTGCGGGGGATTTCGGCGCTTCCTAACCCTTCTGTCCAGCTCATCCCACATGTGCTCTATTGGGGTCAAGTCTGGACTGTACGGTGGCCATGCCAGTGGTGCGATGTTATTGTTTGCCAGGAAATCCTGACAAACTCGGGCATTGTCCTGCTGCAGAATCAGATTACGTTGTTGCACAAGCGGGACTGCAACAGGACGCAAGATCTCATCCCTATACTTTACTGCGGTCATATTGCCCGCAACAATAATCAACTGTGATTTTATCCCGTGAGCCACCCCCAAACCGATCCCGTTCGACAACACAGGCGTCGGTAAAGCGTTCTCCGCGACGTCGGTACACACGACGTCGACCATCTGCGCGATAGAGAGTGAACCTAGACTCGTCCGTAAAAAGAACTCGTCTCCACTGCCTCTTCGGAAATAGCCTGGGCGCATGCGCCGTCAACCACGTCATACGACACAACCTACGTGCCTGGGTCAGAGGCTGACCAACGTATGGACGACTAGCTCGAAGACCAATCTAACGCAATCGACTTCCAATAGTCTTCGGAGAAATTTGTCGATTATGCGTACCTACTGTATTAAGGGTAGTTTCGGTAGCAGTGAGATGACGATTCCGCAAATGTGCCAGACGGATTGTCCTGTTTTGACGTCGCGACGTCACGCGTGGACGCCCAGACCGCGGTCGGTCTGCTAAATGCCCTATCTCCCTTAAACGTCTAGCAAGACGTTCAATTGTTGAGACGTTAACCCCAAAATGATTGGCAACTTGCTGTTGCCTCTGAACCTGCCTCTGAACCTGCATCAGCAACGCAATTGCCCTACCCCTCTGAACATCAGTCAATCGTACCATGATTGAAAAAAAATGTAGCGTAAAAATGAAAAGAAAAATCAGTAAAAGAATCAAAGAGCGTTGTGTATCGTTGAAGTGTACCAAATGGTGTGAGGAAATCTTGTGCTGAAGATTTAAACATGCCTGTTTTGCACGAAATTTTGGCTTTCCGTATTGTCCGATATTGATTTTCAGTTTGATTTTGATTTCAAGATTTGGGGGGTAGCTACCAATGAACTTCATAACTCGAGAGTTGTTGATCACAAACCAATGAAATTTGGAACTTTTGTTCCATACATGTACCGTTTTGTAATCATAGTAAAATATTTAACAAACTTTTTCAAACTTGAATGAAATTTAGGAATAAAATTTACCCTGCGTTTCTTTTTCCTTTTAGTATATAAAAGTAGGGTTTAAGGGGTCAAAATTATATAGGCATGTTTTTGTGACGGACAAAACAGTCGCCACATATGAAACCACCGCTGCACAAACAAACTGCAATGGACGAGTCGCCTTGGATCGGGCACTGGAAAAACCCACTTGAGGTTTAAACCAGCTTTACTCGCGCGAAACCTCGCCCTTAGTTTTGATGCAGTTCGAAATAAAATGTATGTTCAGTCCTCTCAGCTGCCTCTACTTATCAGTGACAACTCACAGTGAAACATAAGCATCTCAAACACACTGTGATGAAACAAAACAAAGGGCCCAATTACTATTGAAATCCAAGGCATGAACGGAAAAAAGCATCACGATGGGCTTGATCAGAGGCATTGAAAGTCAGGCGCCTTCTTGCACGTGTACCCATTAAGAAGACTAGATTCCTGTCAGGGGAGGCAGTTCAAGGGTTTTTTTGTCTACCCCTTTTCTGAAAAGAATTCTTCTTAAAACGGGGGCTAAAACGATCCCATTGGAAACCCATAGAAGAGGACTTGTGTGCTCTAAAGCAAAAAAAAAACAAAAAAAAAAACAAAAACAAAAAAAAAAACAAGTCCTCTAAAGCAAAAAAAAAAAAAAAAAAAAAAAAAAAAAAAAAACTCAGTGAAGATACCCAGGGAATGTAACAAGCACGAAGTACAGCCCTTCCGAGGCACCAAAGGAAGGAGGAATGAGGAACAAATAAGGCCAACACAGATGCCAAATACGAAACCATACACACAAAAAAAGAAAAACTGCAACAGAGGAACCGCCTTGGAACCGCCAGTAGGAAAACTACTGAGGGCGAGAGGGGGGTGGGGGGGGTGGGGGCGGGGAATGGCATGTGGGGAACTAAACCGGTTTACTTGCGCGAAAGCTCGCCTTCAGTTCTGATGCTGCTACAACAAATATATGTTCGCGCCGCATAGGGGTGCTCTACCTTATCTGTGAAACGATTCAATGAAACACATATAATCAAAAACACTTATGAAACAAAGCAACTCCATCACGAAAACATGCCTATATAATTTTGACATCCTTAACCCCCCTTTTTTATATAGTAAAACTGGGGTTTACAGGGGTATACTTTATTTTTCTTATTTCTGCTCAAAAAGCGTAGATTGTGTGTACTCGTTAGAATGACCAGGCGGTTCAAACGAGTATCCACAATCTATGTTTTGAGCAGAAATATTTCAAATATCAGATTTTTTTATCTGAATTTTATTTTATTTATTTATCTATTTTTTTTTTTTTTTTTTTTTTTTTTTTTTTTTTTTGTGGCGGTAAAATTTTCGGTTTGAATAGGCATGTTTTCGCCATGGGCTCAATGACGATTTGAAGCCAGAAAACAAGAAAATCACAAACAGGACCAAGATTGGTTGGACCAAAGACATAGATAGTTGGGCGCCTACGATCTGATACAGATTAAGAAGGATGGTGAGGCAGAGGATCTCTATGCGTACCAAACATATATTTGTAATTTGCAACCGCATCAGAATCATGCGTGAGGTTTCGCGCGAGTAAAACTTGCTAAAGTTCTTCTTACCCAGTAGTTATTCTACCGACCGTTCCAAGGTAGTTCCTCTGTCGCAGTTCTTCTTCGTTTGTGCGTTGGGTATTTCATATAGGGTGTATTTTTTTTTCATTATTATACCGCCACAAACTGTGTTTGTGGGGTGGGCGTGGCATTACAAAAACATGCCTATTCAAATATACTGAAAATTTTACTACCAAAAAATGAAAAAATTTCAGATAAAGAATTCTGATATTTTACATATTTCTGCTCAAAACATAGATTGTTGGTACTCGTTAGAACCGTCTCGCCGCGGCGGTTCTGAGGAGTGACCATAATCTATGTTTTTGAGCAGAAATAAGAAAACTAACCTATACCCCTGTAAACCCAGTTTTACTAAATAAAAAATGGGGTTTAAGGGGTATAAAATATATAGGTATGTTTTCTTGATGTAAGTATTTTCATGTCCGTCCATCCGTTACGGTTTGATTTCTAAGCGGTGATATCTATGCATTGCTTATTGATTGTTTGCTTTGTTCCTTATCGCTCTTTTTTTTTTCTGTTGTTTTTTTTTTTTTTTTTTTTTTGTTTGCTTTTTTTTTTTTTTTTTTTTTTTTCTTTTTCTTGCCTCGGGAAGGCTGTACTTCATGATTGTAATA
Source organism: Anodontia alba (assembly GCA_964016985.1). Classification (NCBI taxonomy): domain Eukaryota; kingdom Metazoa; phylum Mollusca; class Bivalvia; order Lucinida; family Lucinidae; genus Anodontia; species Anodontia alba. The sequence continues at coordinate 102,240,110 of OZ024826.1, read as the reverse complement.
TTTCCTTGGTATCTTCACCTATATATTTTTGATAACTGAGTCCATTCCGTTTTTTAATTTACACGAAGATAATTGATGAGGCATAAGCGTCCGAAACTAGCTAGTTTGGTCCAGAAAACTACAGACAACCCTCTTTATACCGACATTCGATACAACGACAAAATTCGTTATGACGACAATTTGACTTTCACAAAACCTCTGCTTGAAAGGTAACAGTCACAAATGATGTAAGAGTAATGTGTTTATTACTTTAAAGAAACATGTTTTAGATATTTGTTAGAATCGCCTCAATGAGGCGATTCTAACAAATATCGAAAACATATGTTCAGCGAATATACAATGTAAATGTAGATGCTTTCTTTTAAAAAGGATACGGACGGAAAGACTGACGTACCTACGGACAAACAAATTCAAAATAGACTGTTCTGAGCAAAGCTTAGTTGAGCTAAAATGTATACCTGCAGGTAAAAAGGAGCCTGTGCAGAAACAGCTCAAGGAAACAAATTTAAACCCAGAAAATTGGAACAAGAAATCATCTCAATGTTATGGGACTCTCATGTTGTTCTTTATCAATATCGACACTGTTGATGGGATCAATTTAATTTAAGTAAGGTCGCAAAACGTATGCCAGTGATAGGCGGTACGAGGAGTGGTCTTTACATTTTAAGAGCACATCATAATATAGTTGATTTACATGCTGTTATTATAAACAAATATTCAAAAATGCAGAACAAACGAAAAAACAGAAAGCAGCATTTTATGAGAAAAAATAAAAACCTAAAAACTTCCCATTACGAAAACCCACCTATTCAAATATATTGAAAACTTTACAACCAAAAAAAAAGGAAAATTTTCAAATAAAAAATTCTAATATTTTTCATATTTCTGCTCAAAATACAGATTGTGGGTATTTGTTAGAACCGCCTTGCCGAGGCGGTTCTAATGAGTACCCACAATCTATGTTTTGAGCAGAAATAAGAAAAAATAATGTATACCCCTGTAAACTCCAGTTTTACTATATAAAAGTGGGGTTGAAGGGGGGTCAAAATTATATAGGCGTGTTTTCGTAATGCCTAGTAGATTTACATGTGGTGTATGCTCCTATATGTACCAAATGACTAGACAATTCGACAGTATCAGCACGTTCATTACGAAAGGCGAAGCGAATATTTACGACTTCCATTCACGCAGTTAACGACAGTTGCTGCAATCACATAATCCTTCTAAATACAGTCAAACTATCAAAACAGAAAACAACAAACTTCGTTTTACTGAGTTTGCTCAGAGGAAAAATAAAAAAAATCCCTCATGCCCCACTAGCAACTTTGATCGGAATTCTATTTTCCCACATAACGTAAGAGCCCAATAGTTCTACTGGAGCATAAAATTCAATGGTGTTAGCATAATATCGAAGTACAGGGCGGCGTTCAGTGGACCCCATCGCATACATAATAGTTTAATTAAAAAATAAATATAATAGGTTCCTGAAAAATAGAAAAAAATGTTTGTTTAAGCACAATAAACCCGTTGCTACGTTAAAAGTAATGTCATACAAATATAGGACTGGGCAGCACATGAATCAGCGATTATACATTAGCACATGTGGTCAGCACAGGAGTCAGTGATTATACATAATATTTAATTTTGCTCCTGTTTATTGACATTTTTACTTATAAGTCCTTCATGCAATTTGTGTAATACACAGCACATTAAGTAAATGTGGTCATTTAAAAACAGCTCATTTGTTCTCGTAGATATCAGATATTGTTATATACTCGGGCAATATTCATTAAAGAGATGTATTTTATTTTAGAATTGATATCAATTTAGTTAAGATAACCAAAGTATATGATTTAAACGCTTTTGTTTCCACGCAGAAGCTTTAAGGGGAATCGATTACGCTTTCAAAGGAGATAACTATGACAGACTTAGAGGCTACAAAGGGAGCTTGGTGTCCAGGAAAGTCATAAAATGTGTACCCCTTATCATAAATGGAGGAAAATCTACCAAGCAGATACGATATCCTTAATGTTACTCTTAAGTTCAAATGACGTCAAATGAGCGTCCTCCCTTGACATCAGGAAAACATACCTATATAAGTTTGCCCTCTTAAACCCCAGTTTTAGATAGTAAAACTGGGGTTTTCAGGGGTATACATTATTTTTCTTATTACTGCTCAAAAACAAAGATTGTGGGCACTCGTTAGAACCACCTCGCCGAGGAGGTTCTAACGAGTACCCACAATCTATGTTTTACGCAGAAATAAGAAAAATATCAGAATTTTTTATCTGAAAATCTTCAGTTTTTGGAGGTGAAATTTTCTATATATTTGAATAGGCGTGTTTCCGTAAAAAAAAAACAAACAAAAAAAAGAAACAAAAAAAAAAAAACAAAAAAAAAAAAAAAAAAAAAAAAAAAACAATAATAATAAAATGGCATATGCATCCAGCGAATACTCAGATCAACCTAAACTTAGGTCCTGAGTAGAAACGCGTACATCCTAAGTTACCCATTGAGCGTGTAGCGAAGACTCGGATCAAATTGGGAGAATGCTCAGGCTGATCTTAGTCTTCTCTGGGTGCACATCCCATTTTGTTGGTTTTGTCATGAGATGGCTCAAATATATGAGTAATTCTCCCATTTGGTGAAAGTGATCTAAATATTGTATGTTCTACTGAGAAAAGAAAATATGCATTTTCTCATTACTTGCTGATCAGTCCTTTTAGTAATTATCAAGAATGTCTCTCCGGAGATGCAATGAAAATAACGAGGCTATGACCTTCCATCAATTTCAATTGCATTAGTTATCTCATCTCCTCTTACTCGCTCTGAAGTAGTTAATTTTTCACTAATATGTGGTTGATTTTCGTCGTCTGAATTTACCGTATATACCCTTAATAAACATACACCTTACCTTTATACAGTACCTATCCTAAATGTGAATAAGTTCATTTTACTATCTCTTGATGTGTCTAAGAACTGCTAGATTAGTGGAAAACAGTGTAAGCACTAATCAGTCGCCTCTGTGCAGCGTTTCACCTGCCTTTAACCTGTTTCCCCAATCCCACCTGTAAAAATATTTAGTATAAATACGACAGACACATTTAGCATTCTGTTAGACGGTAATGTCGATCTCAATTTTGTTAAATCATTTAACCTATTAGTTCTAGACTTGAAACCTTAAAACTGTAAATATTGACGATAATGGGAAGACTGAGAGTGACGAACATAACAAAAATAAAGGGCAAGACAATAATTGATAATGCAAAAATCAGAGAGAGAGAGAGAGAGAGAGAGAGAGAAAGAGAGAGAAAGACCCAGCTAGCATTCTACGTAAATCTACATCGGGCCGTCATAGGCCCGTCAGCTACCCTGACGGGCCGATGACGGCCCGATATAGATTTACGTAGAATGCTGACTGGGGAGATAACAATGTTAGTAACAGTAATCGGTGCGCAGTTCAATATCTCAACCAATAGGTTGAACCAATAGCAAACCACTAGTGGACCCAAGGTGAGCCCGACCACAGTAGATTAAATGAAGCCTATAAAGGAAATACCGAACACAGAAAATAAAGAAAATCGGAGTGTCGGTTTAACATTAGAAGTAACCCATTACGAAAACACGCCTATTCAAATATATCAAATATATTGAAAATTTTAAAACAAAAAAAAGGAAAATTTTCAGGTAAAAACTTCTGATATTTTTCATATTCCTGCTCAAAACATAAATTGTGGGTACTCGTTAGAACCGCCTCGGCTAGGCGGTTCTAACCACATGCTATGTTTTTTTAGCAAAATAAGAAAAAATGTATACCCTTGTGACCCCAGTTTTACTACATAAAAGTTGGGTTTCACTCAAAAATATTGTACACTAAATAAGAAAGTAAAATTTCGCGTAAGTTAGACATCAAACATTTAATTTAAAAGTTTAATTCCGCTGAAGTTCCTGCAAGGTGTGTGAAGGAGATTATTATTATTGTTTTTTTTTTTTTTTTTTTTTTATCGCTTATCCGAACTTAATCAAACCATTACTTTCAATCTTCTCTGTACTTCAAAATTTCACCAGGATTTTCTTTCTATATTGTTCTGAGATAGCACGTAGCAAGTGATTGTATGTGGGCCATAACACGTACTTCAATATAGTGTTGATATTTGGTTTAACCTATTTGTACCTAGTGGACTCTCTCCTACATGAAGGGCTCATGGAAGATTAGCTATTACTTGTATTTATGTATATGCTAAATGTTGGCTGGTTTATTTCATTATTAACATAGAATTTCCCAGATATAATTCAAATTGTGTAGACCCTGATCAGACGCCGCATTCTGCGGCGTCTGATCTGGGTCTACACTGTATGCAAATGACCGTTTATATGACACTAGTTATAAATTGGTTAATGTTTAAATCTGTTTGGATACTTGAACTCATAAATTGTAACTGAATATATCGTATTTACCAAAAGTATTCAGAAACATACTTGTTTAAAAATTGAACAAGTACAACTTACTAGCCTTGTTCTGTCCAAAATTGCTGGATGAGTGGAAAACAGTGTAGACCCTGATGAGACGCCGCGCTCTGCGGTCTACTCTGTTTGTCTGTCTGTCCGAATACGTACGATAAATACGGTAGAATTCCTCTAACGGAACTACGAGGAGTGAGGGGATTTGTCACATTACCCACTGCGAAATGCTTCCGTCAAACCAAGTATTAGTTTCTATCTCTTATTTAGTCCTATATTGCCAAATGCTCATCTTTTCGGATAAGTTTATTCGTAAGAAATGTATGTATGAAGGGTTTTGTACATATATTAGCTGCGGAACTGTGTGTGCAAGATATTATAGACATAAAAAGAGTGCGTTTTTCTATTTTCAGTCGCCTATTCTACGAATCGACTCGTGTTTCACTGGAAACCAAATAACCCTATAAGAATGAATCCTAATTTACAACTGCCACAGTTTACACCTTATGCTATTAAAACGGGTGATTGTACAATAGATAACAGGTTCGATGAGGAAGGTAAGTATCATGGTTTTGGCTAGTGTTTCCCGATGATCGGTTAAAGCAGTCACATTTGCTTCTTGTAGATGATGATCGGAAAGAAATTTCATAATCGACTAAGCAAAAAGGTATATTTTTTCATTATGAAAACACGCTTATTCATTTAAGTTGAAAACTTCACCACCAAAAACTGAAAGTTTTCAGATAAAAATTCTGATATTTTTCATATTTCTGTTCAAAACATAGATTGTGGGTACTTGTTAGAACCGCCTCCCCGAGGCGGTTCTAACGAGTACCTACAATCTATGTTTTTGAGCAGAAATAAGAAAAATAATGTATACCCCTGTAAACCCCAGTTTTACTAGATAAAAGTGCGGTTAAAGGGGGTCAAAATTATATAGCTATGTTTTCGTGATGTGGAACGTTTTTTCCTCATTTTTAATTTTAATAGGCAAGATGTAAAACTGAAATGCTTAGATGAATGTTTTAGTCATTTTAGCTTAAATGGTGAATAAAGTAAAAAAAAAAAAAAAAAAAAAAAAAAAAAAGTGTCAAAACTTGCCTGAAATAAGAAAAGCTCCAGACAAGGAACTGTTTCCACCCAAAAAGTTCTGATGCATCACGAAATCATACCTATATAATTTTTCAGATGATAAAATAATCCCTAAATATTTGTTTTCTTGAGCTATTGGAAGGATTTTGTAGGGACTGAAAAAAATGTTCGAATCATCCAGGGTAAACGAGCCATTGAGGTTGTACTGTATATTGTTTAGAATTAAGAGTGACATTTCGCTGGTCTTGATTGTTGATTGTGTTAGGGTTTAACGACATGTCAACCCTTTTGGGTCATTTTGTGTCGTCTCTCAGAGAAAGGGGGAAAAGAGCTAGAAGAGATAGTAGAGGAGATTAAAGAGATTGACAGGGAACGAAAGTGAAGAAACAGAAGAAATAAAACATTCCTCTCTACTCTTACATGTACCTGCAACAAGGATAGTAGGCCTTGCCCAACTTAAGCCAATATCAGTTGGACGCCCCGGTGACGTAAGATACACGCAACACACAACACACCCACGTAAAACTGGTCTTGGTCCTCGGTAATTTCCTACTACTCGTAGTTAAACTGGTCTAGGCCCCCAGTTATTTCCTATTGACTGTTCCAAAGCGGTTCCGCTGTTGCAGTTCTTTGTGCGTCTGTGGTTTCATATGTGGCGTTTGTTTTGTCATAATTTGTTCCTTATTGTTACGCCATAGGCGGCCAAGACGCACCGAGGATAACTTCCAGTTTGATTAAGCCTCGAGTTGGGCGAAACCTATATGTACGACTACACATAAGACTCTATCAAAGTTATAATTTTTACAACTTTTTTGACATATACTATTTACAACATATAGATATACTATAATGGATACAGAATCAACAAAACAACCACATCAACCATATCAGTTAGACTCTACGCGTTGGGTACAATTGGACACAACACGGTCGGCAACTGTACCGATTTATAACTTGATTAACCTGGCTTATGACTTGGTTTCTCAAAATATTAAATCACCAGTACGGATCGAACCAGGAGTGGTGAACGATGGATGGATGGATATTTTGTTTATAGACGCTCAACCCTAAAAGGGCATATAGCGTCTAATAAGATGATTATATGATGATTTTATTTAATGAGAAATTAAAAATATCTAGGATTGATGAGTTCATTTTAAGAAAGATAAAGTATCAATGATTTTATGTTATTAAAATACAGATCATATTTTATTAAAAAGTCCGATCTCTTTCAGAAAATCGAGTATTTTTTGAGTTGGCATATTAAAAAGTTCCTTTATATTTTTTACATTAAAATACTTTGTGCGAATATAATTAAATTCAGCACAAGTGACAAGAAAATGTTTGACCGTAAAAGGTTCGTTACAAGGAATGCAGAATGGAGCTTGTTCATTGTTTAAAATATAAGAATGAGTAATTCTAGTGTGTCCAAGTCTACATCTCGTGATTTTTGTTTGTTCTTTTCTGCTGAGATTAGAGAATGTGCATTTGCTGTTAAAATTTGGTTTGATTTCATTTAATTTATTATAAGTTTGTGTTTCCCAAACAGACTGACATTTGTTGTTGATGTATTGACAGACGTTTGATTTAAAGTCGGAGTGAGGAATTTTAAAATTGGTTATTACTAAGGATAATGCAGATTTGGCTTCTGAATCTGCTAATTCATTTCCACGAATATTAACGTGGCTGGGAAGCCAACAAAATACAATTTCTTTTGAAGCGGAAAGATAATAATATTTTTTAAGAATTTGCTGAATTAATGGGTTTCTATGGTGTAAATCTTTAAGAGATTTTAATACAGAAAGAGAATCTGAATAAATGATAAACTGTTTTTCAGACTGATCTCTGATATGGTAAAGTGCAATATCAATTGCCTTGGCTTCGGCGGTAAAAATGGAGCTATTATCAGGTAATCTGATACTGTCAGTAAAATTTGGACTAATAACAGAACAAGCAACTTTCTCATCTTGTTTCGAACCATCTGTATAAATTGACAGGTAATGTTTATAATTTGATTTGATTTCTAAAAATTCATTCTTAAAAATATGCGACTCGACTTCTGTTTTTTTATTTTTATGAAGGTCTAAAATAATCTTTGGAGGGTTTAACGTCCATGGCTCTTTTGATGGAAAAGAAAAATGCTGAACATTTTTAATATTGATATTGGCCTCTTCAAGTAACGGTTGTATTCTCAGGCCAAGGGGTTTAATAGCTGTTGGTTTATTATTGTAAAATCTTTCATATTTAGGGTTATAAACACAATCATGAGCTGAATTACGTGGATTGGCGGCTAATTTAGTAACATATTGAAGAGACAATTTCTCTCTTCTTATATACAATGATGGTTCATTTGATTCAGCGTATAAACTTTCGACGGGGGAAGTACGAAAAGCCCCTAGAGCCAGACGTAAACCTTGGTGATGAATAGTATCCAAAGATTTCAAATAAGATTTTCTTGCGGATCCATAAACTATGGATCCATAATCCAATTTAGATCTAATTAAAGATCTATAAAGATTTAAAAGAACAGTACGATCTCCTCCCCAGTCGGAACTGGAGAGAACTTTAAGAATATCAAGAGCTTTTAAACATTTAGCTTTTAAAGCTTTGATGTGTGGTATAAAAGATAATTTGTTATCGAACAAAAGACCCAGGAATTTTGCTTCACTGACGACTGGAATTGGACTACCGTATATGGTGAGATGAGGATCTAAATGTAGCTGACGTATCTGACAAAAATGAACGCATTGAGTTTTTGTTTTTGAAAATTTGAAACCATTTTCTGTTGCCCAATCTTCTATATTGTTTAAACATCGTTGTAGTTTGAATTCAATGGTTTCCATATTTTTCGATCTAATAAATATTCCAAAATCGTCAACAAAAAGTGAACAATCAAGGTCTTTCACACATTTAACAATATCGTTAATTTTAATGCCAAACAAGGTAGGTGATAAAATGCTTCCCTGTGGTACACCTTGTTCTTGTTTAAATATGTCCGATAACGTATTACCTATTCGAACATTAAATGTTCGATCTGATAAAAAATTTTGAATAAAAAGTGGTAATCGGCCTTTAAGGCCTAATTTATGTAAATCTTTCATGATGCCATGTTTCCATGTAGTATCGTAAGCTTTTTCAAGATCAAAAAATACAGCTACGACATGTTCTTTTTTAATAAAGGCATCACGAATAAAGGATTCCAAACGAATCAAATGATCGTTTGTACAGTTATTTTTTCTAAATCCAGCTTGATATTTTGTTATTAGCTGGTTTGATTCCAAGAACCAAACCAGTCTATCATTAATCATTCTCTCCATTGTTTTACATAAACAACTTGTCAAAGCAATAGGTCTGTAGTTAGTAGCTTCAGTATGATCTTTATTTGGTTTTGGTATAGGTATAATCGTTGCTTTACTCCAGTCTTTTGGAAATTTTCCAGTGATCCAAATATCATTTAAAATATTTAATAAAGTTTTTAAAGCGTTATCGGGTAAATGTTTAAGAATTTGATAATGAATGTCATCAGGACCAGCAGCTGTATCGTGAGATTTTTGAAGAGCATCTAATAATTCTGAAGCTGTGAATGGTATATTATATTTTTCATGATTTAGTGACGTAAAATTTAGATGCTCTTTCTCTCGTTCCTGTTTTATGTTTTGAAAGGTTTCGGAATAGTTTGCACTAGAAGAGTTTTTCTGAAAATTCTCTCCTAGTGCATTGGAAATATCTTTAGTCGTTGAACATATATTTCCATTTGATTTAATATGGACATGTTTGTTATTTTTATTTTTGCCAGTAATTTTTCGAATCATGTCCCATATTTTCTTTGCTGGAGTTCTAGAATTAAGTTTGGAGACGTATTGCTGCCAAGATGTTCTTTTAGCCGTTTTTATTGTCTTGCGAGCTTTAGCTCGCATTTGTTTGGCATGGATTAGATTTTCTTTTGTTGGCTGCCTATTGAACTTTCGTAAGGCAGATTTTCTTTTATTTATTGAATTTTTAACATCTTTATTAAACCAAGGTCTATTTCTTTTTGAACGTGTCGAGGACTTTGGAATACATTTTTCGGCTACATGAATTAATGTATCAGTAAAAGCTTGTATATCATCTGCTGTTTTAAACATTTCAGGATTTAATTTTTCATTACATAGCTCTATAAAATTCTCCCAGTTTGCTTTATTCAAATTCCATCGGGAATGATGGTCTTCATTTGTCGATTCAATTTCTTCAATTTTAATTGGAAAATGATCGCTCCCATGAAGGTCATCTAAAACTGACCAATCAAAATCTAAGTAAATATTTGGAGAGCATATAGACAAATCTAAAGCAAAATAATTTCTTGTAGGAGAATGAAGATAAGTTGGTTGTTTATCGTTAAATAAACATAGATCATTTTCTGCAATAAAATTTTCTATTATTTCTCCTTTGTCATTTGTATCCAGACAACCCCATAGTTTGCTGTGACTATTAAAGTCACCTAATAATAAATAAGGACGAGGTAACTGGTTTATAAGATTTTCTAAATCGTGTTTAGAAAATTTACAGTGTGGAGGGAGATATAGAGAACAAATTGTTATGGATTTAGACAGAGTGACATTTACAGCAACAGCTTGTAAATTACTATTTATATCTATCTGTCTATGAGGAACATTTGATTTTACAAGGATAGATGAGCCTCCTGAGGCTTTCTGATTTTCAGTTGCGATATGATTATATAAACTATAATTTTTAAAATTAATATTATCTGTATTCTTTAAAAAGGTTTCCTGGAGACAAAAGACAGTCGGAGAAAGTAGTGTTGTTAAAATTAAAATTTCGTTATAATTTGCTTTTAGTCCTCGACAGTTCCACTGAATAATTGATTTTTTATCCATGATGAATGGAGAGATGATTTGAAAATAAGGAACTTAATCCTTTTGTTTTCTCTGAGACTGCAAGAACATGGAGGAGTCAGTCTCTAACTCCATGTTCTCAAGGGAATCGAACCGATTGACCAACTTGATCGGATCGGCCGACGCCCCTTTACTATATGGATTTGGTTCTTTATCTTTATCTTTTTCTTTTCCATTTTTTCCTTTCTGGTCAGCTGTCCTGGACCTGGATCTCTGTTGTGATCCACTTGTTTTAGTCGGCTGTGTTTGTGAACTGTTTTGAGATTTTGTTGGTGGTCTAGACTGATGAGTAGATGTGGGTTTAGGTTTAGGTTTTACAGTAGGAGTAATAACTTTTGAATTTGCTTTGATGACAGAATCTTTTTCGTTAAACTGGGTAGAACTTTCTTTGGTTTCAGGTTTAGTGTTTAGGGATTGAACAACTTTTGCAAAGGTGATTTCAGGTTGATTTTCTTGAATCTTTTTGGCTTCCAAATAAGTGATTTTTTGTGTAACTTTAATTTTCATGATTTCTTTCTCTTTTTTCCAAATTTCACACTGATTTGATTTTGATTGATGGTTTTTGTGACAGTTCACACACTTGGCTTCATTTTTACAAGCATTTGTAGGGTGATCAAATTCACCCATACCACATTTTTCACATACTGATCCAGGTGCTTCCGGACAGCCGTTTTCATGATGTCCAAACCTCTGACAGTTGAAACACCGCAGAGGATTTGGAATGTAGACTTCAACCGGTATAATTCGGTAAAAGATTTTTAGTGATTTCGGTAAAGTTGTGGTGTTGAAAGTTAGTAAAAGTGTATTTGTTTCTATGAAGTTTCCATCTTTTTTAATTTTAAAACGTTTGCAAGCTGTTACTCCTTGTGTGTTAAGATATTCTGTGATATTTTCTTCAGTTTCATGTTTTAGCATTCTGTCACGGATAATACCTTTGCAACAGTTTAGAGTTTTATGTTCCGTGACAGAGACATTAATGTTAAAGAATTTTGTAATTTTCAAGAGATTATCAGTTTGAGATTTTCTGTTAGTTTCGACCAAAAGAGTTCCATTTTTTAACTTTTTTACATTTTTTGGAGTGCCTATTAAAGATTCTATTTGCTTTTCTATGATGAAAGGAGACAGTGAAGTAATTGGTTTGTCTTCCTTACTCGAAATCACTAAAAATTTAGCGAAGTTCTCATTTGCCTTGAAAGTAAAAGTAGTCGGTTGCGTGTCGTCCTCCGAAGAGTCGAACGCCAGAAATCGTTTTCGAGATGCCATGGTGATGAAATTTTTGATTCGATAGCTATGCGCCCCACCCTCCATGGAGCCCTACAAGGGGACGTTTAACAGAAATGGATCTCCTATTTCTAACGTCAAGGCTACATTGCTATTATACTCGGTGTCAAGATCAGAGTCTTCAGCTCGGCCTCATGCTTAGATGATTTCCCACCTATTCATCTAAATTTCTATAGAAAAATTTATGAACAGTTGAGTTCATCCCCCTATCCACAGCCTCCACTCACAGAGGTTTCCGCCAAAGCCCCAATACAAGCCCACCAATTGATCCTTCAGCCGCCGCCCATTGAAACTCACTTAAAGTTAGAGGAACATGAGAAAAATAAGCCCGGTTTGGTACCATAAAGATACGTATGAAAGAGAGAAAGAAGCTAAGAACAAGTTGTGCGCTTCTAGAGCTTGGCACGACTGAGCCGATTGATCCAGGCCGGATCTAACCCAGACCGCTCTTCTATCTGAAATAAGGGCCAAAATGATGTGTTGAAAAGCTGGAGATCCCTGGGCTTTCCTCAATCATCAGGTTCCCCTCTCCCAGCATACGAGACGCCACCCACGGCAAACAAGTGGTTCCTGTTTTAATAGGGGATTACACCCTATCCACTACAGAAGGAAAGTGATCTGTAGATTTTATTCCCTACAGACAAGGGAGGCCGAAAACGTCTGGGAAATTGAAAGGTTATTTTTAACAAATTAGGAGATCCATATTTAAAATAAACAGTTTATTAAAGAAAGGATTCATTTTGGATTCATTTTTAAAGAGAGTCAAACAAACAAGCTGTGTTAGATGATATGTAGCTTTCAAATGATATGTAGCTTTCATACCTTGAAAAACGTTTAGTTTTTTTATCTAACAATAATAAATGCATCTTACTTTTTAATGTGGAGAATGCTAGAGTTCGGAAAAATGACACAAACATAAGACAAACACATATGTTAAATACAGATGAGGTTATAATCTTCGTCCCATGTGCGACCCACGGGCACAGAATGATACACAAACAAATGAAGCATGTTAGTAACATGAGATAGGAAAGGTTTAAAAGGATAGATCTCGCGAAATTCGTTTTTTCCAATTTAAGATGCATTTCAATAAATGAATTTTATATTCTGGAATTATACCGGTTGAACGGACGGTTGCTCTGTTATGTTAGGGGTTTTACCCAACTGCCACAGAAGCGGAAGGCAGCCACCTATTTCGAGGGCCCGGGTGGTCACGGGCGGCCTCTTTTAGCCGGCTCGTACGTCACGCAGAGGGTACGTCTGGCCTATTCTAAGCCCGGGACCAGCACGGGACGAGTGGTGAACGAAGAGAATGCTGATTGCTGTAATTTTCTTCACCGCGGTAACTGCATAGAACGTGTCCTCCCGCAGTTTATCAAAGGTCACTATCTTCCACAGTTACATGTAAAGACTCATCTATCACGCCCGCTTATCTGTATAAGATTCTTCCCTATATATATATATATGACCTTTGACCCGTCTACAGTTTCGCGCTGTTTCGCGAATATTTCACTAGAATTTACAATATGATTTACAACAAGTGTACAGCGCTGTTAGTTGTTATCACCTCTCAGGTAGATTAAGTTGTCGGCCCTGGCGCGACTTTCGAAACTCAACTGGGGTATGGTTCTTGGCCAATATAAGGACACAAGTAAAATAAACAAACATAAACAGAAGCTAAGGGCATATCCTATAACAATACAAGATGAAGTCTGCTATTATGATTCCAACCATTATTCTCAAATGACGCACGTCACCGTATAGAGTGAGTGACGTCATTGACGTCGCGGCTGAATCTCCGACGCCCTGATGTTTGTTTGTGTAGAGGTTTTATGGCCCAGTCAACACAATGGGGTCATGTCGAGCGCGGTCAGTTTACCTAACCACACTTTTACTGGGCAGGTGGGGTGGTCGGGTGGTGCGAAGGTGTCGTGTATCTTACGTCACCGGAGCGTCCAACTGATATTGGCTCACAATTGGGCAAGGCCTGCTATCCTTGAGTCAGGTAAGGTTAGAGGGGGATCTTTTTATTTCTTCTGTTTCTTCACTGTTATTCCTGTTCCTTTTTTTCCCTATTCCTCTCTTTCATCTCTTCTACTATCTCTTCTATCTCTTTTCTCCCTTTCTCTGGGAGACGACACAAAATGACCTACAAGGGTTGACGTATCGTTCAACTCCAACACAATCAATCAATCAGTTTACTGGGCAGGCTTATTTCTCTAAGCGGTTAACCAGTATTGTGTACATTCTCTCGCCAGAAACTGACAACTGCCCTTCTTGAATCACCGGAAGGGAGAGAATGACTGTAGAAAATATTTCATGATCAAATCTCCACGAAGGAATCTTGCCGACCCGGCCGAGGTCGAACCCGCAATATCCTGATCACCAGTCGGACGCGCATCCAACTGAGCCATCGAGGCCAGCCCGACGCCATGATAGATCCATCAAACAGTGATCCCCGGGAAGCCATGATGATTCTTCATTGATGTCGATGTGACTCATCCGTGACTTATTTCCCTATTAATGACGTCGACGTGGTTCACGATGATTGTCTGCTAAACATCGGCAACGTCGCCCACTTAACGTCATATGCAAACTCCATTTCCATAAACACGGCTTTATATAGATTGTAATGTCTGAATGACAATCAGGCATATGACATTCCAAATGTCGCAATCCTAAGTGTCACTTACATTACAACTGTCAAACAATCGCGCTTTTCGAATTATGATCAGATGGAGAAAAGTATTGGACGTTTAGTAATTCAGTGCCCTGATCAGACGAAATCGGAACAGCTTATAATGACTTAGAAACACTTTCTGATTGTACATCGAATTCTGCAGACTGTAAAATAGTACGAAATATGTCTAACAAGGATAACAGTAATCACACTTTCTTAATATAATTAATTTAAATAATGGTAAGCATAATAAAATCAACCCTTCAGTTTGTATGTGGGTTTGTGCATGTCTGTATGTTCGTGTGTATGTTTACGTTTTGCGTATGCGTTAATAAACCTATTCTTTCTGCTCACGCGATTCATATGGTACCGCACATATACAAAATGCTATTCCGAACCTGCACTGTTGTTATTCGTATAAACTACACCTTGCGCCTGCTGCTGCAAAAGAATTGATTAGTCCGTACATGCAAGTGCAGCCTGGCTAGTGTTCACGAAAGCAGCTACAATTCGCGCAATCTTAGAAACCTCGACCAGACTGAACAACCTAGCCAGCCAGCATGGTATTCCTAAATAACTCAGCCCAGTACGCATTCTTTCTAAATCTACAGCGGGCCGTTATCGGCCCGTCAGGGTAGCTGACGGGCCGATAACGGCCCGCTGTAGATTTAGAAAGAATGCTATCTGGGAGGTAATATATGCAGAATCAGATTAGCGTGCGCTGCAATATAAAGTTTGTGGGTTACCTGTTCAGTTTCGGACAATTTTCTGCTTCTCGGAATTCAAACAGAAACACCTACAAATAATTAAATAATAATATGAAAGTACCATTCACCGAACTGTCCGCTGAGCAACACTGGTGGAGCGGTTTTGTTGTCTGATTGACCTTCGTTTTGACAGTGTCGGTGGGTGTATATATAGTAAGGCTATAACCTTGAAACGCATCATTTCCATGCTTTATGCGCTTTCCATGCTTTATGTGTTTAGCAACCAGTTTAGCCCAATTAAAGTTGCGTAAATTTTGTATCACGCGACTATTAATAAGCAAGTGATTCTACATCAGAAACGGTACCACTAATGATAAAACTAGAATGTGGTCACCTCTGTGTCGTAACACTTATCTCTCACTCTTTTGATGCCTCGGGAGCCGGCCTCGGTGGCTCAGTTGGATGCGCCGTCCGACTGGAGACCAGGAGGTCGCGGGTTCAGCCCCCGTCGAGGTCGGCAACATTCTTTCGTGGAGATTGATCATGAAATATTTTCTACGGTCATTCTCTCCCTTCCGCTGATTAAAGAAGGGCAGTTGTCAGTTTCTGGCGAAAGAATGTGCACAATACTGGTTAACCGCTTAGAGGACTAAGCCTGCCCATTAAATGTGTGGTTAGGTAAACTGACCGCGCTCGACATGACCCCATTGGGTTGACTGGGCCGTAAAACCTCAAAACAAACAAAAATTTGATGCCTCGGTAGGACTATACTTAGTAATTGTGGCACTGAAAGCATTATTTCCTGTGGAGAGCATATGCTTTTCTTTTAGAGAAGACCCCTTTTCAGAAAAGAGGCCAACAATTTATAGAAATGTTTCCCCTTAACCCTAGTCCTGCTGAGCCCGGATATGTCCTGCCTTTGCAAACAGTGTAGATCCAGATCAATTTGCTTCTGAAGAAGCCTACTGATCTGCATCTGCACTGTTTGCCATTATGTATGTGGACTTGTATCAACAGTCTGGATCAAGTAATCTGATTAGCTGAAAATTAGAAATGGGCATGGCATCTTAATTTATTCATTTATTCAGCATGACAAGGATTAAATAGATCAATTCGTTTAAAAGAAAAACACAAGCAGTACTACGGTGAGATCGACTACAGGCATCAATTATCATGCGACATTCTTGTCAAAATGGGTTTTCGAAAACAAAAAGCCAATATCATCCAGTCTTTGTCCTGACATTCCGTCTTGCAAAATAAGGTAGGAATCAAACCTATCAACCCTAATTGGACTAACAACTATGCAAACAACTTTCCACAGAACATTCATGTACACCGCGATCTTTTATAACTATTCGCACGCATTGTAATTGTTTCACATTTTGATCTTTGTAAATTGAAGTATAAATTAAGTCATGTTCAGCTTCACAAAGCATAGCTCAGTACCAGGGGAGATGCATCCCGCAATCATAATTAAGATTTGTCATTACTTTGCTCTGTTATGAAATTGCAGGAAACCAAGACCGTTCATGCTATTTAACCATTTTTTCCTACAAAGTTCGGTTATCCTGATAGTTGGACAAATCCATGTATTGCATAAAGTGTGTGTGTGTGTGTGTGTGTGTATGTGTGTGTGTGTGTGTGTGTGTGCGCGTGTGTGTGCGTACGTTAAGGCCTACCGTGTAGATCCTGACGAGACCACCGTTTTGTGACATCATGTTTTGAGCTGCACGGTTGCAAATGTCAATCGTGTGGACTTAAGGCAAAATGAGTTAAGTGTCAGACTGCCGCGTCTTGAAACATTTGTTATGTTTTATCACCGCCATTCTGAATGAGTTTTCAAATCTAATATCGGTTTAAAATCACTTCGACACGAAGATCTGTCGGAACCTGACTTTTTATGACGATTAAGTATATTAATTCAGACGGGTTATTGATATACCTGATGTTTGGAACTATAAAATTAAAGATTGCCTCTCGCTCCGATATAAAGGTTACAACAATAGTGCGTTAAAGCAAACGCCAAGCATAGTCGTCCTTCCAGTAGTATTAGATGGTAACTTCGTTTTTCTCTTTGACTGCACCACATTTAGTCGGGCCGCAGAGTAAATAACTGCTTCCTCCTCAATCATTTTCAGAAGGTTGGTGGTGGTCTATCGATGTCTGTGATCGGATCTGTCGTTGTTCTGCTTGTGGTTTCTTGTGCTCTGGATAGCGATCGCTACTGCGTCATCTGCTTTCTTCTACCATATTGTTTGCTATTATACGTGTTTTGTTATGATGTCTCACCGATAAAGTATAGGAATCCCAATGTACATCGAACATATATTTGCAACATATATTTGCACTTTATATGTTTTTGAATATGTCTTGTCCAACACTATAAAGTCGGATGCAATCACCTAATCTGGGTAGAGGTAATCATTATTACTGTTTAATTAAATGTTGTACATATAATCCGTGACACACAAAGGGTATCCCCGGAACAAGCATTGACAGCAAATGACCAGGGACCAGTTGTTCAAAGCGTCGTTAGCTTAACGAGCTCGTAAATGTTAACTGTTCTAGCAAGTACAATATCAAATTCACAGGTATTTTTGCTGAAAATTGTGAGTATCTTTTGCATTTGCAAAAGCTACTCATTTTTTTTTCAGCAAAAACAAAAAAAAAAAACAAAAAAAAAAAAAAAAAAAAAGCATATACGCCATATTTAATGATCAAAGTTTTAACGATACGTTAACTAACAACGTCGTTAGTGTTGAACAACTGGGCAAGATGATTGCGTGTGTTAATCTTATCCATCGCTCTTAAAGTACCTCGGTTAATTTTTCAGGGCATAACTTGATAATTACATGATATTTCAGATTCTGGAAATTTTACCTGTATACGGTTCGACTTATACCTCAAGCGAAACATCGGTTATTACATGATACAGATGTACATTCCCAGTGGCCTTGTCGTTATGCTCTCATGGTTATCTTTCTGGTTGCACGTGGAAGCAGTACCTGCACGAGTTACGCTTGGAATTCTTACAGTTTTGACCATGACGACGCAACGAAGTATGGCAAACACGTCATTGGCAAGAGTGTCCTATGTCAAAGCCATGGACGTTTGGATGGCCTCATGCTTGTGTTTTGTTTTCTGCGCTCTGTTAGAATATGCTTTTGTAAATGTATTATTTCGCAGAAAGACAAGGAGAAGATATTATGATGATTTGGAGAATATGGACAATGAACCAATGGTAAATATGAAAATAAGTCAAAATAATCAAGAACGTTACTTTTCTTTTGTTCATTTCCAACAGAAGGGATGTCTGGTTATTTATTTATTTATTACCATGTTTTACAGAATTTCCTGCATTAAATGCAAACATCGTAGACCCTGATCGGACGCCGCGCTCTGCGGCGTCCAGTCGGGGACTACACTGTTTGCCAATGTCCCTGTTATGGGACCCTAGGATAAATAGGTTAATAAGGGCTGGGTAGAGCAAATACAGAAGTAAATACGGTAATACTCAGAAAAAGCCGCACTTACCACATTAGATTTGGTACATCACATTAGGAAAACACACCTATTCAAATATAATGAAAATTTAACCACCAAAAACAAAAGACAATTTTCAGATAAAAAATTCTGATATTTTTCATATTTCTGCTCAAAACATAGGTTGTCGGTACTCGGTAGAACCGCCTATAAAAGGCGGTTCTAACGAGTACCCACAATCTGTGTTTTGAGCAAAAATAAGATAAATAATGTATACCCCTGTAAACCCCATTTTACTATATAAAAGTGGGGTTTAAGGGGGTCAAAATTATATAGGCGTGTTTTCGTGATGAAATGAGCCTCTCCGTACAAAGAATATCGTATAGCCTATTCGACTAACATATGTTATAGGCGACATGCAAATGATCATTATCCTGCATGATAATCTTAACAACCATATCAGGAGGTATGGGTATACATACAGATAGGTGGCACTTATTCCCCTGTCTATACTACATTACTGTAGATTGAAGATACCCAGGAAGTGCCACAATCACGAAGCACAGCCCTACAGAGGCACCAAAAAATGGAGAGAAATGGAACAGATAAGGACAACACAAACGCTACAAATGAAACTACCTACGCATTTACAAAGAAGAACTGTAAGTTTATTTTTGAGGATTAGTTTAGCCTTTAATAAGTATCTCCTTATTAACTGTTGTGTAAAATCAAATCAGCCTACGTATCCGTATAGTCTGATCATAGTCTAAGCCAGTCTCCAGCAAAATATAGAGACCTTAAAAGTTCTGTACAAGAACAACGTAGACCCCGATCATACTGAGCGGATACGTGAAAGGGACTCTCATGCTATATATATATATATATATATATATATATATATATATATATATATATATATATATATATATATATATATAGTGACCTTTAGAAACACAGAACACACAAAAGAAGGAAAATCGGAGAGTTGGCTTTATCATGTCTCTCCATATACAGCTATGTAGTTTGCAAGGCTGTATACATCCCCAACCCCCTTCCACCCTCCCCCCTCTAGCACCGGCCTAAGCGGTATTCGTCAAAGTAACCAGAAAACATACCTATATAATATTGACCCCATTCAACCCCAGTTTTATATAGTAAAACTGGGGTTTACAGGGGTATACATTGTTTTTCATATTTCTGCTCAAAACATAGATTGTGGGTACTCGTTCGAACCGCCTCACCCCCCTCGGTGTGGCGGTTCGAACGAGTACCCACAATCTATGTTTTCAGCAGAGGTGAGGCGGTTCGAACGAATACCCACAATCTATGTTTTGAGCAGAAATCTGAAAAATATCGTTTTTTTTTGTCTGAAAACTTCCAGTTTTTGGTGGTGAAATTTTCAATATATTTGGATAGGCGTGTTTTCGTAATGGGAAATAAAAATGCTATATGCACTATGGTGAAGTACAGGAAGATGTTTCAGATTATAAAGTGTCTGTTTGATAACACTCGTTGACCTGCGTCATACAATTAAATATATGTCTAGACAAATTGTAAATTCTGATGGAACCATTCATTTTTTGTCCCTACCCTCAGGTTATTCCTATATGCATCGTAACTAAATTACGAAATGAAAATTAATCCTTCGCTATACACTTTCAAAGTACATTTTATCTGTGTTGGAGAACAGTTTTCGGAAATTTCACAAATCTCTGAAAAGCCCGGTTTGAGAACAGTACAAACGTGCATACCATTTTATAAGGATCTATCATGCGTAAGAGGGGTAGATAGAAAAATCCGTCCCGAAGATCACTGTCTGGCATCACGGGGCTTCCCGAGTGATGCCAGACTGTGATCGCGAGGGACGGATTTTTTTTCTATCTAATCCTCACACATATGATACATTCCTATTCTTGCACACCTTTAATTTCTGAACTTAGATTTATTAATAATGAGGTCACTTCGATTGCTGACGTCCACCATATTGTGATGACATTACTGTCGCGTTTAATGATGCCATCACGTTCAGTGACGTAAATCTTAACGATGGCGTACGTGACGTCCATTATAACCAGTGCATATCAAACACGTGAGAATTCTTGATTTTATCTTACCATGGGTAGGAAATCCTGGGTAGGATAAGAATTTCTATTACAGGATTAAATCCAGGATTTCCTTATCTAGTATGTAAGAATGTAAGAAACTATCATGGGTGTGAGGGGTAGATAGAAAATCCTTCCCGAGGGTTACTGTCTGGGATCACGAGCCTTACCGAGTGATGTCAGACTGTAATCCCGAGGGACGGATTTTTCTATCTGTCCCTCACACTCGTGATAGATTCTTTTTCTTGCATACCTTACATTTCTGAAAGTGGGTTTTTCATATTGCAGTCACTTCGAATGAAGACGTCCGCAATATTGTATTGACAATAACGTGACGTTTAGTGAAGTCATTACGCTCAGTAACGTCAACCATAACGATGGCGTACATCCTATACAGCCAGTGAAACACGTGACAATTCTCGATTTTTATCTTTCCCACGGGACGGATAAGAGTGTGTGAGTTAAGATTTGCTAGCACCGGTGTAATTTGCGGAAATCCTTGTCCGGTATGCAAGAGAAGGAATTTGTTTTTAGGGGACTTGATGCACCTGATGGATTTTCTACCATTTGTTTACAAGGGGGACAAAGGGTCTAAATCAAACCGAGTCTCCGATTCATCACGAAAACATGCCTATATAATGTTGACCCCCATAAACCCCACTTTTATATAGTAAAACTGGGGTTTACAGGGGTATACATTATTTTTCTTATTTGTGCTCAAAACATAGATTGTGGGTACACGTTAGAACCGCCTCGCCGAGGCGGTTCTAACGAGTACCCACAATCTATGATTTGAGAAGAAATATGAGAAAAAAATATCAGAAATTTTATTTGAAAATTTTCATTTTTTGGTGGTAAAATTTTCAGTATATTTGGATAGGCTTGTTTTCGTAATGTACGTGATTTTGTATGTTCTTTGTTTCCAAAGACAATCCTTTTTGACTTTCATTTTACTTCCTCTTTGGCTTCTTGTACACCAAGCATCTTCTGAATAGTCAACTCTTTACGGAAAGAAAATGTTCAGAAAAGAAATTGTTCCAAAATGGTTTTGAATAATTCTCATAAGAGTTTCCTCTTCAGAATGAAGCAAAATGCAAAAAACATTTTAAGTTATCTCCCTTGACAGTGTATCCATTTCAATTCAGACACATTTTGTCTGTCTTCATGATCTGATTTTATGGCATTTCAGACATCTCTCAAAGAGCTTGGTATTGAGAACAATACAATCAGGGTTACCGTTTAAATAAGAGGCTTATTTTAATAGGGGTTTGGTAGATTGTCGCTTGGTTTACTACAGGGATACTTCTTTAACTTCCTCTTTGCTTTCCTTACACATGTTTACTTTTCAAAAGCACCTTCTTAAAAGAGGTCTACCATGAAAGGAAAAGAGTGATCTATTGATAACAAATTCTTTCTTTTTAGAGTAGACCCCTTTCAGATGGGAGGCAAACGATGAACGTTTATACACGCTTGTGCGATACAAGCCGTTCGTCTAGATCTACGCCGTTAGAAGCAATATGTATTTGGTCAACAGGGTTGACAGCTATTTTAGATAACGCCATTATCACCGATCCCAGCTAAGGCCCTAGATAAGAAAGTAGATCTACAGAATATAATTGTCGTTTTAGCTTTGAATCAATCTAAGAGTTTATGTTATTGGTAAGGAAATACATTTTTCAAAACAACAAAATAATGTAATTATTTGTGACATCACGAAAACATACCTATATAATTTTGACCCCCTTAAACACCACTTTTATATAGTAAAACTGAGATTTACAGGGGTATAAATTATTTTTCTTATTTCTGCTCTAAACATAGATTGTGAGTATTCGTTAGAACCGCTTCAAAAACATAGATTGTAAGTCTCATTAGAACCGCCTCGGCAAGGCGGTTCTAACGAGTACCCAAAATCAATGTTTTGAGCAGAAATCTGGAAAATATCAGACTTTATATCTGAAAACTTTCAGTTTTTGGTGGTGAAGTTTCAATATATTTGAATAGGCGTGTTTTCGTAATGTATAATAACTCGTATATTTCAGAGAAATGGTACGATAGGAGATAAGAAAACATCGATCACCATCCTACGAATGTTGCCACAGTGTGCCCAGGCAGTGGACAATTTCGCAAAAGTATTCTTTCCAGCAGTTTTTCTACTCTTCTGTATCCTGTACTGGCTCTATTATACCGTTACACTGGATTAGTGTGTAAAAACCTCTACGGATGTGGGCCGTGATATGCGAAATCATATCTTCGGGGTAAATGTTAACAGTGAAGATCCAGGTCAGTCAGCGGAGATATACGGTCTGACCACGACCTTTACTATACTTCGGTATGCTCTATCGTACCCAATGATTCTATAAACGGACAGTGAATGTCCTGATCGGACTGCGCATTCGCGCAGTCTGATCTGGGCCTTCACTGTCCATGCCTGAAAACACGCTTTCACGTAGCGCGGTCCATATGATGCGTTGGAAAGTGCCCTCATGACAGAGACGAACAGCGAAAGCCCAGGTCTGCCAGCTCATCCGCACTGAACCGCACTGAATATTCTACCCACCCAATACTCCAGTTAATTCCACCAATAGTCCAGATTATTCCACCAATATTCCAGAGACTTCCACCAATACTCCAACGATGTCCACCAATACTCCAGCCAGTTGATAACAGGAACTCCACCCAAAGTCCGCACAGTCAAGCCTTTATCTGTTCGTTGATGATTAATATCGTTCCCACAGATAACTAGTGATGAGGCTATAATCGTACTAAGAAGTGTTCAGACAGCTGTGCTTCATTGACTGTGTACGACATAATGGACATTTCTTGCGTAGTGTATATTAGACGCAACGACAGAAATTGTTTTTTGCGACATGTACGCCCAGCGAAGATTCAAATCAGCCTGTGCATTCGCACAGTCTGATTAGAATCTTCATTGGGCATATTTTTATAGCCAAGGATGCGAAGTTCCTTTATGCGGACAACAAAGCCTCTGATCAGACCGCGCGGATGCGCAGATTGATTTTGAGTTAGCGGAGCGAACGTGTTTAGAGATTCCATTGTGTACGTATCCAAGAGTGCCTCGAAATTATTGCAGCTCGAGATGGGATCATAGCGTAAATTGTGTGGTATCAGTTTTAAAATGGAAGTTTATATAGGAACACAGTGATTCTATATAATGCACGTGAACAATAAGGGGTTTTATCATCACGAAAACATTCCAATATAATTTTGACCCCCTTAAACCCCACTTTTATATAGTAAAACTGGGGTTTAAAGGGGTATACATTACTTTTCTTATTTCTGCTCAAAAACATAGATTGTGAGTACTCGTTAGAACCGCCTCGGCGAGGCGGTTCTAACGAGTACCCACAATCTATGTTTTGAGCAGAAATATGAAAAATATCAATATTTTTATCTGAAAATTTTCATTTTTGGGTGGTAAAATTTTCAGTATATTTGAATAGGCGTGTTTTCGTAATGTCATGGGAATAAGAAGGCGGATGCTGGTCTGTGTTGTTAGTTTGATACGAGTATTAGCTTTCACAAAAATGCTTGATCTACGTTTAGTGTAGGTATCCTAAGTGTAGACCAAGCTATCTTTTGAAAGCTAATACTTGGTTATAGTATACACTAAGCGTTCCATGGAAAATTGCATTGGACCAGTCTATGACCTTTCATAAAGTGCTTTCGGAGAAAATCAAAGTCGATTGGCTACGCGGCCTCTGGACATAGACAATTACTTGAGATCTAGTTGCGCTTGGCACAGCTATATATTGTTTGTGGCTATAGTAATTATAAAGCACTTGACTTCCACTTGATATGAATATTCATAACTTCCTCACGTTTTCAATTACATAATTTTAAGCTTTGTACAATGTTGACTTTTCATGGGAAACGCATGACTTTTCAGAAGGTAGCAGTTGATTATGTGGGCACCTTGACTGTAAACATTCAGAAGATTTTTGCCGTTTTTCTTTGTAAGGGAGACATCTGTTGTTCTTTTTTTAGCTTTTTTGTTTCCTGTTAAGGTTTTACGGCCCAGTTAAATCATTAGGGTCATGTCGAGCCGAAAGAGAAATTATGTTGTCTCCAAGCCAATGTTACCGAACCTCTCGGCTTTTAGATGTCAAAACGTATTCGTTTCCTTTGAGAATCTAATCAAATCAATGACTTTGATATTCGACATAATGTTTTAATTGCTAAACTGAAACAGGGAGATCTGCATCATAAACTGCGTTAATTGCTTTCCAAGTTTTATCGCTGTCAGTCTGAAATAATTTTCAGATTTAACGACGGCTTGAAAACACTTCTGAAGGAAGGCATGTTGAAATCAGAATTTTATAGAGAATGAAATAAAAGAGATTTAAGGTCACTACTGACACCTGGTGCACTTTTTTATCCCAACAATAGATTTTCTTCAAATTCTGCAGCTTGCTTTCCCATTTCATTGTAAAAGTTATAAAACAATAAAAAGCAGGTCCCCATCTGGTATCAGAATTATGATGCTTCAAAGATGTACACCCTTATGCATTTTTCTTCGAAGTTGTTTAGGCCCTAGTAGTACTGAGAAAATCATTCTAACCCAGCAACTAACACCTATGAGATACCTTCAATTATTGCAATAGAATAGCATTAGAATATGCAAAATGCAGGAAAGCCTTAAATATGTAAAGCGAACTTTAATATACGTAATAATCAACACCCAAATGGTGAAAATTCACTGTAGTTTTAACAAAAAAATACTAAATACTCAAATATTAAAGACTCTTCCCAACAATAAATTTTCATTAAACTTTCAAATAATAATTATTACTTATTGTGTGGTATTATTTTGAAATAACATAAAATTTCACCACTCGTGAAACGAGATAATGCTTGATAGTCAACCCTACCCCCGAAAATCAAGAGCAATGACTCATGCCATACACACTGTTTTATGTAAAGTGGTATACTGGTTGATAGGATTTATCAAATGGATACCACCATACAAATTTTATTGTAACCTGATCTCCAGTATGAAAATTATTAAATTAAAACATACGTTTTACCCATTTTTCAACATAATTGCTGTAATTCAGGGACAATAACTCCTGCAAGAATACATGCAATGTATGTCTGAAGCATCTTCGGTGTGCAATCTGTCATAACAAAGTTTCATAATAAGTTTTGTCTTCTCTTAGAAATAGATTGTTAAGATATTGCATTATCACTAAGTTAAGTACAGTTTTTCCTATATAGCATAATAGTAAAAAGAGTAATCAGGGACAATAACCCATATTAGAACTAAAGACAATTTTATCTTAGTATAATTGCATTTCAAGTGTCAAGTCAACGTGTATGTGCAAGTTTCAGATGAATAGGTTAATAGCTACTCAAATTATAAGGCAAAATATGATTTTGTCTTGCAAGAGTTATCATTACTGGTACCAGTAGTGACCTTAAGAGCTGAATGCTATTACATGTCTTAAGTGTCTGTGGTTTTCTTGAGTTCTTGCTTCGCCCTTTGCTTTGTTTTATCAGAGTCTCAGTGTGATGTTTCACAGATGAGATAGAGGACCCCTATTCGACCCATTACGAAAACACGCCACATATAAAGAAACTTTTACCACCAAAAAAATGAGAATTTTCAGATAAAACCTCGACGAGGCGGTTCTAACGGGTACCCACAATCTATGTTTTGAGCAGAAATAAGAAAAATAACGTATACCCCTGTAATCCCCAGTTTTACTGTATAAAAGTGGGGTTTAAGGGGGTCAAAATTATATACACTGTAGGCGTATTTTCGTGATGAAATATATATTTGTAATTTGAAACCGCATCAGAATCAAGCGTGAGGTTTCGCGCGAGTAAAACTGGTTAAAGCTCACCCCTACACCCACAACCCTATAGGTAGTTTTCCCGCTGATCGTTCCAAGGCGGTTCCTCTGTTGCAGTTGTTCTTGGTTTTTGCATCCGTGGATTCATATGTGACGCCCAGTAAGCATTCTACATAAATTTATAGCGGATCGTTATCGGCCGTCAGGGTAGCTGATGGGCCGATTACGGCCCGCTATAGATTTATGTAGAATGCTAGCTGGGCGTTTCTTTCGTCATTTGTGTCTCATCGCCACCCTCCCCCCCCCCCCCCCCACCCGCCCTCACACCTCCACACACACACCCACCCCTTCGTTTAGTGTCTTGGGAAGGCCGTGCTTCGTGACTGTTGCAATACATGAGTATCTTTACTTCTATCTCTACACACGTATATAAATATGGAGATACACAGAAAAGGGCACGATCAAGGAACAATCTCTACAAGGCACCGACCATTACGAAAAAACGCCTATTCAAATATACAGAAAATTTCATCTCCAAAAGCTGAAAATTTTCTGATAAAAAAACTCTGATATTTTTTATATTTCTGCTCAAAAGCATACATTGTGTTTACTCGTTAGAACCGCCTCGCCAAGGCGGTTCTAACGAGTATCCACAATCTATGTTTTGAGCAGAAATAAGAAAAAAATAATGTATACCCCTGTAAACCCCAGTTTTACTATATAAAGGTGGGGTTAAAGGGGGTCAAAATTATATAGGCATGTTTTCGTGATGGAAGTCTTAACTGTCACGTAACGTCAACACAAAACATTCTTTTTACGAAACGAGAAAGGAAAAAAAACAAAGAGGAACTGCAATAGAAACTACCTAAGAACGGCAATATTATATTAATGCCTCTGACAAAAGCAGACTCAAATATTGAGGAATATTTCTGTAATATATTCAACTCCTTACCCTACCAGTACACTAATAATGCATTGGTCGATGCATCTCTAATGTATCGCTGCTGAGGCTTTTCTTCACGTGGATAAAATAGCCAGTAATATTGTTAGTAGACAATAGTGTAAAACTCAGGTACACAGGAATCTTTGACAAACTTAAATACAGTTGACTCTCGTTATCTCGAACTCGCTTATCTCGAATAACCGCTTATTTCGAAGTGAAAATCTGTTCCCTGCCTAAACATGAAAATCTAACAACATGTAAAAAATATTGTGAAAAAGAGGAGAAATTGCTCCTAAGGAGCAATTTCTCCTCTTTTCCACAACATTTTCAATATATCTCTTAACTTCAGGAGTCAAATCACACATATATTTGTTAAATGTAGTTAATCGAATTAGTTTTTCCTCAGTTCTGCAAATCTGACATGTCGAAGTACGAATATCTCGAAGTATTTCAGAGAGTCCCTTGGAATCCGAGATAACGAGAGTCGACTGTATATATAAATTTCAAATACCTGGGAGACAACTTAATGTCAATAATATTATTCCCATTTGTGAAATGGCAGAAAGGTTCCAGGTGTAGCCGTTCGCCTTAATGTTGCTTCGTAGGTACATGTCTTTATTGCACTTCCAGATACACAGGAAAGGCGACAATTAAAACACAGCCCCCAAAAACCAATGGGTAAGTGTTAAATGCCACAAAAACGGCACTTCATCGAAACCCGATCGAACGAGTTCTTTTAAATGCAGCACACATTTTAACTGCTTACCGACATCACGAAAACATACCTATATAATTTTGACCCCCTTAAACCCCACTTTTATATAGTAAAACTGGGGTTTACAGGGGTATACACTATTTTTTCTAATTTCTGCTCAAAAAATAGATTGTGGGTACTCGTTAGGCGGTTCTAACGAGTACCCACAATCTATGTTTTGAGCAGAAATATGAAAAATATCAGAGTTTTTATCTGAAATTTTTCAGTTTTTGGAGGTGAAATTTTCTGTTTATTTGAATAAGCGTGTTTCGTAATGGAAAATGTTAAGTGGCACACAGTCTGCGCATTTTGAATATATGTGCGCTGGATACCATTCGTTGGCACATATTCGTATATTTCAAGTTGGAAAATGGAACCTTCGTCATTAAAAGACTTATTTAGACAATCATTACACTGTCTGTGTTCGCAGATAAATTGGTTTTACATCATTACATCTTTTCATTCACTTACGTTTTCGA
This sequence comes from Anodontia alba, assembly GCA_964016985.1. Lineage (NCBI taxonomy): Eukaryota > Metazoa > Mollusca > Bivalvia > Lucinida > Lucinidae > Anodontia > Anodontia alba. The sequence continues at coordinate 102,211,420 of OZ024826.1, read as the reverse complement.
TTTCAGAGTTTCTTTCTTGTCTTCTAATTCAGGATTTTTCAATTACTACTTTCAATATGTAAGACCATTGAACAAGTTATAAAGGGTTTTCCGGTCGAAGTTTATCAATCTAATTACGTGGGTTCTTTGTATTCACAAGATGGCTTGACGAAGAATCATTCATATACTAAACATAATTGATGCCCAACGCAAGAAACCGGACATTATGCAATTTGCCGACAACGTAGGACCAGATCAGCGTGCGCATGTGAATTTTAATCTGGTCATTTTCTGTTCATCGACATATACCACAATATCCACTGATTCTGTCAGCGGAAGGCCCAGATCAGCTGACTAAGGCCTGCGTTGTCCGCAAATTACATAAGGGCCCATTTTGTGCGTTGCGCATCAATTACCCTTAGAATCTGAGATACCGGTACTTCACCTATAATGCCACGACAGTCCATTTGTACAAAGAACGCAAGGTTTCCTGCGAAATAAATCAGACACCGAGTTGTCATGGAAAGATGTGTCTTGATGCGTAACTAACAGTGAATGCCCAGAACAGCACATGGTGCGCAGCGCAGGAAAAAAGCTCTTATGCATTTTGCGGATAAGGTAGATCCAGATTAGCTTGCGCATCCGTGCAATTTGATATTAGCATTATCTGTTCGTCGACATATATTATGTATACTACAGTATCCATTGATTCTACATTGCGAAAACATGCCTATATAATTTTGACCCCCTTAAAATCCACTTTTATATAGTAAATCTGGGATTTACAGGGTATACATTATTTTTCTTATTTCTGCTCAAAAATATAGATTGTGGGTACTCGTTAGAAGCGCCTCGGCAAGGCGGTTCTAACGAGTACCCACAATCTATGTTTTGAGCAGAAATATGAAAAATATCAGAATATTTTTCTGAAAACTTTCAGTTTTTGGTAGTGAAATTCAATATATTTGAATAGGCCTGTTTTCATAATGCATTCTGTCTTTTTTACTGGTTCAGTCTTATGAACTGTTGATTTGAATATTACGTTTGTATGCAGCCGACCACAGGAAGTAAGTTTTTCCTGTGACAGTAAGACAAATATAAACCTTGTTCAGAGGTCTTTTAATTTCAAATAAAATATATTATCATAAATATTGTGTATCAAATTAATTCAAATGATGCTATGCTAATTAAACAGTTGTTTATAATAAGTAAAGTGCATTTTTATAATGGTTATAACAAGGTACGATACATGACTTTCGAGTATGTCTTCTTGTGTGTGAAATGCATCAATCTGTTAGACAAGTACTTTGTTTTCAAATTACAAGGATAACGGATGTTTGAACAACTGACATGATACAAACAGTGCATAAAAATGTATGCTGACAAGGAACAGGAAGTTGAAGGTGATATTAGCCGTTTTTGTTGTTGTTGTTTTTTTGTTTTTTTTTTTTTGCATTAATAATTGACATGTTTTGCGCCATATTGACAAGCTCAACATATCTGCTATACCATAAGAACTTCTTCGTTCGTTTAGTCAAAGGACTTCCGGCACTAGTGGGCCGATTGTCTCTGAGAGTAGGCTAGGAGATTGATCAGCAACGGGATTGAAGACTATTTCATTTAAAACTTAACTTCTGTAACTAAATCAAACAGAGCAGATCCTAATCAGACACCGCGTTCTACGGTGTCTGATTTGGGTCTGCACTGTTTGCCAGTGTCTAGCCCAGGTTCTTCAGATTACCTTCTTTACACAGTACTCTGACGTCACGACGACAATAATAGCGCGATTACCTGCATTTCGTACTTAGAGAACAATCTTAAGGAAATTTTGGTGTATGTATACTTCAAATCGATTGTAAACAATCGACTCCAAAACAAATTATGTGGTGAATTTTATTTCGTTGTTAATTGGAGAAACGGTATCTGCACCAGTCGTTCTAGTCTTTGTTTTACAAACACCTATCGGGACCTGAATTCTATGGTGACTTAATTTCAGCGAGACTGTTGGTAAAACTAATTTTCGGAACAACAAAAAACAAATGTCATTTTTTACAAAAAACATGAGTAACAACATGGATATTCTGTGGAAAACTGCATGCATGGTTGGTAACCAATTATGGTCAATACAGGTGTTTCCTTCTTTAATTTCACGAGTAAACATCACGAAAACATGCCTATATAGTTTTGACCCCCTTAAACCCCACTGTTATGTAGTATATAACTGGGGTTTACAGGGGTATACATTATTTTTCTCATTTTGCTCGAAAACATAGATTTTGGGTACTTATTAGAACCGCCTCGTCGAGACGGTTCTAACGAGAACCCACAATCTATGTTTTGAGCAAAAATGTGAGTTTTTTTATCTGAAAATTTTCAGTTTTTGGAGGTGAAATTTTCTATATATTTGAACAGGCGTGTTTTCGTAATGTGATAGCTCCGTCCTCAATTTAAGAAGGTTGACGCCTGATTATTAATATCTGTTGTCTGCCTCATCTTGGTCGTATATGTGCTTGTATTTTTGTATTTTTTATTTGTTGTTGTTGCTGTTGTTGTTGTTATTGTGTGTGTGTGTGTGTGTGTATGTGTGTGTGTGTTCTAGGGATATCAGAAGATTTAGGGGCGAACGTCGGCGCAAGTAAGACTGTTTTAGTAAAACTGCCTTACCCCCAGTGATTTTTCTACTGATCCTTCCGAGACAGTTCCTCTATTGCAGTTCTTCTTTCTTTGTGTGCCAATGGTTTCAAATGTGGCCTTTAATTTGTCCTTGCCTGTTCCTCCTCTCTTCTGTCAGCGGCGCTAGAATGATGTGCTTTGTGATTGTGGATATTTTCTGGCTATCATATAGTTTTTTTCATTATTAAACTATACTGGAAAACAGCCAGTTTATTATCCCCTCGCACAACGAAATGGCAAGGAGATATAGGATTTGTCCCGTACGTAAGTACGTACATATGTTCACCTTTTGTCATCATTTAGTCTTCATTTACGTATTTATGGATTTTAATATAATTTCACACAACTACTGGGTATGATTATATCTCGAGCGAGTTCGACTCAGGGTCCTTGGCTTAAGGTCAAGGTCACTGTGGCTATTTTTAGACAAAAGCGTTTGTCATCGCCCTAGCGCCTGTATTTATTGATGGATTTTACTGTAACTTCACACAAATGTTTGGTATGATACTATCACAAGCAAGTTACACTTTCATGGTCCTGAGCTTAAGGTCAGGGTCACTGTGGTTATTTTTAGAAAAAGCTTTGTCATTATCTTTAGTGCCTACATTAATCAATGGACTTTTATATAACTTCACCCAAATGTTGGATATTATAAAATCTCGAGGAAGATTGACTTTCAGGGTGCTGGGTCAAGGTCACTGTGACTATTTTTAGAAAAAAAAACTTTGTTATAGCTCTATTGCCAACATTTATTGATGGATTTTTAGATAACTTAAGACAAATAATTGGTATGATAATATCTCAAACAAGTTTGACTTTCAGGGTTCTGGGATTAAGGTCAAGGTCGTTGTGAGACTTTTAGAAAAAAAACTTTGTCATTGCTCTAGTGCCTACATTTATCAATGAATTTTGATATATTTTCATGTTAATGTTAGGTATGATAATATCTCGAGCAAATTTAACTTTCAGGTTCCTCGAGCAAATTCAATTTTCAGGTTCCTGGGCTCAAGGTCAAGGTAACTGTGGCTATTTTTAGAGAACAAAATATGTCATCAATGTAGTGCCTGCATTTATCAATGGATTTTGATATAACTTCACATAAATGTTGGGTATGAGAATATCTCGAGCACGTTTCACTTTCAGGTTGCAGAGTGCGAGTATAATCGGGAGAGAGATCAGCCATGTACATAAAGGATAAATTTTGCTCGTGTCTTCGTACAGACATTGGTACCCATCCAATTGCCCAATATAGATAATCTAGTGAACCTGGCTGGACAGTACATTGACTATCCTGTCTGCTTCGTTCTGCAGTTTTTGAAGGGCGTTTGAGTTCGTTCCAAACTTTTGCCGAGTACACCAATACAGGGAAAACGTAGGAAATGTAAATTTTATTAACCCATTTATGCCGAGTGGATTCATCTACTTTAATTCTTTGAACAGGTTCATTTCCTATATAAGGGGTGTCTGGTTAGTTATTAGTAGTACCATGTTTTGTAGAAAGATCTGAACTTAATGCAAACAGTGTAGACCCTGATCAGACACCGCATTCTGCGGCGCCTGATCTGGTCTACACTGTTTGTCAATGTCCCATTTATGGGACGCTAGGAATAAATGGGTTAAGAGCGACTCTGTGAAATGTGTATTTTAATTTGCGCTTAATGCCAATGATTTTAAAGGCACTGTTCACAATATCTTCGATGTTTTCATTCCAATGCCAATTATATCTTAATGTCAGTTCGAGATGTCGGTGGTCTGTTACAAAAGAAACAGGAATACTATCGATTTCTTTATTTGGGAGGTGTTCCTTCAATTTTAAGGTAAACAAGAAGGCTTAAGATTTCAGAGGGTTGAAATTTATCAACCACTGTTTTGCCCAAGCTAACAAGATTTTCAGATTGTGGTTCATCACGAAAACATATCTATATAATTTTGACACCCTTAAACCCCACTTTTACATAGTAAAACTGGGATTTACAAGGGGTATACGGTTCTAACGAGTATCTACAATCTATGTTTTGAGCAGAAATATGAAAACAAAATATTCGATTTTTTTTTCTGAAAACTTTCAGTTTTTGGTGGTGAAATTTTCAATATATTTGAAAAGGCTTGTTTTCGTAATGATTATGCTTTCAGGCTCTTGAAATGAGGATGCGGAACGGAACAATGAGCTGTCATCTGCAAAAAGCCTTGCTAAACTTAGACTGAAGAGAATTATCTATGATGTTAACAAGAAGGCTTAAGATTTCAGAGGGTTGAAATTTATCAACCACTGTTTTGCCCAAGCTAACAAGATTTTCAGATTGTGGTTCATCACGAAAACATATCTATATAATTTTGACACCCTTAAACCCCACTTTTACATAGTAAAACTGGGATTTACAAGGGGTATACGGTTCTAACGAGTATCTACAATCTATGTTTTGAGCAGAAATATGAAAACAAAATATTCGATTTTTTTTTTCTGAAAACTTTCAGTTTTTGGTGGTGAAATTTTCAATATATTTGAAAAGGCTTGTTTACGTAATGATTATGCTTTCAGGCTCTTGAAATGAGGATGCGGAACGGAACAATGAGCTGTCATCTGCAAAAAGCCTTGCTAAACTTAGACTGAAGAGAATTATCTATGATGTTAACATAAATTAAAAACAAGAGGGGCTGAAGGACAGATAGGTGACAGTCTGGTCATACGTCACGCTGTTTTGAACTTACTATGCCTTGGGCAAATTTAGCAGGTGACAAACTGATGATACTTTTTTTTAATTTTCCTAGAAAATAGGATTTGACACTTCATGCAAAATTTGCATGAGCTAAACCGAGCCAAATGTTTCAAACTGTCGGCTGCTGACATTTTACCCAGCATGCAAAACGTAAACATTATGTAAACACGCCTATTCAAATATATAGAAAATTCACCTCCAAAAAATGAAAATTTTCATATAAAAAAACGCCGATATTTTTTCATATTTCTGCTCAAAACATAGATTGTGGATACTCGTTAGAACCGCCTCGGCGAGGCTGTTCTAACGAGTACCACAATCTATGTTTTAGAGCAGAAATATGAAAAAAATAATATATACCCTTGTAAACCACAGTTTTACAATATTAATGTGGGTTTTAGGGGGTAAAAATTATACAGGCATGTTCAAATGATATTTATAAACCACATCTGCATGAAAAAGTGCGTCATTTGTAGCTTTATCTTACTGAAATAAACCGCAACGCTAGATAATGGCCCTTTTTACATTCAGGTCCATTGAAGACTCAGAAAAGCAGTTTATGCACACTATCTGATCAGAATCCTCACAGGAAGCTCTATGATGTGCCTATGGTCCGATTCCTCTTCTTGCGGTTGGTAAAGAAGACTCTTATCAGACAACAATTTGAGCCTTCACTGGTCCTACGTGTTAAAAATATATTTTTGTCGTTGTGACTCAAATATTCTAGGTTTAGCCGCATTTTACTTTTCTCCCATTGTCGCAATCAATTATACACCGGAGAGCATCAATCTTCTTTTCACCTAACAATTAAAATACAAACGTCGCGTTAAGACGAAGTTAAGTACAACTTTTTATAAAAACAAATACTATACTATTTTAATACGTAGCTTCGTTTAGCATTTTTGCATGTTTTAGCGAAACTACGATTTGCTATCTGAAAAGACTTGAAATGAGTTGGAAGTTTTAAACTTTAATTTCTTCTTATCAAGTAAGAAACGTGGGTGCGCACGTCTGCTTGATTTTAAATACAGAGTATTTTGCATTAGTGGGGCTGAAAATTAGTTAAACAAGTTATTATTTGTGAAGTATATTGATATGTGTAGCGTCTTGATAAAATAACCATTTTTTTCCATTTAGTATGAGGATAATCGGCCTGAGTAAATACTGTCAACTAAAAGTATAGAATGTTTGCCACTCAGACACCAATATTTTACACATTTCAACAAGAAGTAAAACGATCCAGTTTATGGCACGTATGCTAACTAGTAATGTCCCAGTATTAAGAGCACCTACAGTATTGTGTTGTTGTTGCCTGCATCACGCAAACATGGCTATATAATTTTGACCCCCTTAAACCCCACTTTTATACAGTAAACTGGGGTTTACAGAGGTATACATTCATTTTCTTATTTTTGTTCAAAAATATAGATTGTGGGTACTCGTTAGAACTGCCTCGTCAATGCGATTCTGGGGCATTGTGACTGTGCCAGACTGCACTGATACTCAATACACGTATATGTAATGCTAAATTTGCAGTGTGAATGTATTACATCATTATGCTCTTAAATGATACATAATATATACCAGTACGTAGGGAAGTATGTTTGTGTAAAACAAAGTAAGTGAAATGCTTCACACTATTTTGTTTTAAGCTGTTTATGTAAAACGGATGCTTAACGCCAAGGCGAAAGTAAATAAGATCGTATTGTATATACTGGATCTTGTTTAGCATTGTGATCCTCTTGTTGATGAAGAGGGAGCTGGTTGCTTAATTTTTCTTTGGTAAGTGGCTTGCTTACTATCTGTCATGCTTTGCTTGTTCTTACTCTTGGTGTCATTGGTATGCTATGTTCAATGAGTGTGCCTATTTCTGAATACTGTTTTAAAGAGCGGCGTAGATAGCTTAGCGGATATGTTAGAAGTCCTCCACACGGACCGAAAAAATATATATGTTTGTACCACAATGGAAGCTGAGGGCGAGGGCTGGGATCCCGTAAAGCTAGTTTAACTCCCTCAGTAATTCATTACTGACCGTTCTAAGGTGGTGCTTTTATTATGATATTTTTGTTAATTGTTATGTAGGGTTTCACTTTCTAATATTTTTTTCTTTTAACTATTATGTAAGTTCAAGATATATTCAATTAAGTTTGGGTAACAGAGTTGTCACCTTTTGGTAAAGGGTTGCCGACTCTGCTTGCCATATGTTCATTTTGTGGCTGTTCAATTGTATTTGTATGTCTTTCCCTTAGTAATCCGATAGCACAGATAGGCAGCATTTGGGCAAATGCGGATTATATACATACACTACTCATAGATTTGAATCGCCACCTATTTTGGTATGTACAATAAACACCCAGTTTTGTGGATTTAAATCTAAGGGGACAGGATACATTTTGTAAATCTACCACAAATGGTGACAAATTGTGACTTTCTGTTCGCTTTCCTGCACACTAAGTATCTTCCAAAAGGTGTCTACTCTGTAAGGAAGACTTTGCTCAAAAAGGAGCAAATTCCTACTTTTTAGAGTAAACCTATTTTCAAAAGGGAGTCAGAACATTTTTTTAAAGAGTAATCCCCTGAAAGTGTAAGAATTCTTCTACAGAAATTGAAAGTAACTAAACTTAAATAGTAGGGTAGCGACATTTAGTCACCATTTTAAGCTACAAATCTTAAACAGGGATAACGTAATACAACGCTAGTAATTACGTAATCTTGCTAGGTATCATCAAATGTATGCCGCCATTTTAAAACCTTCCAAAATTAAATAGGCACTACCCTGTTAAGGACAAATATTATTTCCTAGCATCTTTATAAAATTATTTTAAGTACTTTCATTGTGGTATTTTTTGTTAAATGGTTTGTAGTGTTTCACTTACTAAAACTGTTTTTTTTTAACAATTATGTAAGTTTAAGATATATTCATCCAGTTTGGGTAGCATAGTTGACATTGTTTTTTAGAAAAGGTTACCGACTCTGCTTGTCGTCTGTTAATTTTGTGGCTGTTCAATTGTGTTTGTCTGTCTTTCCATTTGGTGCTGGGGGCTTGATATGGATCTGATTTTTATCAGTTCCTGAGTTCACTTATTTACTTTTCAAACGCGATATAACTTTCTCAGAAGATGAAAGCGGTTTTGGACGCCCACCAGATGCCACCAATATGGAAATAAGCAAATGCTTAATGTATATTGTAAATGAGATAGCAAACTTGTCATCGGACATTTTACATGGTAGCGTTTTAGCAGTCTTATACGATCATGTACGTATGCGCATACTAATACCCATCAGGGTCCTGAATCCCTCAGCAATAAGAAAATAACAACTAACGTGTCAGTAAGCACTGAACTGTTGGCGCGGGTAAGTCGAAGGGAAATAACTTTCGTTTGCGTCTTGTAACTGTAGATGAAACATTAGGTAGGTTTGTTACTTATTAACTTCCTCATATGTAAAATTAAACATTGCGTCATTCACTGCCTTTTTTAAGAATTAATTGTAGGGTTGTGGTGCAGTTTAGCAATTAGGCGGGACTACAGTTAACGTGTGAAATTAAGATTAATCACTGTAATTTTTCAAAATAGAAAAGCTTAACTTTGTTATTTCATATTAAGTAACATTACTTTTTATATGATAAATACAATGCTGTAAGAAATACAAATATGCGCATATTTTAAGCGCAGTATTTTTAAAGTAATTATTCATTTATAATATTGCCTTCCTCATAATCGATAAATAACGTACACCCACCTATGTAAAATGTTTGGTTCGATACTAAAATTAGTATAACAGATGTCCAGGAAGAGCCAGAATCACAGAACCGTATGGCAGCGGTAGAACGGCTCCCAGTACACCATCATAGTGCAGATTATATTTTATTTCCTTTGGGATCATTGGGCCCAGTGTGTTATATTTGAAAATGAAGTTCTGCTTATGTATACGCTAGAGGGCGTAAGCAGTGTTGCAAACTTAATTACTTCCTATGAAGAGTCTCAATAAAACCGAAACTCCGTTTTTCTAATCCGTAGTGTGTTCTTTGTTTCCAAAGGCAAACGTTTTTACGTTTAATAGCTTACCAATGTGAACAAGAGGAAGAGCAATCAAAGCAGGACAGACGGTACACAAAAATATAAATGTGGATACCCAGGAAACGCCACAGTCACGAAGCATAAAATTCTCGAGGTACCAAACGAAGGGGAGATGAAAAAACAAATAAGATCAACACAAACATCACCTACGCTCAAAGAGAAGAACCGCAACAGAGGAACCGCCTAGGAACGGTCAGCAGGAAAGCTACTGGGGGCTTAAACTCGTTTTATTCGCGCAAAACCTTATCATTAAATCTGATGCAGCTCCAAATTACAAATATGTACAAATATATGTTCAGTCTCTACAGTGAAACATGACAGTGAAACAAATACAAAGAACTCAATGGCGACTTGAAATCAGAGCACAGATAGTATCACGATAACCCCGACAAATATTGACTTTCAGGTATCGGCCATCCAAACAGACTGAGATTTAGATTGGATTATGTAAAATTGTGGCATTGTTCAGTTATATGATTTATTTGAATAAATATGTTTAAACTAAACAGACTGAGGAGGGAGCCGTCAGTTAGTCTGAGAACCGACCGCGCCGTGCAATTAAAGCAAAGCTATCAGTCATTACGAAAACACGCCTATTCAAATATATAGAAACTTTCACCTCTAAAAACTGAAAATTTTTAGATAAAAAACTCTGATATTTTTCATATCTCTGCTCAAATATAGATTGTGGGTACTCGTTAGAACCGCCTCGGTGAGGCGGTTCTAACAAGTACCCACAATCTATGTTTTTGAATAGAAATAAGAAAAATAATTTATACCCCTTTCAACCCCAGTTTTACAACATAATAGGCATTTTTTCGTGATGCAACAAGCCAGAAACCAAAGAAAAGCCAATCAAACCGCTCCATTCTTTCTCAACAAAGGTGATCGCGGTGCTAGATAGGATCTACAACATTCTAAACAAATTAAAGATTACTACGATCCAATAGCAGAAAAAAGTGAGATTCAGTGCATTTGTAGCAAAGATAGATTGCACAAAAAAGGAGCATTTCACTGAAGACCGTATGAAAAAAGATCTGGCCTATTAAAAAAATTATGCCTATTTATTTTGTTACTTTATGCACATTTCTTCTAATAATTGAGTGATTCAGTTATCTTTCAAATATTCTGATAGGAACTTACCCTCTGTTTATGTCAAAGTCGCACTTCAGTTTTCAGGATGTATGCTTTAAATGGTTAAACATTATTAAGGGACATAGTGAGAAGTAAATATTGTTGATAGTTTGGAAAAGAAATTCTACAATTACCTCCACATTTTAACCCTACATATAATAAAACTGTAAGTAGTATCGAATTCTGCTTTAAAGTGAATAAGTGAACTTAGGAACTGATATAATCAGACCCATATCAAGTCCTCAACATTAAAGAGACGGACAGTCGAATAAGATGAAACAGCCACAAAAAAGTGCAGATGGCATGTAGAGCTGTCAGCCCTTCCCCAAAAAACGTGGCAACTATGTTACGTAAACTTGATTGAATATATCTTTAACTTACATAATTGTTTAAAGAAAAAACATTTGTAAGGAAAACACTACAGAAAAAGTAACAGAAAGTACCACAATGAAAGTACTGCCCTTGAACGATCTCGCAACATACAGTGTTTTACTCTAATAACCTTGATCTTCTACCTCCTAAGCCTAAATTATCTTTTCGATATTTGAAACAAGGTATCCAAGAATTTCATAGGAAGTATGTTTTGGCTCCAGCTGATAAAGCTGCTAATAATGTTGTTGTTGTCTGACGATTTTATTATATCAATACTCTAAAACAAGAACTTGGTAGTACCAAAACATATGAACGGATTTCTACTGACGAGACATCTATTGTCAATACCCATTCTATCGATATGACTGCTAAGTTTGCAGTGAGTGTGAAACAAAAGCAAGACAGACTTCCTACGTTATATTGGTTACCGAAACTTCATAAACGACCTTATAAAGCACGTTTCATTGCTAATTCTAGTTCTTGTACGACTACTGTTTTGTCCAAACTGCTAACTTCATACCTTACTGCTGTTAAAAAACATTGGTTTAGATACTATGATACTGTTTACGAAAGGGACGGAATTAACTATTTTTGGTCAATTAAAAATTCTAATGATGTTCTCAATAAATTTAAATCTAAAAACTTTCAGGCTTCTAAATTGTCTATATATGATTTTTCTACACTGTATACTACGTTACCTCATCATCTTATAAAAGATAAACTTATTGATTTAATTAACTGAACGTTTATTCGGGAGAATACCCAATATTTGGCTTGCAACGAAGAATGTGCTTTTTCACTTCTGATGTATATAATAAGCACAATTTATGGTCGTGTCAAAAAGTCTGCGATGCCCTTGTTTATCTTTTGGATAATATTTTTAATAGATTTGGAACTAAACTTTATAGACAAACTATTTGTATTCCGATGGGAACTAATTGTGCTCCTCCTGTTGCAGATTTGTTTCTTTTTGTTATGAGAGAGATTTCATGAAGTCTCTCTCACGTGAAAATCAGGCTGACATTATTGAGGCTTTCAATTCAACTTCAAGATACCTTGACGATTTATTAAATATTGACAATATTTACTTTGACCAAATGGTGGACCGGATATACCCTAAAGAACTCCGATTAAAAAGAGCAAATTCTTCCGATACCGAGGCACCTTTTTTGGATTTGAATCTATGTATATCTAATGGTACAGTTTCCACCAAAATTTATGATAAACGGGACGATTTTGATTTTGATATAGTCAATTTCCCTTTTCTAGATGGCGATGTCCCCCGGCGTACCTCATATGGGGTATACATATCTCAACTTATAAGATTCGCCAGAGCTTCTTCAAATCTTAATGACTTTAACTACCGTAATAAAGCCCTTACTGCCAAACTTCTTAGGCAGGGCTATCGTTATTTTAAACTTCGTAAGGCGTTTTCGAAATTTTATCGCAGACACAATGCCTTGTTAGAAAAAATATAGCGTCAGTCTGAAAACACTTCTGCAACAAAGTATATCGGAACCCGAATTTTACGGTGACTTAGTGTACAGATTTAGAAAAATTGTAGGTAAATCTAACTTTTCGGAGCAATTCAGAAAACTTATTAACCGTTATAAAAGAATTGGCTATAGCCTGGATATTATGCGGCAGACTGCATGCCTAGTTGTCAACCCAATCATTGTTGATGGCTATGCTTCACTCTTTAATTGTACGACGGCGGTTCGGGCCTCAGACTCTATGACGGCCTCTTCGTAAAACTTTAACCAGTGGGTTGGGGCTTGACGATATGTCTTTGGCTTGGCCCGCCGTGGTTCAACTATTGGTTTTCATTTACTCTGGCGTACAGTAGAATTAGCCATGAGTACTCGTCTTTGTTTATTATAGTGATTAATTTGAGTTTTATGTTTTCGCTTTGATGCATTGACTGAGTTGGGAGCCTTTATGCGAACCGAATTTTTATGTATGTATGTATTAAGAGTAGCATCGGGACCCAGGGTGAAGTTAGCTAGCTGTAAAAGTGCTTTAAACCCCCCGGTGGTTTGCTCTTCCGACCGTTCTAAGGCGGTGGTCCCGGTGTTAGTCTTACTCCTTGTTGCTTTGTGGTTTATTCTACGAGGCGATTTGTTGTATGTCTTTCCGTGTGTCATTTTGTTCTTGTGTTTTTCAGTCCTTTTAGTATTGCGATTACCTCGCTTGGGGAAGAGAGAGCTAATCTTAGTGCTTTTCGTACGTTTGTTCGGTTTGTGCTTGTTTAGATTTGTCGGTTTCCTCTTCCTCTTGGGGTCTGGGAAGGGCTGCGGTTTGTGATTGTGGCACTCCCTGGACTTTTCTCTTACTTTTTTGCTCTGCTTAATTCGAGTTCTGTAGGGTATATTCCACCAGAACATGACATATAATGACAGAAAGAGTAAGCCACAGCAGAAGCACCGCCTTGGAACGTTCAGTAAAATATTACTGTAGGCTGAAATCTATTTTACATGGCCACAACCCTCGCCCTTAAGTATGTAAGTTTTTCTTAGATTAAATTATAATGCAAAGCTGTATATAGCATAGAAAAATTATATATGGACGCGCAAGATCCTCTTGACTTTGATTTACTAAGTACCTCAGCAAAATTTTTAATTGACCAAAATAAATGACTACTGATCTTACGTAAACTTTTTCACAATATCTAATTTCACGAGTTTTAATAGCAGTGAGGCAAGAAGTTACTACTTTAGAAACTTCAGTAGTGGTACAGGAATTAGTGATACACCTTGCTTTGTACGCCCTTTTTATTACACTTAGGTAATCAACATGTCGCAGGAAGCTTGACATTAACAGAAAACTTCAGGGCTAAGTGGTTGCAGTGGCCAAAGACAACTGACTTCTCTTCTTCCAAAGTCTCTTTATAGACCTTGCTGCCGGCCAATTCCTGTTTCAGTGTATTAATATAATGTAACCGTCAAACAACAACTACGTTGTTTGTGGCCTTATCAGCTGGAACCAAAACATACTTCCTCGGAATTTCTTGAATTCCCTGCTTCGCAAAAATGGAAACGTAGATTTAGATTTAGGTAATCTATAACAATCTGGATTGTTATTTTGGGAATAAGATTTACTACGTTCATCGATAACATTAAAATGTTTAATTTCCATTATTTTAAAGCATCATTGTCAGCATGCTATTGTTTGTTTACACCATCGAGCACCAAAATCGTTCAATGCAGACGCTATTTCTTCCATACACTTATTAAAATCTACATGATTAGGAAATCTGTATTTTGGGTCCTTATAAAATATTTTAGAATTTCTTGGATTTGAAATGACTTTAAAATATCCTGCAATGACATGCTTAGCTGTAGAATAATTAAGTATGGAGTCTTTACAATGTTATGTGTCAGGTGTATTAGTATGAATGTCAAGATCTGACACAAGTTTACTGATATTAAAACAGTTTTCCTTATAGGTTTTTATATTTATAATAAATAGGTGGAGGTTCTCTTTTTTCGAACAAAGGTATTGATGAAGTTATGTATCTGTCTTTAAATATTAATCATTCGATTCCTTTTATTTATGAAAGGAGTTTTAATAATATGTATTTTATGATTTACTTCGGTATACAATGTAGATAATTGGACGGAGAGCATGCTAAGTATAATATCTTGTAAGGAGTGCATCATCATACAGCTGATGACCCCTACCCAGTCAGCATTCTACGTAAATATATATCGGGCCGTCATCGGCCCGTCAGGGTAGCTGACGGGCCGATGACGGCCCGATGTAGATTTACGTAGAATGCTAGCTGGGTATAAACCGAGTCTCCGATATTCGTGATTTTGTGAGTTCTTTGTTTCCAAAGGCCATCCTTTATTATTTTTAATATACTGTAGCTGACGTTGTGTCCCGTACCTCATCATAGTGCGTGTTATATTTTATTTTCTTTTGGATCATTGAGCCCTCTTGGTTATTTTGAAAATCTAATACCGCTTAAGCCGGCGCTAAAGGGCGTATTCAACCTTGCAAACTACAGTGTTGCTTATGAAGAGACTCAATCAAACCGAGACTCCGATTTTCGTAATTTTGTGTATTCTTTGTTTCCAAAGGCAATCCTTTTTGACTTTTATTATAATCCTCGATATCTAAAGTACGATTGATGGAAACAGAAGGGAACTTAAAACTGAAAATACAGAATGTCGACCATGGTTCTTTAACACTTATAAATTCGTAAGTCAAGCAGTGGATCTCTTTACTACAGTGTTTTTTGTTTTATTTTATTTTTTTTTTAATTTCCTGGTTTTCATACACCATGACTCCTATACTTACGTTTCCGAATATCCAAGAGAGGAAATACGTTAAAATCAGGCATTTCATTTTAGAAATATTACATTCCTGGTAAATGTGATAATCAAATCCCAGTGGAAATTATGCTTGTAATAATTTAATCCATTTTAATTCCGTTTGATTTCTTTTGATATTTTTTTAATCTCGAAGAAGCGTTTTCATCATAGTTTATGTTCTCCACAGGTTGCATCAAAACATTAACAAGAGAATGATCTATAGGTTTATAATGTCAATAAAGAACAGTTTCAGTCTTTTTGGCTTTTTCACTTCTGCAATAATGTTCACCATACCGTTTTCTAAGAGCAGGGCCAGTTTAAGTATTTCAGTTTAAAATATATATCAAGTCCAGCGATTTTACTATAGCTAATTTAGCCCACTTGCTATGTTGTCATGCACAGGTTGTACGTTTTTGTATTAATCTTCTTCCTATGAATAAAACCAAAATGATTAAAAGTAAAATTTATGAATACGTAATGAAGGCAATGAAGACGAAAACAAAGCAATTTAGCTTCCAGCTTTTGCTATTGATTATGTCATTCGTGATTCTAATATATTCCCGTATAAAAGCAATAACATAATCTTGAAATATCCAATTTATGTAATAAATATGTTATGTTATCTTTCTTGCCATATAACAATAATAAATCCTATATTTTCTTCTCTTTGTTTAGCAATTCTCGCTTGATACAGCCAGAATGCGTTAATTTGTCATCAGGAACTTAAATATATCTAAAACTCTAACGGTTGTCATTGTATTGCGCTGAGTACTTAAGGGGACTTGATAAACTAAGAAAATTTCCACCAGTTTTTATAAAGCAGAAAGCTTTTGTGACTTCCTTTCTGACTATCTTGCTTAATAAGCTACTTCTAAAAAACATTCTATTCCAAAAAGATTGAAATTGCTTTCTTTGAGAGCAAAGTTATTCTTTTTCGAGTAGACCCCTTTTCAGAAGGAAGATCAGAACAAGTTGACAGAGACATATTACCTGTTTTGTCTCCTGAACCCAAGAATAAGAAATGTCTGTTTCCTGACAGTTAAAAATGACATCAGACGAGATACTCATTTGTCTAAATAATGCAAATATTATTTATGCACTATTGATATTTGATTATTTACTGATACACACGTTTTTTTTTGAAAATCCCAGCCATTGCGTCTATTCTGTTTTGATTATAAGGAATCATAACTTATAAATTGTTTAGTCCAATAGTCCAAAAAGTGCAGTAATCAGAGAAAAAAGACTACCAATGACTCCAGGAAGAAGAGCAAACAACCCAAGACGGACAGTACGCAAGTCACAAACCTAAGAAAAACAAAGTAACCAGCTCCTTCTTCACCAACAACCTTGTAAGCATTCTACATAAATCTATAGCGGGCCGTTATCGGTCTGTCAGGGTAGCTGACGAGCAAAAAACGGCCCGCTGTAAATTTATAAAGAATGCTAGCTGGGAAGGTGATCACAATGCTAGACAGGATGCACTGAACACAACCATCAGACATCGAACAGGACAAAACATAATATAAGCCCCACAGCGAGAAGCCATAAATAAAAACACCAAAGCCACCACCTTTGAACGCTCAGTAATAAAAACTACCGGGTTTAAAGTCAATTTTACTAGTACAATATTTTACCCCAGTACCAGTAAAACTTTTGGACAAAATACAAAATTATCGTTCGGCTCGCATAGTGGCACTACCTTAATCAAACAAAACAAAACAAAACAAAAACGTGTGAATCAAATTAAATCGCTGTGACAATAAAACAAGGATGAGGACTCGTTGCAATCACTTCCGACAGTGGCATGATTTACCCGGTATTAGAGAAAAAAAAAACAAACAAAAACAAGGGGGGGAGGGGGTGTGCGGGTTTCAGAAATTCAGAAAACTTATTAACCGTTGTAAAAGAATTAGCTATAGCTTGGATATTATGCGGCAGACTGCATTGCCTAGTTGTCAACCCAATCATTGTTGACGGCGGTTCGGGCCTCAGACCCATTGGTTTTCATTTACTCTGGCATACAGTAGAAATAGCCATGAGTACTCGTCTTTGTTTATTATAGTGATTAATTTGATTTTCGTGTTTTCGCTTTGATGCATTGACTGAGTTGGAAGCCTTTATGCGAACCGATTTTTATGTGTTTCTGTATTAAGAGTAGCATCGGGACCCAGAGTGAAGTTAGCTAGCTGTAAAAGTGCTTAAACACCCCCCCGGGCCTCCCCCCCTCCCCCCCCCCCGTTGGTTTACTCTACTGACTGTTCTAAGGCGGTGGTCCCGGTGTTAGTCTTACTCTTTGTTGCTTTGTGGTTATTCTACGAGGCGATTTGTTGTATGTCTTTCCGTGTGTTATTTTGTTCTTGTGTTTTTCATTCCTTTTAGTATTGCGATTACCTCGCTTGGAGAAGAGAGAGCTTATCTTAGTTCTTTTCGTACGTTTGTTCGATTTGTGCTTGTTTGGATTTGTTGCTTTCCTCTTCCTCTTGGGGTCTGGGAAGGGCTGCGGTTTGTGATTGTGGCCCTCCCTGGACTTTTCTCTTACCTTTTTTTTTTTTTTTATTTTTAAAAACATTCACAAAAAAGCAGTGTTTTTTTCTATCCCTTTTTATTTCGGTAAACAGTAGAAAAAAATCAATTTTATCGGATATACCTTAGCTATTAATAAGACATCGTGCTTCTCGCTTGAAAAATCACAGTAAAAGTTCGTATAATCTGCCCATATCATAAAACATAACTGTATGTATTGGTCTACAAAGGCATAATAAGCATTACCTACGCAAAGGAACGAAAAGAGCATACAAATAAGGCCACTTGCGGGCTCACCTATGAACAGCAAAGACCTTGTGCAGCTGTGCCAAGTCCCTCGTAATACTGTCCGTCCAATAACTGTGTATTCTGTTTGTTGTTAAATTGAGCAGAATATATGTAAAACTATTTACCTTTACTTTGTCATAGACAGCTTGACAAAGTAACTGATGTTTTTCTCTTGTGCTCTATTTGTCTTCATTAGCGACATTCCTTTGATTTCTCATTTGTGTTTAAATGATTGTTTAGAAGAACATTTCAGCGGAAACCGTCAAATGAAAATACTCCTTATACTATACATTACAAGCAACAAATGTGACCAGTATGCGCATTTGGGACGTTTATAGGTCACAGCAGTTGATCTCTGGATTCTGTAAATAGGTTGACATATAGTTGTGGAACGAAAATATTCCACCAGAATGCTAGTGCTAGGCTATAAAAGCTGGATTGGATAGCGCTACTAACAATATCAGAAAGTATCTATTTCCGTCTCCAAGTATGTGCTCCAAGACAAAAGGATATAAATCCGCCTAGATAGGTAGTTTCAGAGGCATTTCTTTCGAAGCGTGGGCACTTTTGCAGCATAATGTGCCACTGGCTTATCAATATCAGCAACCATTCCTGAACTGATTTTGCCCTGTTGCCCAAATGGGAAGCCCCAAATCAGGTCATGATCGGGGTTAAAGGTCATCAGGTGCATTTTATTGTGATGTTGAAAGGGTAATTTCAGTATTTATGTTAGTTTCGCATGGTTTAACATTTATTCAAATGCTTATGACCTCATAGAAGGTAAATGGTTGGGTCCCAAGGTCATCATGTGCAATTTCAGAGTTATCGTCTAAGTGATATTGCGGATTTGTGTCTACATTTTTGGGACAAAAGGGCACCTGGACTTACAGTAAGCAGCAAACATTTCGTAAATAACCTTGCCTTATCGTATGAAGTCAAATAGGGGTCAAGGGTCGCACGGTGCATTTTATGGTTGACTTCATTCCTAAAGCATCCTGTGCAATTTTTGTATCGAACTTCGAATAGGAAATTGACTGGAAAAATATCTTGATCAACGTATGTAATTTTACAGTTGAAAACTCTTTGCTTTCACCTCTTACAATCTTAACTAATGAACAAGTTTTCATATCATCATCATAATCAGATTTTTGATTAACGTGCCGGGACAGGGGCAACATCCACATCAGAGGGCCCCTTCCAGATAGCTGGCTTACTGCACGCATAGCAGATCTCACACCAGATCTCCAGGTATGTCTATCATGAGGGTTGATAGCCGAGAACTTCCACCCTCTGCAATCCCTCTCTGTCAGCTGCTTCCATGTCATCTTGGGCCTCGCTTACCCTCAAGCTGTATATGAAAGGCTGTCTTTACTGCACCACTGGAGCGTTCCACATGTCCATACCAGCGGAGCCTTCTCTCCTTCAGAATTAGGTCCAGATCCTCAATGCCAAGCCGCGCAAGTAGCTCACTGGACCTAGTGGTGACAATGTCTTGCGGTCTGACATTGCAGATCTGTCTGATCATTGCCCTGTCATTTCGCTGCAGACGCTGGAGGTTTGGCGTTGTCAATAGCCAAGTCTCAGTGCATGGAGCATTGCGCTCCGCACACAAGAGCTGCACATATGGCCACGTGTCTTTAAAGAGAGGTGGCGTGAAGAGAGAACTGGTAGCAGATCCCAGAAGTTTTCTTCTTTACAAGTCATCTGTATCAGAGTCTTCTGCAACATTCATTGGAATGCCACATGTAATCGAACCACAGCCGCAAAATGGAAGACATTTGAGATTATTTGATCTTCATTTGCATCGTCTTGTTGCACATACTTTGCAAGTCCAATGCAACCACTCCGTACATTCTTTGGGTATAGATTCTAAAAGCAAAATCTTTGGTTTCAACTGGTTGCTGTAGGGGTCACACTCCCATCCGCAAGTTTTAGGATCAGTGCGTTCTGGGGACGGAACTGTAGCATTCAGCCATATAGTTATCTGACAATGGGTCGACTTATGTGATATTTCAATGCTTCAGAGGAAGACTATCTGGGTCATTTCCCTTATTGAACAAAAACACTCTCATTTGGTCAATCCTTGTGATCTCGGTTGTGGGTCATATATTTTACAGACAAACTTCTCAACGCTATCAAGTGTGTCATGTGTAAGCTGTCCACATCCTAACTTGCCAGCAGCTGACCGTTATTCTCAAACGCTTTCCATGCTGTCCTTGCCATGCCCAGCGAACTGGCTTACTGTATCATAGCCAGTTAGAACATGGAAAGCAGGCAATAGAGATCGTAAGGCAGCATCTTGTGCAATGCTCAGGACACATGCTCTGTTGGATCTTTGCCTGTACAAAGCAGTCTGAGGAATACATAGAGACTCTTAGGTATGCAACCTGCTGCGTTATTGTAGCTGTTTGAGGCATAATTTCTGGGCTACATGATACATGTAAAATGAAAATAAGATATACATAAATCTGCTTATAACACAGTTTGTTTTAAGACTTTTTATATTCGCCGGGATCGTCAGAAACCGACGTCCCGGCAAATATAAAACGTCGTTAATGAGCTAATAAGTATACCTTATGTAAAAATCCAAAGCTATATTAAGAGATCGGGGCGATTCGTGCGCCGGTCAATAAAATATACTAAGACTCAGAAACATGTGTGGCAGTTGTATTCAGAACCGACTCAGATTCATGACTTTCTGATGGTTCATCAACACTTTTCTTTAGTAGTTGAACGATTTCTCCGGATGATTACAAGGGGAAAACTAAAAGCGGTGCACGTGGATTTAAATGTGGAACAAACTGTTATTACCCTGGCATTTGGGTTTTAATTGCAGCTTTGAAACGCTTACGATTGTCGCAATAGGACCCAGATGTTTCCCCAATAGCAAGTAGCAAATCCGTGTAACGCTCCCATACTGCTTGCAAGATATAGATTTCTAGATCTTGAAAGCCAAATATAAGTTCAAAAGCAATCTTCTCAAGACATAATTCATGTGGCAAAACATCTTCTGATTCGTTATGTTTTTCAAAACGTCTGTAGAAACGTTTTTCACATGTAGGATTGTACAGGCAATCTTCTGCAACAAGATCGTGCATTGCTGCTGGCCTGACCCGTATTTGCAAATCAAACTTTACAAATAACATTATCTTTTCTGACTTAGGCAATGTCAGTATTTGGCTTAATCCTCCCTTGTAGCTTGTTGGCAAAAGATGCATAGTGATTTATCTAGAGGTGGTAATGATCACCTAGACAACCTAGTCTCATAAGAAGTGGAAGCTTCTTCTGAAGTATCCGTATAACTCTCAGTACTGCCGTTTAGCTTAGCTATGTGGAATGTAGACGTGAAACTTGAATAAAAAAGGTATGTGGTATTTAACCCTCTTTTCCTGCGTAAGCTGTCTGAGGTCTACCAATCGCAATCTGTCAATTACATCTATATTTGTCGTAGTCATGACGCTCCCGTCGTTCAGCTGCTGTTAGCAGCAGATTGTCACACCCATCTTCGCTAAGAACAGATAATTTTTTGCTTTTAACAAACGTTTGGCAAATAATGCACATTCGTTCATCAAACGAGCTGCCTGTTGCAGGTCGTTTGCTGCCCACTTTCAGCTTAGATTCCATCCCTTGAAACAATTTTGTTGATCAAAGAAGAAATTTGTAATCTTGCTTTTGTGTTCATTTTGTGGCTGCTAAATTGTATTGCTTTTATTCGATCAAGAAGTGTTAGTGACGAAACCGAAGGTCGCACAAAGAATGCAGCTACTTTCGTTTTCTTTGTGTAAAAGACGCTTTTTGTAGCGTTGTGTTTCTATCGGCATACCAACCTGATCTAGAAATCAATACCTGATCTAGAAATCAATATCTTCAATTCCATGTACAGGTCACTGTGATAGATACTATGTACTGGCCACTTTTTCAAAAGATATGAAGTGCATAAAATACCACGTCAAAATCTTAGAGTAAGAAAATGGTTCAAAGCACGTTTAGTTCCAAGAAAGAAAACAATGAGCCGCATCATGAGAAAACAACATGCTGTGCGTCTGTGAACAACAAAGACACTGATAAGCTGCGCATCTGTGCGGGTTGATCAGCGTTTAGTAGTGCGTTGCAACTCAGTTTTGTTTATCCAAAATGTGTTGATTTGCTGTTGCTAGTCTCTGCAGCAGAGCAGGCTGGTATATGTCTGACCTGGTCGGGTTCTCCGAAGACATGTTTTCTCGCGATGGGGCTCATTTGAGTCAAATACACGAAGGGCTCAACAACATATTCTCCTTTAAAAATAAAGTTTTGACAAGACCATTTTTTTTTTATCTGAAACTATCTTCAGTAAGCAAAGTAGAATTGTATCGGACATGTAATTGCACATTCTTGACTGAAATTACTCATAATTGTTGACAGCACATCCATTCAAAAGCAGTTAGTACCATCTTATATAATTCGATCCTTGGTGATGTTGAATTCGATTTAGATCAGGTTAAATCTGGACGAACTTATGGAATCAAATCAGTTTCATTCTGTGTTCACCAATGAATTACAACGACTTTAAAACTGCATTTTGCCAAAAGTTGAAAACTGTCATAAATGTACATATCCGACCCATGTTCTATACAATACTTGTACATACATACAGACGAACAGACATATGTGTCTATGATTGCAGATAAGTAATTTTCAACGATAAAGCTAACTAGGCTTCAGTGTTTCTGTTTTTTAAAACATTGCAGCAAAATGCCGGTTTCTCCTAGGCTCAAGTACTGTGTATAATCCATTTTACATATTTTCGCACCTGATGACCTTTGACCTCATTTATTGACCTTACTAATGATCTTTTTTTAGGCAACAGGCAGAAACTAAAAGAGGGCATGTCCCTTGGTTACTTAAGCATTGTTGCCTTTCATGCCATAAAAGTGCCCACAAACATGTTTTCTAACACACTTATCTGCCGTTGAACGCTTGACTAGCCCAGAAAAGAATCTGTTAAGGTCGACCGATACACAGAATCCATTTTGTGCACTTACATAGGTTCAACTATATATGGCTAACTTGTGGCTCTAAAAGTACTTAGATGAATAATTCACAGTTAAGAACAAATTGCAAGGTACGGCCTTGCATAAATCTTAAATACATCTAATTACTAGGCGTAACTCTTAGGTTTGTGATTGAAATGAAAACACAATCTGACATTATGAAACTTTAAGTTCGTCCAATATGCAATTTAAATGTTATTGTCTTCCTGTACTTCACCATATTGCAAATTATATTTGTTAATTTGTTAATTTCCCTTTGGATCACTGAGTCCCTTTTGATTTATTTTAAGACGAATGCCGCTTAATTCGGTCCTGGAGTGTGTGGGGGTAGGGGTGGGAGGAGGGGGAGAAGAGAGAGATATAAAGCCTAGTAACTTCGTTACTGCTGTATATAAAGAGAATTAGTAAAACCGAGTCTCCAAATTTCGTTCTATTGTGTGTTCTTTGTTTCCAAACGAAACCTTTTAGATTCCAAACGGGTAAATCATCAGATGATAATTTGTGAGATTTTTTCTCAGACAAGCTAGTTTCGGCCAATAAGCCTTCAGTGAAACCTCATATAAATTTTCAAAACACCCTTAAAGAGCTCCACTATCTCAATACAGATTTGCTTTTATTGATCGCTTTTAAACAATGATAAATATTTCTATGTTAAACATCATGGAAAAAATTGTGAACTAAAGCAGAAATCAACAAAATAGGGCATTTGGAAGCTAGCAATTACTAGTTTAAGTTTATCGACACTTTGTGGAATTTTAAAAGACTGCTAGCTAGGAGACAAGTAAATAAGTGAATTCAAGAATTGATACTTTCAGATCCACATCACGCAGCCAACACCAAAGGAAAGACAGACAAATACAATTTAGCAGCAACAAAATGAATAGATGGCAAGCAGAGTTGGCATCTTTTTCCCAAAACGGTGGCAATTCTGTTACCCAAATTTCAAGAAATAATTCAGTTTGCATAACGCCCTAATGACTCTTAGCAGATTAAGATGAGAAATTCTTGGTGGCTTAGGCCATCCTTACAGGTAAGGGCTTGATAAAGGGTAATTAGATTAGCTATAAGCAAAATATGTTGAAGACAGGGAAACCGATAAGGTGGGTAACAATTTGATATTTTTGCTCTTTAATCAATAAAATATTTCTGGTTGTTATTCATTAGAATTGCCTCTCCAAGGCAGATCTAAAGAATAATCAAAATAGAAGGGAAGGCAATGATCAGGAACCGATACAATTATCCCACACCTCCCATCAGAGACATCAAAGGGAAAGAAACACAAACACGAAATAACTAGACCCTAATGGAAACATCACTAGCGGAAAGCCAAATGGACAGTTGCTTTCCCACAAAGTGGCCAAATGGCTATCCAAAACAAAAATATGTAAGCGACACACACATTCAAAAACGAACTATAACAAAAATAAACCATGACAGAAGAACCGCCTTAGAAGGGTCAGTGAAAAGTATATCACTGGGTGGGGGGGGGGGGGGGGGGCTTTATTCGATTTTACGTGGCCACAATCCTCACCCTTATTTCTGCCGCGGTTTAGACACATAATTTGTTCAGTCCGCATGAAGGCGTCCTAACTCATCAGTGCTACATCTCCGAGAACATACAAAAATCAACTAATTACAGAGATGCAACAACGACAAGGACTCGACAGCAAGAAACAACTGAAATGCTGGAGCAAAAGAAAACCAACAGTTAGACTCTGGTGGGCCCGACCAAAGATAGAACATCAAGTACCAACCAACATTTCCCAAGATTAAATTTCAAGTAAGCCTTTACGCTGGAACCATCATAGAATCTAAGGCCTAACCCGCCGGCATGTAATTCAAGATCGAAGCAAGTTTATTAACCGTGATTGGGTTAACAACCATGCATGCAGTCTGTCGTATAACATTTATATTGTACCCAATTTTTTTATATCGAAGAATGATTTTACGAAATTGGGTACTGAAGTCATTGCAAGCATATATTTTTGTCTGAATTTATACACTGTCACCATAAAATTCGGGTTCCGATAGGACTTGTTGCAGAAGAGATATTAGTCCAAAATTGAATTTTGAAACTTAATCGGAATGACGTCGTAGTTTATGATACCGATAACCCTGATTAAGAAGTTTAGCAGTTAGCAATTTATTACGAATGTTGAAGTCAGTTACATGACTAGACACTCTGGCAAATCGAATTAATTGTAAAATATAAACACCGTAGGATGCCGCAAGAGGAACATCACCATCCAAGAAAGGAAAATTTACAATCTTGAAATCAAAATCATCGCATTTATCATAAATTTTGCAGGAAACAAACCCAACTACAATAGATAAATATAAATCCAAAAACGCGGCTTTGGTATCAGAAGAGTTAGCTTTATTTAACTGAAGTTCTGGGGGTAAATTTGACTGATTAAACCATCGAAGTAGGTATTGTCGATATTCAATAAATCATCCAAATATCTTGAAGTCGAGCTAAAAGCTTCAATGATTTCAGATTTTTTTTTTACAACGGAAAGGGACATCATGAAGTCTCTTTCTTAACAAAACAAGAACAAATCAGCCACAAGGGGCGCGCAACTCGTACCCATCGGAATACCCACAATGTGTCTAAATAACTTAGTACCAAATCTTATACAAATATTGTCAAGTCGAAAGGAGAAAGGTGAAACAAAACATGTTTAATGGAGAAAGACAGATACATATGCTTTTACACTAATCTATCTTCAAATGCCATCTTTATCTGCCTCTTTGGATCAAATACAAAAAAATAATGAGATGGTATTTTATTTATTTATTTATTTATTTATTGAAAAAGAAAAAAAAATTGGCATGAAATACACATTCTAAATGGTCTAAGAACTTAAAACATGTTCCATAATGTTTTGTTTTACTGATGTTAAAATATTTAGTTTTATTTAAGTCAGCTATGGAATAATTGTAAAGTGTGCTTATTTACTTTAAAAAAAAAAAATAAAAAAAAAAAAAAAAAAAAAAAATACGCAGTTTATGATACCGATAACCCTGATTAAGAAGTTAAGTAGTTAGCAATTTATTACGAGTGTTGAAGTCAGTTACATGACTAGACACTCCGGCAAATCGAATTAATTGTGAAATATAAACACCGTAGGATGCCGCACGAGGAACATCACCATCCAAGAAAGGAAAATTTACAATCTCAAAATCAAAGTCATCGCGTTTATCATAAAGTCTGCAGGAAACAAATCCATTTACAATAGATAAATGTAAATGAAAAAAAAAAAACAACAAAAAAACGCAGCTTCGGTATCGGAAGAGTTAGCTTTATTTAACTGAAGTTCTGAGGGGTAAATTGGACTGATTAAACCATCGAAGTAGGTATTTTCAATATTCAATAAATCATCCAAATATCTTGAAAAAAAGGTAAGAGAAAAATAATAAATAATCAAATAATAAAGAAAATGATAAATAAAAAAAAACAATTTAATATATTTCTTTCA
The DNA here is from genome assembly GCA_964016985.1 of Anodontia alba. Lineage (NCBI taxonomy): Eukaryota > Metazoa > Mollusca > Bivalvia > Lucinida > Lucinidae > Anodontia > Anodontia alba. The sequence continues at coordinate 102,184,827 of OZ024826.1, read as the reverse complement.
GTTTTTTTGTAGATTTTTCACGGTGCAAGAAACAACAACACCTTTGTATTTTGTAAAACTAACAGAAAACGAATAAATAAATAAAGTGATACAATGCAAATCAACAAATTAAATGCAAAATTTGCAAATTAATCTATTTGGTTCTAAAGTAACATATTAAATACTTCTCAATTATATGAATTACTTCTTATAGGACCCTGCCTAGGAAGACTTAACATCCTTATAATCAATTCATAATCACTTAGATGAGATAAGCCTTTGATGTGCACTCTGTTATCGGGACTGTATATTGGGGCTGATCATGAGAGGGTGTGTGTGTGTGGGCGTGGTGGGGGGAAGGGAGGAGGGAAGAGGCCTAGCCAAAGAAGGAAAAAAATGTGTTCTTTAACTGAATATATCTAAAACATACATTATTGTTAAAAAATCATTAGAAAGTGAAACAGTACATAACAATCAACAAAAAGTACCAAAGTGAGTGCCGCCTTGAATTGGTCAGTAATGAATTGCTGTGGGTGGGGTGGGGTGGCGGGCTTTAGCTAGCTTATCGGGATCCCTACCCTTGCCAGCTGTTCCTTAGTGAAAAAAATCATATATTTTTTCGGACAGTGCGGAGGTCTTCTAAGCCATCTATGTCTTATTATGGGTAACAAATAAATCACAGATGAATAAAAATAAAAAAGATTGCTTTTGGAAACAAAAAAGACATTACAGACATTACAGATTAGAAAATGGGAATCTCGGTTTCATGGAGGCTCTTTATAAGCAGTAATGAAGGTTGTTACACTGCTTACGCCCTCCAGCATACATAAGCTGAACTCCATTTTCAAAGATACCACCGATTTTCGTGATTTTGTGTGTTCTTTGTTTCCAAAGGCAATCTTTTTTGACTTTTATTTCTTTAATACCCACTGCAAACTTATCAGTAATATCGAAAGAATGGGTATTAACAATAGATCTCTCGTCAGTAAAACTTCATTCATATGTTTTGGTACTACCAAGTTCTTGTATTAGAGTATTGATATAATGAAGTCGTCACACAACAACAACAACATTATTATTAGCAGCTTTATCAGCTGAAGCCGAAACATAATTCCTTTGACATTCTTGGATACCTTGTTTCAAATAGCGAAAAGATAATGTAGGCTTAGGAGAAAGAAGATAAAGGTTATTAGAGTAAAATAACACACGTCCATCTACGATCTTAAAAATTTTTAATTTCCAATTATTTAACATGCGCTCTTTTACACCAACGCGTACAATAATCATAAAAGCACTGGCAATTATTTCCCGACATTTACTGAAGTCAATGTGGGCTGGGAATCTATATTTAGGTCCTTTTGAAATAACTGAACGGATTCGTAAATCAGTTATAATCTTCAAATTACCAGTAACAACATGACCCGTTGGTTGATGATAACAAAATTTAGAATCTTTACAATCTCAAGAATCAGGGGAACTAGTTTCAATATCAAGATCAGAAACTAATTTATTGCAATTTGAATAGTATTTTGGATAGGTTTGTTATATTTGTAACAGATAATTTGTTTGATGAAATTGTGGGGCAAACTTGTATAAAGCGTAGAAAAACCATATTTGACAAACTGAACGCGCGAAATTTTCCTGACTTTAGTTTATTAATCAGAATTTTTAATTAACCAGAAAAGTATATCTATAGTAAAATCAAGCAGAGAAAATCAAAGAATATTTTCTGCTTGCTTAAAATTAATGAAATTGTCCACAATCACATACCATCTTCAACCTCTGATAAAATGAGGAAATAAAGACGGCCAGAATATACAGCTAATTGACTGGTCATGCGGCCAACTCACTCTTTCACAAGTGAGGTAACCGCAAAGTTAGATAGGACAGAACACACACAAGAGAAATGTACCAAACAGGATTGAACAGAAATTATTCCGCAGTCAGGGATAAAACAGAACCTTTAAGGACAAACTATCAGAATAACCTTAGAACCACGGGGGAGTTTAACTAGTTGTACAGGATCCTGCTCTTCACCCTTGGTTCTGACATTAATAATAATAATAATAATAATAATAATAATAATAATGTTTGGTTCCTGTAGTCAGTGAATCATCACAGGAAAAAAAAGATAGTAAGCTTACTGCGATGAAACGCATTACAGAAAGCATATACACAGACAGTCAGAGCGAAACAAAAACACAAACTGATTAACGATGGGCCAGGCCTAGGACATATTATTAATAAAGTTACCCAGAAAGGCTACAATAATACGACACTGAACGAAGTGGAGATGAAGAACAAACAATGACAATACCCAACGACACAGCTGCAATAAACGATAACCAAAGAAGACTTACAACAAGGGAACTTACTTTTAACGGCAATCAGAAACAACAACTAGTAAGCTTTAACTTGGTTTATGTTTAGAAGACCTCCATACGGACCGAACAAATATTTTTCCCCACTATGGAAGCTGAGGGCGATGGTTGGGATCCCGTAAAGCTAGTTTAAGGATACTTGCATTGTGGTACTTTTTCTTAACTGCTGTCTTGTGGTTTACTTTCTGATGTTTTTATTTAAACAACTATGTGAGTTTAAAATATTTTCAGTTAAGTTTGGGTGACAGAGTTGCCACCTTTTTGGGAAAAGGTTATCAACTCTGCTTGTCCTTGTCATCTGTTCATTTTGAGGCTGCTTAATTATATTTGTCTGTCTTTCCCTTTGGACTTGTGGGTTTGATGTGGATCTGATTGTATCAGTTACTGAGTTCACTTTTTCACTTTACTTGATCAAAACCTCGATCTTACCTACGAAGGGTCTCCAGACATCTACACAAAAATACAAAACAAATCATTACGAAAACACGACTGTTCAAATATATAGAACATTTCACCTCCGAAACTGCAAATTTTCAGATTAAAAACAACAACAACAGCAACAACAACAACAACAAAAAAAACTCTGATATTTTTCATATTTCTGCTCAAAACATAGATTGTGGGTTCTCGATAGAACCGCCTTGGCGAGGCGGTTCTAACGAGTACCAACAATCTATGTTTTTCGAGCAACAATAAGAAAAACAATGTATACCCATGTAAACCCCGGTTATAAAAGTGGGGGTTAAGGTGTACAAAACTACATAGACGTGTTTTCGTGATGTGAAAGTACAAACAGAAGTAAAAAAAGAAAAATATAGGCAGCCATTTAAAAAGTTGACCGCATTGCGCAAAGAAAATAAGAAAACATAATACATGAAAATAAAACTGAAAGCGAAACGGGCAGTCGGAGTAGCGAGTGACCATAACGCTAGATGTACCGTAGTTGGACTCCGCATCAGGATAACTACCTTGGAACGAGCAGTGAATACATTAATTATGGATGGGAGTGAGCTTAAACTAGTTTCACTCGATCGACACCGTGCCCTAAATTCTGGTGCAGCTCAAACTTACAAATGCGTGTGTGGTCCTCAAAGAAAAAACACGAACAATCGAAAAAAATCTGAAATGAAACCTAGTGGAGGGGTAGAAGGCTTAACGGCCATCTGAAGTCAGAGCAATAGAAAACTACATATTGTACAACGCGCCCTACCACAGATAGCGATATTCCAAGATCTAACTTCTGAAACACTTTTAAGGAGTCGTTAGAATATATACACTTGCAAAATGAATAAGTTGGAAAACAGGTCGTGAGCAGCGTTGTCTATATAATTACTGCCCTTGATCAGACTCAATAAGAACGTATTTGCTATTTTTCATTCCTATGGAGGGCCAGCAAATGAGAAAAGGGTACTGATCATATAGGCGACCAGCTATATGAAGCGCAGAAGCACAGTCTCGCCAGAGCCTTTGCAGTTCGCCGACATGTAATAGGGACCTTGAGAAAGCTTTAGGCAAAACCCGTATGCCTGTAGCCCAAATAGGGAACTGCGGATGCACATGCGCATTTAAGAATTACGAATCGGGAACCGTAAGGCACCTTTTTCCTGTACTGGCTCTGGTATTTTCCTAGCCTCCGTATTCATATGTAAGATAAATATCGCCATCCAAAAACGGAAAGTAACAATTTCAAAGTCCAAATCATCACCTTTGGATGAAACTGCACCGATAAATATGTAGGTCTAACTCCAAAATAAATGGTGCTTCGGGAAAACAGTTTTATTAACTGAAATTGAGAAAGTCAGATCTAAATGACCGTGCTCTCGAAAACAAATATATTATCAATATGACGTACAAAATGTAAAAGAAAAGTCCAGGGAGTGCCACAATCACGAACCGCAGCCCTTCCCGGACAACAAGAGAAAGAGGAAAACGACAAAACCAATAAAAGCACAAATCGAACAAACGTACGAAAAGCAAGTCATCCAGGTATAGCTAACGGTTTAATTGAAAGCAGCAGTCACATCAGCTTGATTTTCGAAAGACAGAGACAAACTGAAGTCTCGCTCTTAACTAAACAGACAATAATTAACAGCAAAAGGAACACAGTTACCTGTGATCCTCATCGGAGTATCAACAATTTATCAATACAGTTTAATACCAAATGTAATGCATGCATAATTCAGAAGACAAACGAAATTTAAGCTATGCTTTTACGTAACTATAAATTATACGATTATATATTATATGACATATGACTTTCTGAAGTTAAATGAAAGCATCAATTATAAATAATCTTCGCGAGTAACTATCTGCTCAATTAAGTTTTTGACGGACCGAAAGATATTTTGACCGTTTGGTTGTTTTCAGTTTTGTTAGTGTTTTTATTGCTCTCAAGGTTTATTCTTTCTAGATTGTATTTACTATTTTCGTTGTAACATTTTCAATAGAATTTTCAACATATCTTTAGATAGCAATGAGATAATGATTTAATATTTTAGACAATTTTGTACATGAAAATTATAAATAAACTAGAATCGGCAGTGATGCATGCTTTAAAAGGTCCTATATGACGTTTTGCTGACCAAGTAGGGGACATCTCACTATTCTTGTCAGGCTAAATCCTTTGGTCATCATATTAATTAGAGCCAGCGGTTGACAAATCCAACGAAATGGCATGTGCGTCCAGCGAAGACTCAGATCATCCAGCGTCCGCCAAGTCTGACCAGTTTTTTTTTTTTTTTTTTTTCTGCATGAAGAAAGCTTGGATGCTTGGCTACCCACTGAGTGCACAGCGAAGACTGTTCAGTCATGCGCTGGCTAATTTATAAGTAAAGAAAACACACAAAGCACAGATACTGAAAATAAAGAGCGTTCCGATAGGACTGTATACTGTGTCGATCATAGTTAAATATTCCGTTTATTACAAACCGACAAAACTGGTGTTGGGAGGAAAAATGAATAGTCAGCGAGATTGAGGTCTTTTCTAGGTATCTATATATTGTAATGTTCTTTTCTGTGTAGAAGTTGAACGAACTGGCGTTTCCAAATACATTTCATTTTGAAAATGTATGGACGTAGAGGAAATTCAAAATAGTTTAATTTGATTTTAGAATTACTTTTGTTTATCAAGTCTCTTTATAACAAGAGCTCCACTGAGCTAATTGGGTGCTGATCAGATATAAACTGTAAGACTATATAGCCAGAAACAAAATGTTTACAGACATTTTTAAACGGGCATAACTCTTCTAATATTTGGTGGACTGTTACCTCGAAACAGCATGTTCTGCTCTACGTTATAGTGTAACTATCTAAAAGAAATCTGCTTAATGAGATGTAAACTATAGGAGGAGTTAGCATGAAACGAAACGTTTGCGGAAAGTTTCAAAGTGCAGAACTCTGGTAATATTTCGTGTACTGTAACCTCGAACTTATATGTACCTATTTACAAAGTTTCAGCTTGATCGGGTGTAGACTATAGGAGGAATTAGCCGGAAACTTAAAGTTTGCAGAATTTTTAAAGGAAAATAACTCTGTTATTATTCGCTGGACTGTAACCTCGAAATAATATGCGCTGCTCCACATCATAGTCTTATCATAAACCAAGTTTCAGCTTATCGGATGTAAACTGTAGAAGGAATTAGCCGGAAACGAATACTCAGGCCTTACACTCTCACATTACAGATTCACTAGATATTGTAGAAAGTATCGTTGACCACTTTCTTGTCGAATGCTTATTGTTGATACTATAAACTAGCTGTACGGTAGAAAAAACAAACAAGGTACGTTGTCTGAAGTTGCGGCCCATTTGTTATAAGCCTTTGTATAATTAAAACTGCAATAACGTTTAAATGTAAATGATACAGCTTGTAAACAAATCATTAAAACTGCACAGGTGCATCAATGCATCTAAGGACAATATATCTTTGTCGGGAAATTAATAAAGTAATTGCAAATATCCTTACATACATCATTGTTAACAAAATCATATTTGGTGGCACTGGTCATAAAACTGACACGTCGCTCCTTTTTTCAGGTACTATCTTATAACACCTCGTACGTCACTTATTTAAATGTATGGCTTTCAAGGACATATGTTCAGGCTATAAGTATATGTCATAATGACACTATAATGCATTAAAGTGCATATTTAATTAGACTAGACAGTTTAACCCTTTCATCTCTGCAGACTTATCTACATACCTTTTCAAACAATGGAGATCCAGATGAGACGGTCGTCGCACCAGAATCTGCACTGTTTGCCATTTGTTACTGATTTTAGACTAAAGGCCTATATTTGCAACAACAGATGTGTCTAAATTGAAGAAGGAAGGGTCCATTTCAGAAGTTCAAGTTAAAAAATTAAAAAAAAGAAAGAAAGAACGAAAGTCTCATTACATGACATGTTTGGAGATGCTGTAACACGACTTTCCGAGTTAATTCGATATGTTTGCTCATAAGAAATAGTTGCGGTCATAGTACCTAAGCCATGATCTAAACCCATAAATCCGTAAACGAATAACGAATCAGAATGTTCAGACCAACAGACATGGACCCCAGAATACAAAGAATACAGTATGCCTGTTGTTGAGCTTATAGTGCATGTTTCGTTTAACGCCCCTTGGTATTACGTTTACATGTCTCTGTAATAGGTATCCCTATTCTCCAACATAATATATTGTGAAAACAGTAGCATGCAGGAGTCTACATTATTAGGGTGAAATGACTGATAGTTGCTAACAGTTTCTAAAGTTGACACCTGAGCTACTTTTGATGTTACAAACATGACAAACATCACTGATTAACGTATCTTATTCCAAATAAATTTTTTTGATGATAGATTTGTTTTTCACCATAGAACTAATATAAGTGAATGTCTAATTATGCAGATAATTAGACTTTCGTGATCCATATATATACGCTATGTACAGTCTCAGAGAGCTCCTGAAGAAATCCAAACACTGTGGGAAGTAAATAGGGAGTTTAACCATGAAAATACATGTTAATTACCCTTTAATTCATAACCTGCTTATCTCCCTTCTCATAATTTGGTTATTTAACCTATTTTGCGAACTACATATTTAGGCAATAATGTTTTCTATAGTAATACTTAACTATGTAGTTCTTAGTAGTATTTCTAAAATCGGAACAGGAAGGTTTTATCTGGAAATATTAGTTTCAGAAAACAAAATGTAAGCTTATATCATGATAAGCTCAGGTATCAGTCGTTAACTTGTTTTTGCGTCTGGGAACCTTTTTGGGCTGCATAAATCTGTCTTAATTTGCATAGCATGCAAAATAGTCCTTATATCCCATATTATATTGAGAATATGTCATAACTTACCTCGCTTGGGGAAGAGAGAGCTAATCTTTGTGCTTTTCGTGCGTTTGTTCGATTTGTGCTTTTTTGGTTTTGTCGGTTTCCTCTTCCTCTTGCTGTTTGGAGGTGGGGGGCAGGGTGCCAGGTGGCTGCTGTTTGTGACTGTGGCACTCCCTGGACTTTTCTCTTGCCTTTTGTTTACATAGCTCTAGATAGCAATGCTTCCGATGAGGACCCACAAAAATGTTTCTGTGGCGGAATCAGCAATATCTATGTTTCTGGTTAAAAAGTGTGCTTATCTAGAGCTATGATGAAGAAGTGTACAATTTACATTCAAATTTGGCGTGTTGCACACATTCCATCACGAAAACATACCTATATAATTTTTACCCCCTTAAACCCCACTTTTATATAGTAAAACCGGGGTTTACAGGGGTATACATTATTTTTCATATTTCTGCTCAAAAACATAGATTGTGTGGGTACTCGTTAGAAACGCCTCGGCATGACGGTTCTAACAAGTACCCACATTGTATGTTTTGAGCAGAAATATGAAAAATATCAGATTTTTTATCTGAAAACTTTCAGTTTTTGGTGGTGAAATTTTCAATATATTTGAATAGGCGTGTTTTCGTTATGTCTCAACAGTTTTCAAACAATTACAAAACTGTTTGGTATATATCCGCAATATATCACAACGTTCATTATATATTCTCTAAATAAGTCGACTTGTCTCAATCTCCGATGTTATCTTTCTGCTTAATGTGGGTGTGACTTGCACGTTGGCGGAGGTGTTAACGCAGTGGCTTTAGAGTCCGGCGATTGTGAAATAGACCCTGGCTTGTGATGGCTTATAGCATGTTCCGTGGCAGTATCGTTATTGTCATTACCTACGTATGTATCACATCCTATCTCGTAAGCCGATATATCTAAACTGCTGTTGAACAGACAATAAAACAACTAATTAGATGAATAGACTGAATAAACCTCACCTTTCCAAGCTAAAAAGAGATACTGATCCTATCGACACTTTTCATCTGCTATACAATTTTAGTAAAAGGGGTTGCTTCTGTTCGTGCATTGATGGTTTCATATATGGTGATTGTTTTGCCAATGATTGTTCCACGTCCGTCTCTTCTTCTGTCGTTGCCAGGGGAAGACTTGATTCGTGATTATGGCCTTTTGTGGGTTCTTAACTCATAATTTGCCCAACTTAAAATGAACAATATAGGGATCGAACATGGTTTTTTATGCATTAACATTCGCCAGGTCCCGTGGGAGGTGTTGAAAACCGAGACCGGAGGTTGAAAAACCATGTTCGACCGCTATTATTGCATAAAAACTGAAAACATTTGCTACATTTTGTATTATTTCTTGCACTATTTTGTTTCGTCTTTTCACCGATGTCTCGCGAACGCAATTTCCACGGACTATGCTCGTTTTAGGGCCAGGCAGTACATATCTCGTAACAGCAGCAAATCTGTGGCCCCGGTACGATCATATTGAAAGTTGCGTACCCTACAGTACTCATGCATTAACAGCGCGTGAATTGCTTTGTTAATACACGGCTTTTCGCCGGTTAATGCCCGGCTGTTAATAAGTGCGGCACTGTTTTTTATGCAATAATGTGCGTTGGCAAACAGTAAAGACAAAGTTTTGTATGACTAATGTGGAACGCAATGGCTGAGATCAGCCTGCGCATCCGCGTAGTCAGATCAGGGCCTTCGCTGTCCCCGGTAACAAAATAATTGGGTACTACAGAATGTATGACTGGAGAGCAAAGGCCCAGATGATACTTTGCGCATGCGTAGGATGATCTGAATCTGCTCATTTTTTTACATGCTCGAAGTCACGTTTACGCTTGACGTGGCCCGTCTGTGGATAAACACCGTATATGTAGTTACTTGTCTTGGAATTAGACGAGCGATTTGACTACCTTTGATGCATCTAAGGTATTGTTGTACACGCATAACTTTAAGCTTATAAATGAAAGTTCTATTTTAGGCCATCCTCGAAATCACTGTCGTGGTAATTTAACTATGATCAATCCTACTACTTTGTTGGCAATACATTTTAGTAGCATGCAAAACAATGTTTTTTGTACGATGCAAAACGATTCATTATAACATTATGTCCAAAATATATTGTACAAACACCTTAATATAGATTACGGCTTAGACATGTAATATATGTATCTGAATCCTACTTCATCAGCTGAAAAGAATAATTTAGTGCAAGTGTTTGCGGAAAGGTATTTTGTAAATATGCTGTTTTCAACAACTGCAATTTTATTTTTACGCGTTACACACGATTTTAGCACGTAGCGTTGTATTTATATCCGTCCTTTCCTATAATACTAGACAATTATTAATTTGTGTTTTCACTGTTTTAAGTTAACTAGGACAGACTACTAAACTATAATAATAAAACGAATTCAATATTGTTCAGTTTATCGTTTAACTTCTGGTCTAATTCTGCAGACGACAAATTGATGATATTTTTCGTATTTTTCCAGAAAACAGGATGTGAAATCCCATGTAAATTATATCCATTAGAAACAATATGCATGAAATGTCAAAACCTGTTTTCAAGGAAAAATAAGAAAAAAAAATCAGTATGTCGTCTGCTGAAACTTTACCCAGAGTGCTAAGCGTTAAAATGTACTATTTCCTGTTTTATTAATCTTCTTCGCCACTTTTTTCCTGATGGATTACAAGAAACCACGTTAAGTAAATTTTAATGTGTATGTTTGATTGAACACACGCTATTAATTCATCTTATAACAAGAAATTGTCATGTTTGTTATTCATCCTTTATGACAAATCAACCGCTTTATTATATCAGAGGTGATGCATTGTTAATTTCACAATTATTCAGCATTAGAAGAGTTCTTGTTATATAGTATACATTACGAAAACACGCCTATTTAAATATATTGAGAATTTTACCATAAAAAATGAAAACTTCCTGGTGAAAATGCTGGTAGTTTTCATATTTCTGCTAAAAATATATTGTGGGTAACGTCGAGGCGGTTCTAACGAGTACCCACAATCTATGTTTTTGAGCAGAAATAAGAAAGTTAATGTATACACCGGTAAACCCCAGTTTTACTGTATAAAAGTGGGGTTAATGGGGGTCAAAACTATATAGACGTATTTTCGTGATGGGACGTTCAGAGCTGTCGCGTTTGCTTTAACGCTTAGCATTCTGGGTAAAATTTTCAACAGACGACATTTTGAAATTTTCTTAGTTTTTCCCAGAAAATAGGAGACAGTTGCATGAAATATCAAATCCTTCTTTCTTGAAAAAAAAAAGAAAAAGAAAACTATCATGGATTTGTCGCCTGCTGAATTTGCCCAGAGAGTGGTTAATGTCAACCTGTTATAATTAGCAAGTTGTCTATTGTTTTCAGACAGGATTTCAGACATATCTGACTGATATATTTAGTAGTTGTGAAACTGGATAATAGCCGAGACTTACTTTCAGCCAAATCCTCTTAAGAGTGAATGTACACAAACACTTATTTTCAGACACAAATACCATATTTCGAACAAGATGAAGATGCAGTGTTGGATGGTTATATTATATATCTCAGTGACCAACGCAAATAAATTTATGACAATTCAAGCGGACTTCCAGAGAAACAAAAACAATCATCCGGTTTGGGATCTATCAAACGCTTCCAATGGGAAAGCCCTTATACTTCAAGAAGGGCGAAGTCTGTCCCTAAACTTCTGTCTTCGCAGACAAACGGCCGTTATGGTGCAAGATTTTAGGTTCTCAAACGGTAACAGAAGTGAAACTGTCCTCGTGAATATTGACAGGATATTAATGGGAATATTCCAAACACCAGCCTCAATCAACAGAGATTGGAATAACTTTATGTCAACTGGACAGTTTCCACGTATTCCACGACTACAAATCGGATGGCATCACATAACGGTATTTGATTGTTTTCTTTGTTTCTGTCTTGAATCCATATTTAATTCTATGAATAGTATGTTCAGAAAGCAAACAACAATTCAAACAATTTATTGAGTCAGTTATTGAATATTAAAGTAACTTGCAGTATTGCTGCCGCCTTGACAGAAAATGTTGTACAAAGGGCGAAAAATCTACCGAGCGTATACATTACGAAAACACACCTATTCAAATATATTGAAAATTTCACCACCGAAAACTGAAAATTTTCAGATAAAAACTGATATTTTTCACATTTCTGCTCAAAACATAGATTGTGGGTACTCGTTAGAACCGCCTCGATGAGGCGGTTCTAACGAGTACCCACAATCTGTTTTTGAGCAGAAATAAGAAAAATAATGTATACCCCTGTAAACTCCAGTTTTACAATATAAAAGTGGGGTTTAAGGGGATCAAAATTATATAGGCATGTTTTCATGATGTATTCTAGCTGCAGTATACGATAATATGTCCATTCGGACATGTACGCCCTGCGAAAACTTGTCAGCCCAGGCACGCGTAGTCTAATCAGCGTCTTTGCAGGTGCATTGTGGATATCAAAGGATCCTATGGTTCTACAAGTGGACAGCGAAGCTTGATTAGCCAGCGCACGATAAAACTTACGATAAGACCTGTGTGACCAGCAAAGACTCAGATCAGCCTGTACATCCTGCTAGTATGGCAAGGGGTCTCGTGTATCCCCGGAGGCTGGCTGTAGAAGATACATGCGATCAGCAAAAACTCTGATCAGACTGCGCTGATGCGCAGGCTGATCTGAGTCTTCGCTTTTCTCACGTCTTATTGTAGGTTTTCTCGTGCACTAGCACCGATCACTTTGAAAAATGTCAATTCCGTTAAAAATATAGAAGTGAACACTTGAAGAAAGTATAATTTATGTTATAGGGGTCTTGCAATCGAGAATATTGCATCCAGCATACTAGCAGTGTAAAAGTATTAACGGATCAGGTCATAGAATAAATCAGGGAAAATAAATTTCTCATCGCATACAGTTACATATATTTTGAGCAAAAAAAGCGAAATGCACATTATTATAACGAGTCTTTAGTTTCATACTGTTCTAATAGTGACTTTTATACTGATCTGTAAACAGTATGAAACTCGACTCTTTATACAACAATTCCTCATGACAAACTGAAATCCAAATTATAAGATATTTTAAGCAATGTTACGTATTTTGTTTTTTTTATGCCCCCGCTATTTTCGATGGGGGACATATAGTATCACTGCTGTCCGTACGTACATCCGTCCCGTCCGTTCGTCCGTCCGTCCGTCCGTCCCATACGTAACATAAACGGTTTCCGTGCAATATCTTTTGAAAAGATTGGTGTATTGGATTGAAATTTTATACACAGGTATATAATCATAAAATGTAAGTTCGATTTAGGGTAAAATCTATCACTTATTTTGGTAGTTATGGCCCTTTTTCAACTTTGAAAATTTTTCAACTTTGAAAAATGGTTTCCGTGCGATATCTTTTGAAAAGATTAGTGTATTGGATTTAAACTTTATACACAGTTATATAATCGATTTAAGGTAAACTCCACCAATTATTTTGGGAGTTATGACCCTTTTTCAACTTTGAAAAATGGTTTCCTTTCCATAACTTTTGAAAAGATTAGTGTATTGGATTAATATTTTATACACGAGCATATCATTATAAAACATAGGTCAAGTTCCATTGAGGGTAAAATCCAACAATTGAGTTACGGTCCTTTTTCAACGTTGAAAAATAGTTGAAAAATGGTTTCCCTTCGCTATCTTTTAAAAAAATTGTGTATTGGATTCAAATTTTATACACAGGTATATTATTATAAAATGTAGGTCTAGTTCGATTTAGGATAAAATGCACCAATTATTTTGGGAGTTATGGCCCTTTTTTAACTTTGAAAAATGGTTTCCGTTCCATAACTTTTGAAAAAATTAGTGAATTGGATTCATATTTTATACACGAGCATATAATTAAAAAATATATGTCAAGTTCGATTTAGGGTAAAATCCACCAATTATTTTTTGAGTTACGGCCCTTTTTCAACGTTGAAAAATAGTTTCCGTTTGATATCTTTTTAAAACATTAGTGTATTGGATTCATATTTAAGACACAGGTATATAATCATAAAATAGAGGTCGTGTTCGATTAAGGGTAAAATCTGTCCATTATTATGGGAGTTATGGCCCTTTTTCACCTTCACAAATGTTTTTCTTTAGATATTTCTCATAAAGATTTGTGTATTGGATTCATATTTATTACACAGGTATATAATCATAAAATATAGATCAAGTTCGATTTAGTGTAAAATCCGCCAATTATTATGACAGTTATGGCCCTTTTACCAACTTCATTTTTTGCAAAATGCCTGCGTGTGGGTGAGGATGGCCCTGGGCGGGTGCATAGGTGTCATATTGACATATTTCTAGTTTTCACAAGAAATGGTCGCTTCCCGTGTGTTGTCCTTGGCTATTCAGACACATATTCGTACTTTGTTCAAAGCCACTCTGATGCACCAAACAAATACTCTAAAGCAGATGTTGTAAAGATGCTGGAATATCTAATCGGCAACATCTTTTTTGGAGTTTGGCAGACGGATATTTCAACAAACAATCGGCATTCCTAAGAGTGCTAATTGCACTCCTTTGCTCGCCGACTTGTTTTTATACTCAAATGAGGCATAGTTTATACATTGTTTCATGAAAGCAGGCAAAAAACGTCTTTCCCAACAATTCAGATTCACCTACAGATACATAGATGGTGCATAATCTTTGAATAGTTCAAAGTATTAAGAGTACGTCGTCCATCTTCCTACGTGAACTTGAAATTAAAGAAGCCTCTGAGATGATAACCTTTCCTTATTATTGAATTTTTTCCTCTATACAAACAATGAAAAGGTCACTACTGGGCTTTACGACCTCGTGGATAATTTTGGTACGGGTGCGAGAGCCAGTAATTCGAAACCTACCCCATTCATATATCTGGCCTTCGAAAAAACGGACCTATTCATACACTGGATTATCTGAAATGTTGACCCATTCATATAATGTCCATTGTTTTTTTTGTACCCATTTATTGCTGGTAGTCAGACAAATAGCAGACAGTTCATTGAATACCAAGAGAACAAGCAGCTTAAAAAATCTCTGAGTGAAAAATATGTTCATATACTGGGAAGTCAGCCTTTCATATACGAATCAAGAAAAATAGGGTCAGTCATATTTTTGTTGAAAAAAAAATGGGGCTAATCATACACCTGACAGCGCTAAAAAGGGGGCCATTCGGCACGCACATCCGTACTATGCCATATATAGCAAGTTACCATCCCCCACCTCCCTCCTCCCCCCCCCCCCCACCCGCCACCCCACCCCGCGAGTTTACGACAAACGGGATGACTTAAATTTTCTCATAGTTAATGTTCCATTTCTGAGTAGCAATATTCCTTCTGCGCCAGCATACTATGTTTACATTTGACATTTAATCCGTTAGGCTAGAGCCTACTCCGAATACCAGGACTTTATCGAACGAGGAAGACTACTCATACGAGACTCTTGACTCTGGAATACCAAACAACTAAACTGGTATCAACACTTAAAAAGTTCTTTTGGAGGCATCATGACTTTGTCAGTTCATACAATGTGGCTGTTTCCAGATTTATGTCTAATGTTTTTGTCACAGCCAAGCAATTAACCGACTTTCTAAACCCCGGACATTGATTCCCGTATTTTTTTAAATCTCTGTTAAGGCAAATATGCATAATGGGCGAAGCGCTTATCACGCTACGCTTACTTTACACTGATGCCTGATTACACCCCATTTTTGGTCAATGTCTGTCTGTCTCTCTGTCTGAACATTCCTAAGTTTGCCTAAGTTGTGTATATCGACTTCTGATTTGGAGAAACACGATTTTGGTATGTTGACCTTAGATGGATTGCTTACTTGTGTTATTAGTCCCACTGTTCGTTAGGGATAACACTATGTCGTCTTACAATATACGACGCGGTCCGATTTGTTTTTAGTCTTGCCATGTGTTATTTTGTTCTTATGTTTTTCAGTCCTTTTAGCACTGCGATTACCTCGTTTGGGGAAGAGAGAGCTAATTTTAGTGCTTTTCGTACGTTGGTCCGATTTACGCTTGTTTGGTTTTGTATATTTCCTCTTCCCCTTGGTGTCTGGGAAGGACTGCGGCTTGTGATTGAGGCACTCCCTGGACTTTTCTCTTACCTTTTTTGAAGGGATAGCCATACATTTAGTCTTCTGATGTTCCAATTTCTGAATCGTTATGAGTCCATTATTTCAGTATGAGCAGGGAGCTCCGCCGGAGGACCATCTTCGTTGTATATATGTCCATATACTTATAATCATAATACTGTTACACTGAAATTCTTTTTATGCACAAGCCTTTGGTTCAGACCAATCCTTCTTACCGTCGCTGAAAAAAATGAGGCCTAATATATATATATATATATATATATATATATATATATATATATATATATATATATATATATATATATATATATATATATATATATATATATTTATATATGTGTGTGTGTGTGTGTGTGTGTGTGTGTGTGTGTGTGTGTGTGTTCTTATATTTATTTCTTATATATATCTTATTTTCAGGTAAAGTTTAATGGTTCCGCAGATGGTATTGCAGTTGACAAGATAGATTTTAACCTGGATGACGATATAATAACACCTGATATATTTAGTTGTGAATTAACTTGTATACCAGACCAAAGTTTCAACCTGCGAGCCAATGACCATTTAACGGAAGCATCCTTCATCGTTCAAGAGTCGTACAAGACCACATGTCCCGAAGTGGACAATATCAATGTACCGATCTTTAACCCGTCAGTCCAGGTGTACGAAATCACTGCAACCATGCCTCAGTATCGTGCCTTTTCAAACTGGAGACATGAAAACACAACAGGTTGTCCTCATCTCTCACCGATCCTGTGGTCATTCAATAATATCCAAATTTCTGCCCATACCCGTGAGCAGGTCAGAGAGGAGAAGGCTCGAATGTATTTCAGCATGGGACACGATGTTTATTCTAGGCTATCTCTTATGATCATTTTACAGTTTAGACTTGAAGGAAAGAAGCAGGGGTTAGTTGATAGCGATATGGGTTCTATTTTGAAAATAAAGTTCAGAGACATAAAACAAGATGTTAGACTTACCATGAGATTTAAAGGATCTCGTATAGAAATCTCTCAACCTGTTGTTAAAATACTCAGTGACATTAATCAGGAAACTCGGTGGGATATAGACGACTTCAGCTGGTCGGAAAATGATTACAATCTTATATTTTTAAATTTGGACACAAACTCGAGTACACCGCTCGATTTGGATTACTTATTTCTCGAACGACGACCAATGCTCCCTGACCAAGTGAGTACCATCTTTAAAGGCGATAATATTATTGTTGAAGCTATATTCAGTGACTTTTGGTGGCTAAATCCAGATTCAATGTCAATAACATTATCGAATGGCCACACATTCAACAATGCGTCGTATTTTAGATTATATCGACCAATACCATGGAACGCTGGGTATGCACAAGTGTTTGTTATGTATCAGGACGGAAACGCGCGTCTTCTGCCGGTCCCACCGGAAGGTGTTGATTGGATACCCTTTGGCTCCTCCGTTATCATAGGTCAAACAGACCCAACTGTTACAAGACCATATGCATCAATTACACATGTTTTTATAGACACCGATACGCTCGTTATGGATGTCACATATAAAGATGGTGGTTCCAGTAAACTAACTCTCATCAACAGCCTTTCGGAAACCCGTGTTGTTGTGTCCGATATACGTTTTACAAGAAATCCTATTTTATTTCCGTTCGCTACATTCAGATCAATGTATGTTACGGAGGGAAACTCTGACGTAGACCATGTTAGTATTAATGGAATTTATCCAAGACACATAATGACAGACTTCGGTGCTGTCATGGGTCGCAGTTTCGTATTTCATCGGAAATGTATGTCGCGCCATCTTAATTTGAGTCCTGATATTTATATAGATGTACGTCATACTGAAAACGACGTGGCCAAAGTACATCTTTTGCAGTCAGACATGTTTCAAACATTACTTCAAAGAATTCAGCGACAGCGATATCGGCTTTGGACTCCGCGATTACGAAACTTGGGATGAGGACAGAAAAGAATGCATCTTTTGGCATCCTTCTTGTGTATATAGTCCTTGCAGTGTGACTATGCTAGTCGTGATACAGAAAAAATGTATATTGACGCATGTGGCAACAAGAAAGGCTAATAGCAGCATGTACAAATGCGTTGATCATTGTAGACTCAGATGGCGAACGAATTTCAGACGCTGAATTGAAACCTGTCGGCTAGCATATATAGTAATATCTTAAGGGGAATTTATACACTTTTATGGTAGATAATTATGTCAAAATTGGGCCTGCCTTCTTCTAAAAACGGATCTTCTATAAAAGTAAAGCATTTATTCTTTAAATGCTTTCCTTTTTTGCAGATTTTTCAGAAGGGTGAGATGTACAGGAATGCGAACAGGAAGTTACAAAAGTTGTGTCCCTTGTGAATAGCGGAAAATTTACCAAGGGTATCAAGTCCCCTTAAAAGGTTGCTAACAGAGCTAATTTTGACATAACCTTACTTTTTTGTTGTCTGAAAATAGTATTTTCAAATGAAATTAAGCTGCCTCTAGCTTGCTATAAAATGCTTATGAGGACAATGCAATAAAGTAATATACGAGGGTCCTGCAAAAAGTTTTGTCACTGGGTTCGGATTACTTCAGTGCTACGGTTTATCAGACATATTTTTATTACAAACCTTCAAAGTGTTCCCCCTTTACTGAAACACATTTTTGGAATCTTTTTATCCAGTCGCGAAAAGCAGATAAATAGTCTTCTTTTGATATCTGTTGGAGACACTGATAAATAGCGCTGTCAAGAGAACTTCTAGACGTATAGTTGTTTCCAGAAAGCATTTTCTTAAGCCTTGGAAATAAAAAGAAGTCACAGGGATTCAGATCAGATGAATAAGGTGGATGGTTTAAAAATTTCACCTTTTCAGAAGCCAAAAAAGACAACAACCTCACACTTATGAGAGGAGGCATTGTCACGTAAAAGGTGGACTCCTGACCATCCTTTGCTTGGTCCATGTTCCAATGTAACAAGTAAATTGGTCAGTGTATATGACTGCATCTATTTCAATTTGAAATAACTCGGTCAGTTGGAAAGCAATTTGCACGAAATAAACGGGTATTAGCTATTCAACGCACCATTCATGTGCAGTGAAGCATTTTAAAATATACCTAGGATAAAACCTAAGAAACCTATTAGTGAATCAACTTTTTGCAGGACCCTCGTAGGAGAAACTATTGTCTAAGTAAGTAGTTGTCTAACTAGGCTACGTGGCCAAGTTAGGTCAAGAGAGGTAAAATGTTATCAAATAAATACTGATTATAATCTAATTACTTTAAAAACAATGGTGCATTTGTATTTTTATGTGTTTTGATGATAAATATGTATATTTCTTTCACAATAAGTGTGCAGAACCTCCGTGAGAGCATAAATTATTTTCATGAAATTTAGATTATCAGAACACTTACTCTATTTAATTTAACGGGCAATATAATTATCAACACAACAGTCTGGCATTACAAAAACACGCCTATTCAAATATATAGAAAATTTCACCTCAAAAATCTGAAAATTTTCAGACAAAAAGAATCTGCTATTTTTCATATTTCTGCTCAAAACATAGATTGTGGGTACTTGTTAGAACCGCCTCGCCGAGGCGGTTCTAACGAGTGCCCATAATCTATGTTTTTGAGTAAAATAAGAAAAATAATGTATACCTCTGTAAACCCCAGTTTTACTGTATAAAAGTTGGGTTTAAGGGGGTCAAAATTATATAGGCATGTTTTCATGATGGTAAAAACACAGTTTGAAATAAAAGTGAAGCTCCTGTGATTTTCGTTATATCAAAATCAGCTTCGTTAACAACCTATAATGCTTTTATCAATAGCCCAAATAAGCCAGCGCCCGTCAAAACCTACAAAAGACCTATGTGACCAGCAAAGACTCAGATCAGCCTGTAAATCAACACCTTAAAGCAAGGGTTCTTGTGTATCCGGATAGCCCGGAGGCTGTAGAAGACATATACGATCAGCGAAGACTCTGATCAGACTGTGCGGATGCGCAAATTGATCTGTGTCTTCGCTGGTCGCACAAGTCTTAATGTATGTTTTGTCGTGCGCTGGCTCAAATGTTATATGAAACCTGAGGAAAGGATCTTTGTGTCATATGTTAACCCACTTTAGTGCAGACCCTGATCAGACGCTACAGAATGACCGTTAGTACATTGTATATAGTATAATAACAGTTTCATAGTGTTTTCAGTGTATAGCTCATCTATAAATGCTGCGGTAAAGAAAAAAGAAACGTCTTAATAGATTTCACTTATTGTCTCACATATCTACCACTTGCACAAGGAGAGAGAGAGAGAGAGAGAGAGAGAGAGAGAGAGAGAGAGAGAGAGTTTCATTCTTCTTTTATCTGTTAATGTGATATTTATTTCAATTCTGTCACTTTTTTCTTTGTTGCCAATCTTTTCTTTTGTAATGATTCCGTTTGATGTATTTGTAAAACATTTGCATGGCCATTGTATCGTGAAAGAAATAGGAATCTCTACATTGTTCATTCGCACACGCAATGCCTTATCCATTTTTTTCATGGTTCGGCTATATAATTCATTGTGTTTTAGGATCGGTGATACTCACAAAGTAATCACGTCTTTTCTAATTTCTACTTACAAACGTTGTTTCGTGGCACTGCCAGAGATAATAAAAAAAAATGTTGATTAGCTAGTGTAACAGTGATGCAGAACCAGGTTAAAGATCCCAACAGCTCAGCTGTTGATGTTTCCTAGGTGTGCTTTTGTTTAAGGTTTTTGTTTTTCCTTTTTGTTTCGATGCAGTGCTATCTTTAGTTGTCCCATGTTTTAAACCTTAAACGGTTGTAGATGAAGGGCTATTTACGGGGATTGTCTCGGTAACTCCATATTTATTGTTTATCGCGTATGTACATTAATTGCATGCGGGTTTCCAACATCGCCAGTACGACAGATGCGACGAGCGGTGACCGAGACAGTCATATCAGAAGTAAAGATAGAGATTCCCAGATAATACTACAATCACGGGCACAGCCTCTCCAGGGCACCGGATAAATATGTTTCCGAAAACGGTATCATAAAAGCTAGAAGAAACAACCCCAGATATAACGTCTTGGAAAGTACAAAATTAAATCTATCTTGAAATGGCGCTTAAACCTGGCTTAACTAGCGCCAAACCCGCTCCCTTTCTCCCTTAGGGAGATTGTTTTTCCTTTTAGGGTAGTCCCTGTTAGGAAGGGGATTGACGTGCTTTATTGCACGCAAACAGGAAGTCGTACTAGCTTTCTCCCCTGTAATAAATGGTGAAAAATCTACTCAGTATGTATCAATTGGCTTTTAACGTAAACCTATGTATGTAAAATATAGAATAGAAAAAATCATTCGACAAAATGCATACAGCTCCTGATGAGAAGAGATATCGGGTAAATATTTCAGTTTCTTATTTCTCCATTAAAACATTCGTTGTGGGAAACCATCAGAAGCGCCTCGTGCGCTTCTGATGAGTACAAAAACACATGTTCTCATGGAAAAAGTGCCTCATCTGGACCGGTTACTTTCGGTTCTGTTATCACTTAGTTTATTCACCTTCCTATGATAACAGACAATGTCAACATAACTAATATGTCTAAACTACACAGACCCATTTGGTGCATATAAATCATTTATGTAAATTGGAATCTTGCTTGTATAAATTTGAAATCGTAAAATTGTCTGACGCACATTTTACTGCATAATTAACCGTAAGCACGCTTAAGGCAGATGACCAACATTTTATATAGTTTCAGCTCACCTGGACCAATAATCGGGATGAGCATTAATGATCCTTTTCCACTCGTCGAGCGTGCGTCCATCCTTCATACGTCTTCAATTAATGTTTTGGTTGTATCGGTCTGAAATCATTAAACCATTTGTCATACAAACAGACCACATAATTAACCATAAGCATGTTGAGGGCATAGTTTTAGCCCACATAAGCCAATACACAGGATGAGCAATAATTACTTCTTACCACTCATCGTCCGTATGCCGTCCGTTCACATCTTAATTTCATGCAGCGCCTCCTAGTGTTGAGGAGCGAAAGATTGCTAAAATGGTCGTTGTCCCACCAATAAGATGGCCGCGATACCAAAATACATGATTTAAAAGTTTGGTTTAAACAATATTTTATTGTTTCAATTACATGAAAATTAGTTTCACAACATTAATGTGTCAGGATCAGACGGTAAGCTTAAAGCTTATACATGTCATTTCCTGAATCATACAACATGAACAAAACATATGTGAATGGTAGATATTGTTTATAATGAGAGCGAGAGAGAGAGAAAGAGAGAGAGAGAGAGAGATAGGGAGAGAGGGAGAGAGAGAGAGAACATTTGCAATTTCAACAATACTAGGTACAGAACACTTAGTAATATGTTTTTGATATGGTAAGATATTAAAATCAAATTTGTTATTACTGATTATAGACAGTCTCAGTGTGAGGACTTCAACTATAGCAAGTTCTTACCACATATCTCTGAGCAACATATACATCGTGCGCATAACATTATGACATTTTACTTTGAAAAGAGACAGTGCCAATGTTCTATGTAAAAAAAAAAAAAAAAAAAAAAAAAAAAGAAGGGAAGAAAGGATGTTGACCGATCCCAGTTTGTGCTACTCAACGGGTGTTATTATAATAGATAATTTTACTAGAAGCTGGGACTTATAATTGTAGCATGTGATATTATGAGCTATTGCACGAACCGTTTGGATTTGATAATAAAGTCTTGTACTTTTAAGAAAAGGAGCTCGTTATCATTATCTGGTGCATTTTCTTTTCCAAATAATAAGTCATGAACATTGTGTGATGGTAATAGATCAGATAGGTATCTGTTCCTGACATCTGCATACTTAGGGCATGTGTAGAAAAAATGGAATGCACTTTCGAATCCACCACAAGAACACGACGGATTAGGCACGATGTTTTTACGGAAGAGATCCGAGTTGAGTGAGCTGCATTCCATGCGAAGTCTGCCCTGAAGTATCTGTCCTATTCTAGATCCAGCATTAAAATACTTGGGTGGCGCCCTTAGATCCCTATTTAGTCTGTATTTGAAGGAGGAAACTGTGCTGGCTTCTTTGACATTATCTGGAAGGTCGTTCCACGCTCTGATGGTAGAAGGAAAAAAAGAGTTGAAGAAAAGGTTTGTATGTGCATGAATAGACCGGATATCATTTGCGTTTCTGAGACTGTAGGTTGTACGTTCTTGTACAAGAGGCGGTAAGAGATTACTTAGGTAATCTGGGACCAGGCTATTAACAATTTTATAAAAAATAACTAATTTGTGTTTCTGTCGTCTGTCGTGAAGTGATTCCCACCCTAGGTCTGCTAGCATTTTTTCAATGCTGCAGAGTTTTGTTGCACCTGATACGATTCTGGCGGCTTCATTATGAATGCATTCTAACTGCCTTTTGCAGTCGTTTGAACAATTGTCCCATACAGAGTCGCTATATTCTAATAAGGGCCGAACGTATGCTGTGTATAACTTTTCAAGAGCTAGCCTACTAATTTTAAATTTAAGCGCTCGTATAATATTTAATCTCTTCCAAGCAGTATCAGTAATATTATTTATATGCTCGGACCAAGTACATGAGCTAGAAAAAGTAATACCTAGATGTTTGTGGGTAGAGGCTTCTTTTAGTGTAATACTATTCATTTCAAGTGGCGGATGAAGTTGAGGTTGCAGCTTTCTAGTTATAAGAAGAGAGGTTGTCTTTGCAGGATTAAAGTCAACTAACCAGTCAGCTGCCCATTTACTTATAGTATCTAAATCAGTATTCAGAAGATGAGCGGCAGTTACTGGGTTATCGACAACAATATATAAGCTAGTGTCATCAGCAAATAAACGTATAGAAGAAGTAATACCATTAACAATGTCGTTTATATAAATGAGAAAAAGTAAGGGACCGAGGATAGATCCTTGCGGAACCCCAGCTAGGACAGAAGCCCAGTCTGAGGTTACACCATTTAAAACAACTCGCTGTCTCCTGTCAGAGAGGTAACTTTTGAACCACTGTAGAAGATCTCCAGAAATCCCAATATGCGAGAGTTTATGTAAAAGTCCTTTGTGCCAGACTCTGTCAAAGGCTTTGCTTATATCACAAAAAACAACTCTGACTTCTTTTCCACTGTCAACCGCTTCAATGAAAGTATGGTAAGTATGTAATAACTGGTAAGTAGTAGAATCACCTGCAACAAAACCAGACTGGAAAGGAGTCAAAAGATTATATTCAACTATGTAGTTATAAAGGTGTTTGTGCACACAACGTTCCATAGTTTTTCCTATAGGGCTAAGGAGGGAGATGGGTCTGTAATTTTGGGGAAGAGACTTATCTTCCTTCTTGTGAATTGGTGTAACATTAGCTTCTTTCCAGGAAGATGGGAAATAACCTTGACTCAGTGATCTGTTAAAAACAATGGAGAGAGGGTTCGAAAGAACAGAAGCGCCTTCCTTAAGAAGGCGAGGACTCAAGAGGTCTGGACCGCATGCTTTACTCACATCCAGTTTAGAAAGAACATCAAAAACGTCTTGATGTGTTATAACAAATGAGGATAGAATTGTATGTTGGGGTCGAGGTAGAGGTGGAACGTTTTTGTCGTCGTCTGCAACTTTAGCTTGCGATGAAAAGTAATTATTTAGCATATTGGCTTTATCAATGTCACTTTCAGCGTGTTCGTTATTATATATCAAATTGGGAACGTTTGTTGAGTTACGACATGTTTTGAGAACTTGTTTAGATGTCTTCCAAAACAATTTCGAGTTTGAACTTGCGCTAGATAGCAGACCTTCAAGTTTATCAAAATACTCCTTTTTTGATTTTCTTATTTCATTTACTACTCTGTTTCGAAGTGTTTTGTATTTTTCCAAAAGAAACATATTAGAAGTTTTCTTATATTTTTTAAAGGTGCGTTTTCTTTTTCTGATAAGGCGTTTTATATGACCCGTTATCCATGGATTCTCATTTGGCCTGATGGTAACTATTTTGTTAGGTATAGATTCTTGACTTGCTTGCATAATGCAGTCTGCTATACATAAAACGTTGTCATCAATATTTGAGTTTGATTCAATCTTGTTTTGGAGATCGTAATTAGTTAGCTGTTCTCGATATTTATTAAAATCAGCAAGTGGGTAATTCCATACCCGTCTTTTATACGATTTGACTGTTGGGCGTAAAAACTTTAAGAGCACAAGTACAGGACAATGAAATCTTATCTGGTCAGGTATGAATGAATCTGCAACTCCACTAGTAACGATGCTGGTTGTGTTTCGCACCAATATTAAGTCGATCAATGAAGCCGAATGTTCGGTGAAATGCGTTGGTTCGCGTATCAGCTGGTTTAGATTGTACTGTTGTATTAACTCTTTCATTTTATTGTTTTCGTTTGAGAACATGTTAAAGTTGAAGTCTCCCGTGATTAAGATATCTACTATGTTAGTACTGTAGGCTCTGTCAATGCTTTCATTTATTTTGTTAAAGTAGTCTGTATTGCTGTGTGGTGGGCGATAAAATCCCCCAATCAGTATCTTTTTGGATTTAATGGTTATTTCTACCCAAACAGCTTCTAAATCTTGCATTTCCAAATCTATTCTGCGTTTGCTTTGTATACTATCTCTTGTATATATCAGGACTCCTCCTCCGGGACGATCACACCTGTCTTTTCTGAAAGGTGACTTGAAATTATCAAGAATAAGTTTTTCATTCGGTGTGTCTGGTTTCAGCCAGCTCTCGGTAAAGACAAGTATGTCGTATGCTATTGACTCGCACTTTATTATGTCGAGTTTAGGAAGTATGCTCTGGACGTTAAGGTGCATGAGACTGAGATGGTTAGCCAAGTAGCTAAATGAACTGTCGGAGCTGGTGGTTGACGTGGAATCTGATACACCGTTGACAGAGTCTGGACCAGGGTTTGGATGAATATCTCCACTTAGTAAAATGAGTGTAATAACAAAGAGAACTGAGACGTTTGTTGCCAAGTAAAATATGCAGAAGCTAGTAAATTTGAAATTATCGTTTAAAGGCTGCTGTGTGCGCCGGTATGGATACCTAATATACCTGTATACTTCGTTACTGCGCTGAAGTGCTAGTGAGATGCTCAAGCATGATGTACTGATGTTATGGTCGCCTCGTTTAAATGTCAGGAACATGAATAGAATAATTATATGGAATTTATTATGTGTAATTTTCTTATCCGCGCCCAGCCGCAATGTCTGCGATATACCGAAGAAACCACCGGGACCTGCTGATTTAACAGTACTAGGCATTGTTGGTGCTGCATAATAGAAAGTGTAGATAAATCAAGACAAGTCCCGTCGGCAAGTTCGGAACATCACAGATTCTCAACCATTGCACCAGTATTATGGACACTTCAGATAAGCGTGTTGCACAAACGATGAAATTGGTCAACAAGAGCACAGAAGATTGAAGAAAGAAATCGAAAGTAAACAGAATGCATACAACAAACATAACTGCGGTCACGTGACCTCGGTGAAACCAAAAACTCTAAATTTTATGGTACAATAATCTTATTCCATATAAAAATAATTTCATAAGAAGGAAAACTGGAAGGAATGTTATGAAAGTGTAGGATTAAGTGGGTACAGTGGTAAACTGTAAAATATATTCAGGCAGATAAGGCAGTAGGATGGTAGGTTAGTTGTTTTTTATATACATAATTAATAAAATAAGTGGGTATGCAAATAATATGTTTATATATATGCAATTAGTTACGAGTATTTAGGCAGCTTTTGTGTTGACATGCAGGTAGGTGATCAGACTGGCTAAAGGGGCATATATGTAGGTACAGTGGTGAAGTGTGAAATATGTTGAGGTAGATAAGGTAGTCGGATGGTAGGATAATTATATGTATATAAGTAAGAAAATAAGGTGGTATGCAAGTAATATGTTTGTATATATGTAAGAAGTTCTGAATATTTGGGCAGCTCTATTTGGACAAGCAGATAGGTGATATTTAAAGCAGATTTAAAAGTTTAATTCCTAGAACTGAAAATATGCATATACAAAGTATCATCCGAGTCTTTGCTCTCCGTTCATACATTCTGTAGTAGCCAATGATTCTGTTAGCGGACAGGGAAGCCCTTGATCAGAGCACGGGTGTGCAGGCTGATCTGGGTCTTTGCACATGCCCGAAGACATGGTTTCAAATGGCACGGCAATTTTCTTGCCGATACATTTACATTGGGAATATGTTAGAAGGATGTTTTCTCAAAGAT
The DNA here is from genome assembly GCA_964016985.1 of Anodontia alba. Lineage (NCBI taxonomy): Eukaryota > Metazoa > Mollusca > Bivalvia > Lucinida > Lucinidae > Anodontia > Anodontia alba. Next base: position 102,157,738 of record OZ024826.1, on the reverse strand, counting down.
CTTGATGATTATTGAATGAAATATTTAACATATATATCGCAAGACTTCAGGGGATTGTCGGTCCCAGCCGTTTCCCGATATACATATATAAATCCTGAAATAGATTCTATAGAAAAGTTTCAGTCAAAAGCCTTCTTTTAACTCGCACGATTGAGATGACAAAAGCACTCTGAAGTGATAAATTCTGGGTTTAAGTATACAAGAAGATTGTCCGCTGGAGCTATCTGATTCGTAAAAGTATGATCATCGTTTGAAGCAAAGCCATATCAATTAAACGAAATAAACAGAATGGCATTATTGAGTCTGTTTATCAACATTTGTGTCAAATGCAATACTTTTCAAACCCTTAGTGGCGAGATTTTCTATTTTCAAATTAAACCAACTGAGCTACATTAAAGTGACATTAGACCAAGGAGTATATATTTACGTGTAAGATCATGACAAAATCTGGGCTAAGTTGTTCAAAGCGTCGTTAGCTTAACGAGCTCGTTAAGGGTCATTTCGTTAATTATTTTAGCGGATTCAATATACAATATTCTGATATTTGTTTTTGCTGAAAAAAGTGAGTAGGTTTTGCAAAAGCTACTCACATTTTTTCAGCAAAGAATTTCAGCATATTTGCATATCACTCGATGGAAATTTTAACGAATCGTTAACTAACGACATCGTTAGTCTTGAACAACCGGGCCCTGTAAAACAATAGTATAAAAATGTAAGTGAGGCTACTCAGGAAATGTTGCAATGCAGCACAATCTTCCTGAGGCACAAAAAGAAAGAGAGGTTAGGAATAAAGAATGACAAAACCAACTCCACATATGGGACCATCGACGAATGAACAAAGAAAAACTGCAATAGAAGAATTGCTGCTTTGGAAGAGTTAGAAGAAACACGACTACGGGATTAAAGCAGTTTTACTCGTGCATAATCTCGCCCTTAAATCTAATGTAGCTCTAAAGTACAAACAAATTGTCGATCCGCATAGGAGTTCGTTAGCTCATCAGCGAAACATCATAGTCAAACACAATATAATAAGAAATAGAAAGGAAGGCAATGATCAGAAATTGATACAATTCCCTAACACCTTCCGTTCCAAGACACCAAAGGGAAGAAACGACGCACTTAAAGTAACAGCACCACAATCAAAACACTACAAGCAGAAAGGTAAAAGGACAGTTTCTTCCAAAAAATGACCAAATGGCTATCCAAAATAAAAATTGCACCAAGACAAACATGTAAAGACGTACAATGACATACAGTAAACCACATCAGAAGCACCGCCTTGGAAAGGCTAGTAAATTACTACGTGGCCACAACCGTCGTCCTTAGTTCTGCCGTGGTATACATAAGACATTGTTAAGTCCGCGTGAAGGGTTCCTAAATCATCAGTACAACATCTCCGAAAAAAAATAAAACTTAAACGAATACAGAGATGAAACAACGATGGGGACTCGGCAGCAAGAAATAACTGAAATGCTGAAGCAAAAGACAACCAACAGTAGGACTCCGGTGGCCCGACCAGAGCCAGAGCATCAGACACCAACCGACTTACTTAAAAGTCTTTAGGTCTAAGCCGTCATAGAGTCTGAGGCCTGACCCGCCGGCGTACAACCAAAGAGGGAAGCAAAGCTATTGACCGTGGTTGGGTAAACTACCATGCATGCAGTCTGTCGTATTACATTTATATTGTACCCAATCTTTATATATCAAAGAATAATTTTACGAAATTGAGTGCTTAAAACTGGGATGAAACAATATTAAGGAGCCAATAGCGATCTGAGGCCATAACACAAGAAAATACAAACAGGACTACGATGGGCCCAACCAAAGACACTGACAGTCAGGCACGAACCATTTGAAACGGACTGAGGAGAGATCCGTCATTTAGTCTGATTCCCGACTCACCGGCGTACAATTAAAGACAGAAGCAAAGTTATCACACATAATCGAGTTAACTACATATACCATGCATGCAGTTTGCCGCTAAATATTCATGTCGTAAGCTATCATTTTTGTAACGAGGACAATCCCAGCTAGCATTCTACGTAAATCTACATCGGACCGTCATCGGCCCGTCAGCTACCCTGACGGGCCGATGACAGCCCGATATAGATTTACGTAGAATGCTGACTGGGATCTTTTTAAATTGTACCTGAAATTCAATTTAGAAAACAATCTTTCTGAATATGTATACAGTTTCCTTTTAAATATACATATAGGTTTATCTTTATACAGGTAAAAATCAGTAAGCAATGTTTGTCTAACTTTTACCTAATGATTTTTACCTGAAATTTTGCTTTCCCTAGTTGTCACCCGCTTCTGCTGAGGAGTCGATTGATGCATGCCAAAACATGAATAAAGATTAAAGCACTGGTGTTGATTCTGTTTGAAAAGGGACAATGCCTTTCCCAGAACTTACATATTTGAAATTAAAGGGCACTTAATTGGTGGTCCTATCAAGAGAAAATGGAAAAACTGTACAATCGAGTCTTGGTTGAAGGTATTTTGTTCAATCATTGTAAGAGTATTAAGAGAATATGCTTCCACTAATGCCCTTGGACACGTAAAAAAGAATATTCGTCTCTTGTCAAACCGGGGCACTTAACCCATTGTAGTCTGGAGACCCCTAAAAGGGTAACTGGCAAACAGTGCAGACCCAGATCAGACGCCACAGAACGCGGCGTCTGATCAGGGTCTCCACCGTTTAGAAATAGTTAGCCAATAATTTTCTCTATGAATATCTAAATCACATGGCCTGACATACCTAAAATCGAATATTAGAATCTTCCAGTATATAGTGTTGAGGAGTCTTTTTCGCCTACAATGGGTAACAACCGTTTTCTGGGGCTATATTTGTGTAGGGAGTATGTTCAGTAAATAAGCCGTAACGTCACAGATAAGCCAACGTACGACAAACACTACAAAAAAGACCTGTGTAATTAAGTAAATACTCAGATCAGCCTGTCCGTCCTCTCAGTATGGCAAGCGTTCTCGTTTATCCCGCTTTGAATAGCCCGGAGGCTGTATTAGGCATGTGTGGCCAACAAAGACTCTGATCAGACTGCACGAATGCGCAGGCTGATCTGGGTCTTCGCTGGTCGCACAAGTCTTATTGTAGGGGTTGTGGTGCGTTGGCTCAAAATGTATCTTCGAGCATGTGCGCCCAGTTAAGATTCAGATCAGCATGCATATTTGCTGGGCGTAATTTTGATAGCCAAGGAAGACTCTTACCAGACTGCGCAGATGCGCAGACTGAGTTGTTTCTTCGTTGGTTGCACATGACAGAAGGTATGGTTTCGCACATTGTGACTCAACTGTATTGCATTCAAACATTCATTTTGTTGGTAAAATTTGAAACTGCTTTGAGGATCAATGAATATTTTAATTTCCTGCGCTTCAGTAATTATACAGTTAACACTTAAATGGGCGATTTAGACCCATTTGTCTTGCTTCCTCTTTTTGTTTGTTTTTCTAATGACGAATAATACAATTGTATTCAAATTATCCCCATAAGGAGACTACCTGAATGACATGTAAATTACAGTTGTTCGAGACCTTGAAAATTAATAATCATCGGCTGATCCGTCACAGTAAATAAATACATGTTAGTCTCACTAAAGCATTGCACAACAGCTGCGAAGAGGAAACGCACACCAGATTTATGCAAGAGATCCTCCAATCAAGAGCGTATCTTCCCATGTATGATACGCAATGCAAGAAATAGGCAGTTGATGCCATTGACAACAGTAAAAATCAAAGGGCTGAATAGCCCTGAAATGACAGATTCTATGAGAAACTAATACATTCCAGGAAATCATTTTGCCCTTCATTTAAGCTTGTGAAGCTTCTCCGTCGAAAAAAAGAGAGAGAAAAAAAACAAGCTTCAGCGAACAACAAAAGCGCTGATCAGTCTGCGCGGACGCGCAGACTGATCTGCGCCTTTGTTGTCCGCACATGTATTAAAGCGAGTTTTCTCAGCGGCTCATATGGAGACTTGAACCATAGATCAAGCACAAATTGCACTACTTTTTGGTTGGTATCTGTTCAGTAGCGTACTAATATACACACATGGTCTACTTTTTTGCGCGGATTAATACAAAATTCAATAGGTCAAAGCCACTGTCTCTAAAACCGCGCGTCGCAACGAAGAATGACAGATAGAATCTGTCATTAATAAAAATGAAGATACCCAGGAAATGCCACAGTCACGAAGCACAGCCCTTCAGAGGCACCAAAGAAGGAGAGATGATGAACAAACCAAGATAAAACAATCGCCACATATGGAACCACTGACACACAAACAAAGAGGAAGTGTAACAGAGGAACCGCCTTGAAAGGTCAGTAGAAAAACTAATGGGCGGCTTAAACCAGTTTTATCCGCACGAAACCTCTTCCTTAATTCTGATGCAGTTCCAAATTACAGACATATGTTCGGTTCGTATGGAGGTCCTCTACTGGTGAAAAAAAAGGTAAGAGAAAAGTCCAGGGAGTGCCACAATCACAGAGGCCCTTCCCAGACATCAAGAGGAAGAGGAAACCGACAAATCCAAACAAGCACAAATCGAGCAAACGTACGAAAAGCACTAAGATTAGCTCTCTCTTCCACAAGCGAGGTTATCGCAATGCTAAAAGGACTGAAAAACACAAGAACAAAATGACAGAAGGTAAGACATAAAACAAATCGCCTCGTAGAATAAACCACAAGGCAACAAAGAGTAAGACTAACACCGGGACCACCGCCTTAAAACGGTCAGTAGAGTAAACCATCGTGGGGTTTAAAACACTTTTACAGCTAGCCAACTTCACCCTGAGTCCCGATGCTACTCTTAATACAGAAATACATAAAAATTCGGCAGTCTTAGATCAGCCTATTTCGACGTTCGTTACCCACTCACAGAACTACTGCTTCTGTAGATGTCAACAGCGTATCACATCAGACCCACGTATGCACAGCATTACGAAAACATACCTATATATTTTTGACCCCTTTAAACCCCACTGTTATATAGTAAAAGTGGGGTTTACAGGGGTATACATTATTTTTCTTATTTCTGTTCAAAAACATAGATTGTGGGTACTCGTTAGAACCGCCTCGCCAAAGCAGTTCTAACGGGTACCCACAATCTGTGTTTTGAGCAGAAATATGAAAAATATCAGAATTGATCATCTGAAAACTTTCAGTTTTTGGACGTCAAATTTTCAATATATTTGAATAGGCTCGTTTTCGTAATGGACTGTTCTGACTTTCCTTGCTCGCCTATGGCATAAGAGCTCTTCGTGCGTTGTACTTGATATTTGCCGCAACGTGAGAAAACGTACCTTCTGACACGTACGCCCAACGAAGACCCGCGCAGTCTGATCGGAGTCTTCGTTGTCCACATGAAGACACGTTGCATCCTTGTCTATCCAAAATGCACATAGTGAAGATTCTGATCAAACTATGCGAATACGCAGACTGGGCCCAGTTGTTTAAAGCGTCGTTAGCTTAACGAGCTCGTTAAGGGCCATTTCGTTAACTGTTTTAGCAGATTCAATATACAATATTCCGATATATTTGCTGAAAAAATGTGAGAACTGCAAAAGCTACTCACATTTTTTTAGCAAAAAAATTCAGCATATTTGCGTATCACTCGATGTAAATTTTAACGAATCGTTAACTAACGACATCGTTAGTTTTGAACAACTGGGCCCTGATCTTTATCTTCGCTTGGCACATATTACTGTAGGTACGTTTTCTGACATTGCGGCTCATGTAAAATGTATATATATACTGTCGAACTTCAATGGCTCGAACATCATTGGGACTATGGAAATTTGTTCGAGATATGGGTAGTTCGAGCCACTGAGGGTTAATTATGGCGCAAGGTCAGGAAGCAAATAGTGATTAAATAGAGACTTTTTTCGATCCTCTATACAATAATTGTATGTTGAGTGCACTCGTTAGAATCGCCTCGATGAGGCGATTCTAATGAGTACACACAACATACAATTTCATGATAAAATCAGAACATTTACCTAAATATTTGTTTTCTGGACCTATCGGAAGAATTTCATAGGGACTCAAAAACGAGTTCGAATGATCCATGGTAAACGAGCCATCGGTGTTCGAGCTATTGAGGTTTTATTGTATTACGAAATCAAGTGCAAACATTGATGACCCAGATCAGACAGAGCTAATAGCTAGAATTACTTCGACCTTCACTTTCACAAATGTGAACTGTATTAGAATAGACTGTTCTTACACACACACACTCAAACACACACACACACACACACACACACACACACACTGATCAGCACGAGAAAACATATGTATGGAAACACAAGTGCACTTATATAGAATACAAATATAGAGGATCTTACATGAGTGGTCATTTGATATGAAATTTATTAAACGAGCCTTCGGTGAGTTTCAGAAATTCCATATGAAATGACCACAAGTGTAAGATTCTGTTTATCATATTGGATTTTATTGCCTTTAAAGCTGACATTTGTTCAACAGAAAATGCATGGTTGACATGGACGTCGTCATGACGTTACTTGTTCCCGCCAAAGTGTTATGTAACGTGTAGTCATACGACTTTTATAACATGACGTTATCCATTGATTAACCGCAACGTCATATGATAAAAGATCATATATCATGTATCATTTAGTAAAACATATTTCCTCAATGTAAAAGATGATCTATAAGCACGTTGAATATTTTAAACTCTACACGAATATATCCCGAATTGTCCTATTATAACTGTACCAAATCAGAGTGAATGTAATACTTAAAAGAATTTCCCGTCCGAAAAGGCGTCGACTGCAAAATGAAAGCAGTGCTCTCAGATCATTACGAGAACACGCCTATTCAAATATATTGAAAATTGCACCACCAAAAACTGAAAGTTTTTAGATAAAAATTCTGATATTTTTTCTTATTTCTGCTCAAAACATAGATTATAGGTACTCGTTAGAACCGCCTCACCGAGGCGGTTCTAACGAGTACCCACAATCTATGTTTTTGAGCAGAAATAAGAAAAATAATGCATACCCCCGTAAACCCCAGTTTTACTATATAAAAGTGGGGTTTAAGGGGGTCAAAATTATATAGGTATGTTTTCGTGATGTACTTGTTAAAGGTGGCGGTAATTATCAGGTCTATCTATTATCCTTAATACGTACAAGGAGAAGGCACTGATTTTTCATGGGACTGGAAAAAATACTGTTAAATGGCATTGCGTAGAAATAAATTCGACTAACCTAGCTGGTGGAATCTGACATACAAAAGAAGAAAACCAACAAGTACAGAAATTTTGTTATTATCATATTATATCCGATTTTAGGTGTTTACAATCGAGCCAAAGTAGACAGAACTCAAAATTTCCGTAAGGTTGTTGTCCACGTGACCAATGAAATCAAACCGCTTGTTTGTACGAAATCCTGGTAACGGTTATTTATAGCCGCGCTAATCTTGTCGCTATGACGTCAGAGTGCAATGTAAAGAAGGTTATATGTAAAACCTCGACTTGGACATTGGCAAACAGTACAGACCCTATACAGACGCCGCAGAAGGCGGCGTCTGATCAGGGTTTTCACCATTTGCTTAAATTTCAGGAAGTTAAGGGTTAAATGGAACAGTCTACAGTCGCCATTCAGGACCATTTTTCCAACCTACACTCAGATACAATCGACCCGCCAGTGCTGTCAGTGCTGTGATTCATGACTATAATTACTCTAGATACTGAACGTAGGTAACCTTTAGTGATGTGCTCTAGAACAAGTCCATTGAATTGCATTTAAGGTAAATAGATACAACTCTAAGGGAGACCTCTCTGTCAACATTGTTTTTTTTTTTTTTTTTTTGTTTTTTTGTTTTTTTTTTTAAAAGGCTCTTCTCTAAAAGGAAAGAATTAGCTCCCCTTCGGAGCTTACTCTTTTATTTTTTTTATTTATTATTATTATTTTTTTTTCAGATTGGACTTGTAAAGCAAACAGAAAGTTACAAATTAAAGTTGTCCCTATTTCAAAATAACAAAAGGTACAACCAAAAATTAACCAAGTTTACCAAATCCACGTAAATATGAAAGTTAAAAAGCAAACATTGTGCAAATCCTGACTTATCTGTTCTTTTGTATATTGATCCCGAGTTTGGACATTCAGGCCGCATAAACAGCAACGGTCAGTACACGAACTTAATAATAACACGGACTTTCACTTTAGGTAGCATTCCTTTTACTGTTAAATGAAACACCACATAGTCCTTTTTGGAAAGATTATTTAAAAGAAAGAAAATATTAAACAGAGATTTCTGTATGTCATATCTGCTTAACTATTTCAATCCAAGAAAAGCTTGTTTCAGTCAAACTATGCATGTTTTGGAATTCCCCAGCAAACCAAATGCTGAGCAAAAAATCAAGCTTACACTCTTTTGAGACCGTGGTATGCTCCAGTCAATAAATGACTTAACTGTTCAGCTGCTAAAACATGTTTCCTTATGATGCAATGCCATAAGTAGAATATCTCAGACGACCGCATGTCAAATACAGCAAAACAAAAATGGCTTATTAAATGAGTCGATTCACCCCTACCCCTGGTAGCTTTACTGCTGAACGTTCTAAGGCGGTAGTTCTGATCTTAGTTATTCTTGGTTGCGGTTTGTTTTTCATGTTTTGCCTTGTTTGTTTGTTATTTTCCATCACGAAAACACGCCTATATAATTTTGACCCCCTTAAACCCCACTTTTATACAGTAAAACTGGGGTTTACAAGGGTATACATTAATTTTCCTATTTCTGCTCAAAAACATAGATTGTGGGTACTTGTTAGAACCGCCTCGCCGAGGCGGTTCTAACAGGTACCCATAATCTATGTTTTGAGCAGAAATAGGAAAATTACCAGAATTTTCATCTGAAATGTTTCATATATTTGGTGGTAAATTTCTCAATATATTTGAATAGTCATGTTTTCGTAATGATGTCCAGCAGTCTGATCGACCTGTCGGGGAAGACAGAGCTAGAGCTTTTCTTTTCTTTGGTGTTGGCTTATGAACGGGCTGTCATGGTTTGTTTGCTCTGCCTCTTAGTTCATTATGACCATTCCTGAACAGCTTTTATACTATTTTTGTTATCGTCTCATGTCTAGTGTAGGTACTAAATCATCATTGACATGGGTACCAAGACCGCAGCTGAAATGACAAGCTTGGCTGTACATTAAGCGAATACTTGCACATAACCTCCCTGCGGAGGTGTTGCAATATCAGTGGCTAGACAGATTTTTGATAATTCACCTTGATCGAGATTGAATTTAGGTGCACTTTTTTAGCATTTTTGTTAAAATTGCATTTCCCACAGAGATTTCAGCGACAGTTTTCTTAAGCTAATGGACATTTAAAGGCGTCCATTTATGGCTTTCAATGACAGAAGTTATATATACCCGGAGAAAAATGTCAGCGAAGAACGTATATAAAGAAAGAGAAAAGGTTTTTTTTTCTCTCCAACATTTGCATTGAATTTACTTTTGCGTGTTTGCGAGTTTGTTGGACAATTTTCAATATAGTTCATTAACTTATGAATATAAAGGGCAAAGCCACCCCTAGCCGACACACAACGTTGAAACAGCGTCGATTCATTGTTGATTCAAGTTTTGACATTGAATCAATGTTGAATCGACGTTGTTATACGTTGTGTGCCTGCTGGGACACTTTCATGGTCAGAAACTCGAATAAAATGTTTGGAAAAGGGTTCCATTCTTCAAGGTAAAACTTTGCTCCCAAGGGGAGATAATGCTTTCCTTTTAGAAGAAACTCATTTCAGAAGGTGGATGGTGTACAGAAAAGCAAAGAGGAAGTCACAAAAATTGTGTCCCTTGTAAAAATTGCGGAAAGTCTAAGAAGTGTAACCAGCCTTCTTAACATGATACTGATACTTGTTTGCTATAGTCACAGTCTTTTTGATACAATTTCAAGCCATTGTTCGACATGAAACTGGCCCCGAGGTTATAAAACGTTTTCCATGCTCAACTCAGCTGAGCATGAAATTTTCTCTGCTAATAATGTTGAAAATGCCAACAAAAGTTGGCATTTTCAAATTTATTAGCAGAGAAATTTTCATGTTCAGCTATGTTTAACAAAGAAAGAATTTGCAACTGCTAGTAATTTGGAATTTATTAGCAGGACAAATTTCATGCACAACTGAGTTGAGCATGAAAAAAATTTTATAACCTCGGAGCTTGGTGTCAACCGTTTGAGCTGATGTACAGCATTTTCTATAATATTGCATGTGCGCCCAGCGAAGACTGAGATCAGCTTACGCCTCCGCATAGGCTGATAAATGTCTTCGTCGTCCGCATGAATACGCTTTATATCCTTGGCCAGTGACAGGGTGCCCTGCCAGGACTCTAATCAGACTGCGCTGAAGCGCACGCTATTCTGAGTCTGCGCAGTGCTTTAATAAAAACAATTGCCTGGCCTGGCTCATTTATGATCACAAGCGTGTATAGAATGGTTTGTGTATTTTACGGAAACACCACAATGAGAAATATAATATAGTCAGCTGTAGAGAATGGTGTTTTCCTGGGTATAGTACGACAACATTAAACTGAGACATTAGCATATTCCGTGAACACAATTCGGTAATCATCAATTTCCGAATGACAAAGTTAGTCGTACATTGAGGTACACCAAAAGATATGAAGTATTCAGTTAGTCTAATGGATAAAACGGTAAGGCGCTAAATTGCCAATGTCAGTGGTGGGTTCGAATGTCAGCAGAACCTCGCGAAATGTGTGTGTGTTTTTTTTTTGTTGTTGTTGTTGCCTGTTTATGAAGACTTATGTGTCTCAATATGTTACATTCAGGTATATTATATAATCAGGCCAGTATTTTCACGAGTGCGAAGCACGAGTGAAAATTTTAATGCTTTGTTTACACGAGATGAAAATATTTGTGGTATTTACAAAAAAAAACAACAACAAATTTTCGTTCTTTTTTATTGTTTTCCTGACGTCGTAACTGACTCCACCAAACAAAACAGAAACATTATGACGTAGACATTGAGTGCTTGCCAGAAAGAGCTAGAAAAACCTGACCATCTGTTTAACTCTGGAAGTAAATGGGGTTGATTTTATGAGAATTATGTCCATTTGTAAGTTTGACACATAGTTAGGGCATAGTGTTTACAAACATGTTTACAGTTTCCCAGTAGTTGTTTTTTGACTGACCGTTCCAAGGCGATTCCTCTGTTTCAGTTCTTCTTTGTTTGTGTTTCGGTGGTTTCATCACGAAAACATACCTATATAATTTAATTTTGACCCCCTTAAACCCCACTTTTATATGGTAAAAGTTATAGGGGTATACATTATTTTTCTTATTTCTGCTCAAAAACATAGATTGTGGGTACTCGTTAGAACCGCCTCGACGAGACGATTCTAATGAGTACCCACAATCTATGTTTAGAGCTAAAATATGAAAACTATATCAGATTTTTATCTAAAATCTTTCATTTTTTGGTGGTAAAATTTTCAGTATATTTGAATAGGCTTGTTTTCGAAATGTCGTATGTGGCATTGTTTACTTATTGACTTATCCTCATCTCTCCTTCTTTTAGTGCTTCGGAAAGGCAGTGCTTCGCTTTTGTGGCATATTACTTATACTGCTTGGTTAATATATAATAATATATAATAATTATTTTCTATTCACATGTATGCGTTTTTCTGCTCTCTGTTTGGTGGAACAATTTCATGCATTTCTCGATGAAACACAAACATCTGATGAGGCACTTCTTGTGATAAAACCCAACACCAGGGACGATACGAGTATTTCGCCGATAATCCCGCTTACATTCTGAGAAAAATGAGAAAATAATCATTAGCTTAGGGGTCTACATCACATAATCTTGTTGATGTAATGCCACCTTTAGTCGTCGACGTATATAAAACAAGATAAAATATTTTGACGTAAACGTCTAAGTACAGGCGCAAATTTTGTTCTTGATTACTTAGAGATATAAGGGACAATTATATACTAAAGTTTAATGAATTTTCAAAGTAACAGGTAAAATCGAACAACAATGTGATTCTTTAACTTTCACTGCCAAAGGCGATAATAAGAGGTTTTTGCAAAGAGCATAGATCCAGACGAGACGGCTCATATGAGCCGTCTCATCTGGATCTACGCTGTTTGACATTCAGTCTTTCAACTTTACGTATAAACTTCTTTTCAAGCGATAGGTTGTTAAAAAAAGAAAAGCAGACGACAAATGCCGTCTGAAATTTGGCACCGAAAGAGTTAATGTTTGCTTTTATTAGGCTTTATGAAATTTCTTGATTGAAATGAAAATAAAATAGTCATTAATACACAGTTTGTTTTAAGATATTTTATTTTATATATATATTTTCCGGGATAGTCACAAACCGACGTCCCGGCAAATATAAAAAGGATCGGCCTGAAACTGTAGGAGGAGTTGCGCGTACAAGGTACATGTACATACTCCCTATACATTTCTGTAGTATTAGGGCTCGAAAAAAGTCTAAGTTAAAAATACAAAAAATGTAATACAAAAAATAATTTCAGGAGTCTGAAAAAACAATATGCATATCTTCAGACCATCCTAAAAGCGCCTGTAAAGTTTCAAAAGGATCGGCCTGAAACTGTAGGAGGAGTTGCGCGTACAAGGTATATACTCCCTATACATTTCTGTAGTATTAGGGCTCGAAAAAAGTCTGTTAAAAATGAAAAAATGAAAAAAATGTGATAAAAAATAATTTCAGGATTCTGAAAAAACAATATGCATATCTTCAGACCATCCTAAAAGCGCCTGTAAAGTTTGAAAAGGATTGGCCTAAAACTGTAGGAGGACTTGCGGGCAAACAAATGGTGGGGGCGCTGACGGACGAACGGACGGACGGACACTCAAAATTTCAGAGAATATAACATAATACCCCGCCACTTTTTTGGTGGCGGGGCATAAAATACTGAGCTACTCTTCTTTCTGCAGAAAGCTAAGCGAAAGTCCTTGGAATGCATCTGACAAAAATCGAACTAACCGACATATCACGTAAAAAACGAACGCTCGATCAACCACGCACACACTGTGGTAAACAGTTGTCATCAAAATCTTTGGTAAAAGCCTTGAAAAACACTTGTGTCAAGCAATTCAAAACAGTTTTATAATAAGGTCGCGTCATTTAAAATGATTCTTCGGAACATGGGCAGACAGCGTATTCCCAGATCGGCTTGCCGATCCACGCTGACGCACCAGGCATTACGAAAACATGCCTATTCAAATATACTGAAAATTTTACCACTAAAATCTGAAACGAGTACCCACAATCTATGTTTTTGAGCAGAAATAAGAAAACTAATGTATACCCCTGTAAACCCCAGTTTTACTATATAAAAGTGGGGTTTAAGGGGGTCAAAATTATATAGGTATGTTTTCGTGATGGCTTTCACTCTCCACTCAACCCTAGTCCTGCTCAACCCGGATATGTCCTACTATATATCATTATTATATTTTAACCAAGCAGTATAAGTAATATGCCACAAAAGCGAAGCAAACAGTGAAGATTCAGATCATCTGACTTCTTCAGAAGCCAACTGATCTGGATCTGCACTGTTGGTAGTTAAGTATGTGCATTTGTATCAACAATCTGGATCAAGTAATCTTATAGGCAGATAGTTAGAAGTGGGCGTAGCATCTAAATTTATTCAGCATGACAAAGGTTAAACAATTACAGTCATTAGATATTGCGAAATTTAAGGTTGATCCCTGTCTGATCGAATGCTTATGGTTAATACCAGAAAAGAAAACAAAGTCAACCGTAACGTGAGGAGACGTACCTTCTGACATGTGCGCCCAACGATTTCTCATATCAGCCTAAGCATTAGTCTGGCTCCAGTCTCATCTTATAATCCTGTTTGATAAGACTAGTAACAGCATTTATAGTCATGATATTGTTTTGTTTTTATTTTCATGGATTATTAAACAGGGCCCAGTTGTTCAAAACTAGCAATGTCGTTAGTTAACATATCGTTAAAACTTTGATCATTAAATATATCATATACGCTAATATTTTTGCTGAACAAATGTGAGTAGCTTTTGCTTTTGCCAAAGATACTCACATTTTTTCAGCAAAAATACCTTTGAATTAGATATTGTACTTAGTAGAACAGTTAACATTTTGACCACTTAAGAGCGCGCTAAGCTAACGACGCTTTGAACAACTGGTTCCAGGATTATAAGAAAAAAAAAACAACAACAAAATATTAAGTCACTGTAGACTGGTGCCAGTCCGTCTAAGCATGTGCGCAGTCAGACCAGAATCTTCGCTATTCGCATGAAGAAACTTTGCATCCTTGGCTATCCAATATGCGCCTAGTTCGCAGGCTGATCTGAAAATTCTCTAGGCGCACATATCCGAAGGTACGTTTTCTGACGTTGCGAATAAAATAAACATAACATTACGAAATCACGCCTATTCAAATATATAAAAAATTTCACCTCCAAAAACTGAAAATTTTCAGGTAAAAAACTCTTATATTTTTCATATATCTGCTTAAAACATAGATTGTGGTACTTGTTAGAACCGCCTCGGCAAGGCGGTTCTATTGCCGAGGCAGTTCTAACGAGTACCCACAATCTATGTTTTTGAGCAGAATGAGAAAAATAATGTATACCCCTGTAAACCCCAGTTTTACTATATAAAAGTGGGGTTTAAGGGGATCAAAATTACATAGGCGTGTTTTCGTAATGAATGGTGACATATCCTAGACAAGGTAAAGCTACATTAAAAGGATAACAATGCAACTGCGGCACGTGGATGGAAAATGAAGCACGCGCAACATAGGAAAACGGCGGATGCGCAGGCTGATCGGCGTTTTTTCGGTCGCAAATATCAGACGATACATTTTCTCGCATTTCGGTTTAAAAGCGGCAAACATTAGTTTTCCCACGGAGCTAAATTGACGTATGACGATCGCTCGTGAATGAAGTCAGACAGACCAGTCCATCAGTCTTCGGCTGAAATATTGACTTAATTATGTGTAAAATGATGTTAGCAAAATTTAGTAATGATGTGCCCCGAACAGAAATCGAACAATACAAATCTAATAAGGACTCATTTTAAGTTTCTGGACGGCGTCTGAATAAGCAATTAAACGCCAGATACGTCTGTTTTATCAAGGGAGTCACTACCAAGGGTTCCCATTACGAAAAAACATACCTATGTAAAATATCATAATTTGTAAATCTAAACATTGATATTTTTGTCATTTTTTCTCATTCTAGACGCTTCTAATGAGTACCCACAACATATTGTTTTATAAAAAAATAAATAAATAAATAAGAAAAAAATAAGAAAAAATAATAAAAAATAATAATAAGAGAAAAAATATTTATCTTGATACCCATCTTAACTAGAACTCTTACAAATTATTGTATTTCACTATATAATATCATAATAATGGGAAATGAGGAAGGTTGTGATATTAGGCATAATTGGAACGACTTATGCAGTAACAGTAGGTTGCTGGATGTAACAAATTACATAGCAATGTAATTTAATTGAAAAGCTGTTTATTGTGTTTTTTTTTTTTTTTTTTGTTTTGGGGGGGGGGGGGGGGGAGGGGGGGCGGGGGGGGAGGAGGGGGGCGGGGGGTATTTATTTATTTATTTATTATTATTATTTTATTTTATTTTTTTTTTGTTAGTTTTTTTTTTTTTTGTTGTTGTTTTTTAAACTGCTGCAAAAAAAAAAAAAAATCTGAAAATCTCCCCAATAATGTATATTTTACATAACCACATTATTTTTCACTATTGGGGACTTGGTGGTATACATAATATAGTATTGTTAGCGGAATGCTACCTTAGATGATATTGTTTTAATACGCAGGCTGATAACGTGATATTGAGAACATAGTTAGTAGCATATCTTAGGTTTAATGTTCCAGTAATGTAAACATAGGACAAGATTTGTATCATACGTGCAATGTATTGCTCACTAGTCTTTGTAGTGTGTACCCCCATGTTCCCTCATAGTGATTATAGCACTAGAGGAAGAAAAACCAGATGAAGGACTGTTTTTAAAGACGTTACGCCTCAAAATCAATTATTATTGTTATTATCATTTTTTTAATTATTGTTTTTTTTATTATTATCATCATTATTATCATTATTATTATTACTACTACTACTACTGTATAATTTTCAACCTATCAAAGCCAGGTACTTATTTTAAGCATTGCCGTCATGTGAAGATCGCAAGGGGCACAACAAAATCACACGAGAAGATATACCTGCAACAGTTATGTGTTATGTCTGCTATTACTGGAAATATACAGAAATACTTCCAGCTACAAACAAGACAAAATATTTCGACGTAAACGTCTAAGTACCGGCGCAAATTTTGTCCATGTTTACATAGAGATATGGGACATGGGTATACTAAAGTTTAATAAATCTTCAATGTAACAGGTAAAAATTCGAACGATGTCGTTAGTTTTGAACAACTGAGCCCTGGGTTTTAATACTGTGGAGAAAGTAAGCACATGAAAAGGGCATAAAAAGACAGATCTCCACGCGGACCGCATAAGCATATGCTTTTACCACTATGGAAGTTGAGGGAGATGGTTGGAATTCCGTAATCCCGTAAAGTTAGCTTAAACACCCCCCACCCCCCCCCCCCCCCCCCCCCGCCCTACTTCCCCAGTACTTCATTACTGACCTTTTTCAAGGCGTTACTTTTATTGTTGTACTTTTTGTAAAATATTCTGTAGTGTTTTACTTACAAATGCTGTTTTCTTTCTTTTCACAGTTATGTAAGGAAAAGATATATTCAGTTAAATTGGGTATCAGAGTTGTCACCTTTCTAGGTTCCCAACTGCTTGCCATCTGTTCTTTTTGTGGCTGTTTAACTGTATTCGTCTGTCTTTCTCTTTGATATTAGAACTGGATGTGGATCTGATTGTATTAGTTCCTGTGTTCTTCATTATTTATTTGGACACACTTGATAGATTTTCCACCTCCCTCTTGGCTTTCCTGCACACTAAGCCCCCTCTGAAAACGAAACGAAAGGAGACCAAATCCATTCCCGTTGAATTAAGCCCCTTTTCAGAAGGGATGTAAAATAATTTTGAGTTGTCTCCCCTGAAATGTATCCATTCACCTTAAATCGTTACGCTGAATGGTGGCTGATGTTTTACGACCAAAAAGACTGACAGAGGTAGACCGCATGCTTTTTAGAATCTATTTCCTAAAAATATGGAATACTTTCCATTTTGTTGAGGAGTCCTTGTCAGAAATAAGCAGGTATATCCAAGACAAAGTTGACTTCATACAATCGGCATACATATTAGCCGATGCGCGAAGACACAAATCAGTCGTGTAGCCCAAATTCTGATCAACTTCTTCTGACGGGCCGATAACAGTCCGGTGTAGATTTTGGTAGAATGCTAGCTGGGGTGGTGTCATTACGAAAACACGCCTGTTCAAATATATTGAAAATTTCATCACCAAAAAAACTGAAAATTTTCCGATAAAAACTTCTGATATTTTTCATATTTCTGCTCAAAACATAGATCGTAGGTACTCGTTAGAACCGCCTCGCCGAGGCGGTTCTAACGAGTACCCACAATCTATGTTTTTGAGCAGAAATAAAAAATAATGTATACCCCTGTAAACCCCAGTTTTACTATATAAAAGTGGGGTTTAAGGGGGTCAAAATTATATAGGCATGTTTTCGTGATGTAATTTATATGCTCTCTTCTGTGCTTGTGGCTCTTCTTGGACATCTTCATGACCATGTTAGAGTATTTACTCATCAACTTACATTATACAAAGATTACATTTGGGAAGCGCATGATCAGTACAGACCCAGCAAACACACGACGTCGAAACAAAGTCGTTACAACGTCGCTGCAACGTCACGACGTTGCAGCGACGTTGTTGCGACATTGTGTGTTACTGGCTATTCGCTGGGCTAGGATACTGTATCATCCTGAAATCTTTTATTAGTATGTATAAAAACACGTGCTAGATTTTCCGCCATTTTTACAAGGGAGACAACTTTTATGACTTCCTGTTTGCTTTTATGCACATTATATCATTTTTGAAAAGGAATCTACTTTTAAAGGAAATAATTTGCTACCAATGGCTCTTCACTCTTAACACAGACAGGTTAAGGCTTGAGAATGTAGAAGTTCAGCATCTTTGGTAACTCGGGTAGCAGAAATGTTGGTCACCCTTGGCCTCTGTCTGCTTCGCCTTCCTCTTGGAAAGACCCTACGACATGTCGTCACCCTTCGATACAATCCAAGAAGCGCTTGAGTGATTGCGTGATGAGCAGGATTGGACACACAGAATAGTCGCCCGTCGCCAACCTTTATAATTCAGTGGACGAGTTCGAGGAATGTTTGGTCCTCCGTTGTTTGTGGCTCAAGCCTTCACCTCGGATAACAGACAGCCTTGAATCTGTTTCAGTGGACCACTGGATTTGACATGGTTTTGGCTGGATGACCACGTTCGTGAGACAGCCAGACAGGCGCAACATTCTGCTCGTCGATCGCCGGGGGATACTCGACTGTATTATAGAAGACTTAGAGGCCTCAATCTGCAGAGCAGTTTGCTCTGAGGTAGGTCCTTACGCCACTACCAAAGATAGGTCGGAGGGTGCAAACATTGCCACAACATTGTATAAGAACGGTTCAGTGGCGCCGCAAGGTCCCGTTAATCCGTGTTCCGTCTACAGGTCCACCTAGACGCACCTTATGGGAGGTTATAGAGTCTTTGCTATCTGTATACACTAGACCCCTTTTCTGAAGGGTGCACTAGACCGCTTTTCAGAAGGGAGGCGAAAACTGTCGACAGAAATGTCCCCTACCTCCCCTGGAAGTGTATTCATTCCCTATAAAACGGTGTCTGGAATCTATAATGTGCTCAAAGTCTTTTTTTTTGAAGACTTATCTCACTGACGTATATCATTCGAGATACGTGACACGATATTCCACCCATTCGTAGTACCCGGACACCGGGCCGACACACTTTGCCTAGAGAATTTAACTTTTTCAGCCATATAGTCCAAAATAGACCCCTGTGCAAAGTCCAAAATAGACCCCTGTGCAAACAGTCTAGATCTAGGTGAAGCCGGTAGTCTGTTTCATCAGTATCAATAATATTTGCATAATGATTCTGTTTTTTTTTTTTTTTTTTTTTTTCTGACCCTTATTTGAAAGATTTTGTCATGGATAGAAAAGTCTTAATCATCTGTACATTAACCCATTTATGCCGAATGGACTCTTTAACATTAACTCTTGGGACAGGTCCATTACCAGTTAAAGGGCTTTATTGTTAGTTTGTATTATTACCATGTTTACAGAAATTCCTGTACTTAATGCAGACAGTGTAGACCCTGATCAGACGCCGCTTTCTCATCTGGGTCTTTACTGTTTTCTAATGGCTCTTTTAGTGGGTAGCAAGGCATATATGTGTTAACAGTTTTTCCCACACTAACTCGTTGTAGACTGTACCAGAAAACTAATTTTGATTAGTTCCCTTAGAATACTTGCGCGTTTTGGTTTAACTCTGGTACTACGACTTTATCAAAGTGTTTGTATGTCGTTTACAGTTATATTTTATGAATAGAACCCCAACGCGAACCAAACATAATTGTAGTTTGGAGTTGCAACAGAATTAAGGGAGATGTTATGCTCAAGTAAAACTATTTAAGCCCACCCCTAACACGTCCCACCCAAGTAGTTTTCATTCTGCTGAGTATACTTTACCTATCTTGTGTTTTTGGTTTCTCTGTGACAAAGGTATCCATTATCGTAATGGAACATATTTTAAAAGGAATGTCCCTTGAGGGCAATGACCACGTATGCCGGCTGAAATGTTAGATTTTCTGGGCTAGACCAGCTAGTTTCCGCTAAATAGCCCTCATTTATTAGCTTCGAAGAACCAGAAAATATAAAGTACTCTGCTTCTTTAAAATGACGTAAGGAGTATTGTTCATATTTTCGTTAAAAACCTAGGAAAAATGTGTTTTGGTGTGTGTGTGTGTGTGTGTGTGTGTGTGAGAGAGAGAGAGAGAGAGAGAGAGACAGAGAGACAGAGAGAGTTTTTTATTATTATTATTATTATTATTTATTTATTTTTATTTTTTTTATTTTTTTTTTTTTTTTTTTTTTGTTTGTTTGTTAGAATTGACTCTGTACTGCATTAGTATTTACAATATTTTCGATATGTTCTCTATCTTTTCATTAGGGATTTTGGGGTCTCCAGTCCCTAGTGACTAAACTTATTAACTGAAAGTTTTATATTTCCCTTCGATAAAAATACACTAAAAACCAAGACAACATTAAAACGCTAAAATTATGAATGACCAGTGCTTCATAAGCCAAGCATGTTAATATTGTCTTTCTTTTATCTAATGTCAGAGAAATTCATAAAGCTAATACATTTAGTTACTAAGGCCCTGGAGTTAGTCTTGGAGTCTGCTTACTCTATAAAGCTGTAAACGGAAGTCAAATTGCGGTTGCGCAGAACAATAATCTGAATCTGTATATTTCACCTATGCTCAAAGATACATTTTTTCCTGGCGTGGCTTACTGTATCCGGGATCCTAAACAACGCACAAAAACCCTTACACCATATGTGGCTAAGTAACGCCCAGGGTTTATTGGGCAAATTGGGGCATTTCTATTCGCGCATGACATTGGGCTTTCTTCTTTTTCGGTTTGCATCTACTAGAATACCTTTGTTTTCTTTTTGAAAAACGTGTCAACATTTAAATGGGAAAGTGTGAAGTTTATCACTAATGACGCCATTGATGTGCGTCAATCACATCTTATCTTGTAGGATATAAAAGTGTTATCAATACGATATTAGATAAAAGGACTAATTTAGGCATTAAATATATGAAACGTGATAAAATGTGCACACCTTTTAACTTTACTGTACTCATGCTATGTTAAACAAGTACGGAGAGGAAGTTTTAGTTAACTCGTTCTGCGCCAAATTTTTGACGATATTTTCATCTGCAGTAACACAGTAAAAAGAGTCTTTACCAGTCGTGGGTTCAAACACCGCCAAGAGAAAAAATGTCTGGATGCCCCTCAGGAGCAGAAGGAGTTACAAAACATGGTAGGAAATCCATCTAAGGGAAGAACACTCCAAATTTTAAATCCCAATCTCTGTAGGGTAATCATATGTGATGTTAATATCACAGGACGGAAGTCTTTCTACGATCTGAGCAAAACTGCGTCAAGACAAGGTCAAATGTCAGGTGTACAAGGCCAGGGAAAGGCACACAGTATACATTGTATTTAGTGAATAATGGATGTGGGAAATAGCTAGGGCTCGCTAATCAGGGCTAAAATGAATGATAATCGATCATCAGTCTTTCCATTTAGATCGATAGTCGATTAGTAATGAGTGAAGATTTGGTCATAACCTTACCTTTCTGGCTTACTTCTGAGCATGACTCTTACCATATGTTATACTTTACCATACGTATTCGGACTGACAGGCCTGAGTAAACAGTGTAGACCCAGATGAGACGCCGCAGATTGTGGCGTCTCATCTGGGTCTACAATGTTTGCCACTCAACCACCTGCATTTAGACACAAAAATGGGTAGTAAATCGTACTCATCACGATAACACGCCTATATAATTTTGTCCCCCGTAAACCCCGCTTTTATATAGTAAAACTGGGGTTAACAGGGGTATACATAATTTTTTTTTATTTTGCTAAAAAAACATAGATTGTGGGTACTCGTTAGAACCGTCTCGTTGAGGCGGTTCTAACGAGTACCCACAATCTATGTTTTTAGCAGGAATATGAAAAATATCAGAATTTTTTATCCGAAATTTTTCCTTTTTGGGTTGTAAAATTTTCAATATATTTGAATAGGCGTGTTTTCGTAATGTGTTAGAATTTTTGAACAAGTATGGTAAGCAGTTGAGCTGTCCGAATCCTTAAGATAATCAAATAACCGATTATTAGCAAATAATAATAACCAGTTATCAAATAACCGATTATTAGCAAATCAGTAACGATAATTATTTTTGTGGAATTCATCAATCGATTAATCGATTAACCGATTAATTGTATCAGCCTTAGCAATAGCCTAGAGATGAATGGACTCTGCTATGTTTAAATTACATACGACACATCAAATGACGACAAGAAGTAAAAGAAACTCAATACTGGAATAGTTCAAACCAGGAACGCACCTTCCCGTCCATTGAACACCACTACGAAGCTGCAAAATATACAATCCGTGCCTCGAAGTTTCTTGGAAGAAGCGACAGCCTTATCGACACATGGAACGTAAAGATGTTTAAGGCAGCGAGCTTGATAGTGGTGCATGAGCTAGATAGGTACTGGTGGAACGTCATTGGCCTCTGTGGGATGCGATGGATGAACTTATGTGCAGACGGACTCCGGATCTGCTTCAATTGAAATACGATTCTGGTGTTAGATTTTTTGTACACACAGACATTGTCAACACAATCGAAAGGTACAAGTTTGTCTCCAGCAGATGCATCACCATCCGCTCCAGGTATTTGTCTAGACATGATGGTAATGTAAAGAAAAATC
This sequence comes from Anodontia alba, assembly GCA_964016985.1. Taxonomy (NCBI): domain Eukaryota; kingdom Metazoa; phylum Mollusca; class Bivalvia; order Lucinida; family Lucinidae; genus Anodontia; species Anodontia alba. Next base: position 102,135,160 of record OZ024826.1, on the reverse strand, counting down.
ATATCTGTGAGGAAATGCAATTCCTCCTTGACGTACACGTCGAAATAATAGTCTGGGCCCAGTTGTTCAAAGCATCGTTAGCTTAACGAGCTCGTTAGTGGTCAAAATGTTAACTGTTCTAGTAAGTGCAATATCTAATTCACGGATATTCTTGCTGAAAAAAAAATGTGAGTAGCTTTTGCAAATTTGACCTGAAGACAATGAAACACCTGTGACACAGGAGAGGCTATAGCTAGCGACGACACTTACTGATGATTTTCAGAACTCGGTAAAGGAATTCAGTAAGGCAGTCTAGTCCAGATTTGACCTGGAGAAACTGAAAGAACTAGCGGTGGTAGTCGCCTCCCCAGCAACGATAGCTGAATGATTTCATCTTAGGCTACTTATAATGCTTATGTCGAAAACACTGACAATGATTCCATAATTGCAAACGCTAGCTCGGATGTGCCTGACACAACCAATGAGGTCCTTTGCAAGCAAAAATATAAATGAAGATACCTACGAAATGGCACAATTACGAAGCACAGACTTCCCGAGGTACCAAAAGAAAGAGAGTTGAGGAACAAATAATGACAAAACAAACACCACATATGAATAAACGTCAAAAAGATTGCCTTTGGAAACAAAGAACACACTGCAGATTAGAAAATGAGAGTCTCGGTTTTATTGAGACTCTTCATAAGCAGTAATGAAGTTTGCAACACTGCTTACGCCGCCACAGGACACTAACGCCAGCTGTAGTGTAGTAAAATAAACGTCAAAAAGAAACCACGGACGCACATAGAAGACCACAATTGATGAACCTAGTTATTGGGACGGACTTGTCCTGAAATTTTAAACAACTCAATTTGTTACATGCTGGTGTGTCTAAAAACTGATGGATGAATGGAAAACAGTGTGACCCTGATCAGACGCCACATTCTGTGGCGTCTGATCTGGGTCTACATTGTTTGCTAAATCATGTCTGCACCACTGATTAGGTTTCGTTCGGTACTTAGTATTGTTTCAATATTATATAGCTATATTTGCCTGCAATCAAATTTGCCCTTGAAGGGGTGAATATGTTATTTGTTACTTCACATGTAGCTTTATATTTACGCTATTATCTAGATGACTAAGCATAAATCGGTATCTTTAGTAGGCAAGCTGTTCGTGTTGATATATGTAGATAGCTATAATGCGACAGCTGGCAATATAATGGTTAATGTAGCATGATTAGTCATTGATGTAATATTGAAATATATATACATGTACATTAGTCATCTATCTATCTATCTATCTATCTATCTATCTATCTATCTATCTATCTATCTACTGCTAAAGTCTCGAAAGTATGCCGGTTTTGAATTGCACAGGTCTTGAAAATAACCCTCAGATTTTCTGCGGGCTGAACAAAAATGTGTTCCTAATGCTCCTAGTACTTGATACGGATTTAATAAGATTAAATGACAGCAGAAACCAAAACTTCGCAGCTAAACCAACAAACAAACATAGAGAGACCGATAACACGAATAGGAAATGCAATAGAAAGAACGCCTTGGAACGGTCAACAGTAAAACGGTTACGAGGGTTGGGGAGCTGGGGAGGGGTTTACTCATGGTTGAATAGATGTCCGATCCATTACGAAAACACGCCTATTCAAATATACAGAAAATTTCACCTCCAAAAAACTGAAAATTTACGGATAAAAAACTCTGATATTTTTTATATTTCTGCTCAAAACATAGATTGTGGTACTCGTTAGAACCGCCTCACCAAGGCGGTTCTAACGAGTACCCACAATCTATGTTTTTGAGCAGAAATAAGAAAAATATTGTATACCCCTTTAAACCCCAATTTTACTATATAAAAGTGGGGTTTAAGTGTGTCAAAATTATATAGGTATGTTTTCGTGATGCTAGCACTCATTCTTGATACTTTCAGCTTTATACACTTGTCAGTCCAACAATTCATAAGTGGAACAGAAAAACAAGTCTGAGATCGGGTACATCCACATGGGGCAAATAATATAAATAAAGGAATACTCGTGAAAGGCCACACTCCTGGAACACTGTCCTCCCAGGGCACAGAATTAGGTTACAATGACATGAAATCTGACCAATCTTTTACGATCAATCTGTTACGTCAGAGCATGTTCATTATATACGATATTATAAATGAAAGAGCCAAGAAAGAGGCCCCAATCATAAAGCGCAGCTTTCCATTGCGAAAACACGCCTATTCAAATATATTGAAATTTTAACCACCAAAACCTGATATTTTTCAGGTAAAAATTCTGATATTTTTCATATTACTGCTCAAATTATAGATTGTTGGTACTCGTTAGAACCGCCTCGCCGAGGCGCTTCTAACGGGTACCCATAATCTATGTTTTTGAGCAGAAATAAGAAAAATAATGTATACCCTGTAAAACCCAGTTTTATTATATAAAAGTGGGGTTTAACGGGGTCAAAATTATATAGGTATGTTTTCGTGATGCTGAGGCATCAAAAGAAGAAAAGATCAGGAGTAAATAAAGGTCTGTAAAGGGGTAAAATCTATAAGGAAAGCATTATTTTTTCTAAGTACGCTTTTCAAAGGGAAAAAAGCCGTTTTGACAGAGTTGTCTCCCCAGAAAGTGTATCAGTTCCCCTTAACGCCTTAACCTTAATTTTGCTTTGGTCATTTTTACTTTTTGTTGACAAATCTAAAGTATAGTATTGTTACGGAATGGTCAAAAGTGTCATTACGAAAACACGCCTATTCAAATATATTGAAAATTTCGCATCCAAAAACTAAAAAATTTTGGAGTTTTTATCTGAACATTTTCAGTTTTTGGAAGTGAAATTTTCTATATATTTAAATAGGTGTGTTTTTTGTAATGGATACCGGGGAGACTGTTTCTAGACTTGTTCCTGGATGTACGTAAAATGATTCTGTTCTGACGACGCAGCTGTGAAAAATATCTCTGAATTTGATTAACTGACTTTCACACTTTGAAATTAATCATCCTATGGCAAGGTTAAAGCTCTGTACAACGGATGCATCGGTATTTTATGTTAATCGATAGACCTTCGCACGGAAAGTAGTTCCTAGCAATATGTCTGACCTATTTCTTTGCGACACATGTCCGAGATGAATCACCTGTGATGATTCACGCATCGTCACAGATACGATGCATCTACGGTTACATCATTCATGCTAAAAAAGGTACCAAACGCATAAGCGGAAAGCAACCAATCTGTTTACACATACGTTGTTTAACATGAGCCGCGTGATGCTGCTGTATGTGCTCGATGGGGATGGTGCGGGATAGTGAAGCTTTAGCGAAAGTCTATGACACATTATTGTAGTACCTGCAGCAGAGAGCCCTTTGAACGCATGATAAAAAACTTAATTCCAAAGTTTTAAAAAGTCATATCATTTGTAGTTTTGTATGTCATTTAATAACAAAAAAAAAAAAAAAATAAAATAAAATAAAATAAAATAAATAAAGGGTTTTAAGACGAACAAAGATAAATTTCATCAGAAGTATGTCAATAAGGACACTATTAATTAAAAAAAATGACAAAGTGGGCCGCAACAAGCGAAAAAGTGCCTTCGAACATTCGAAGATTCGGATTTTCCTGCGCATGCGCAAAGAATACGTGCCTTTTCTCTCCATTCATATATTTTGTAGTATCCTATGATTCTGTTAGCGGACGTTGAAGGCCCTGATCAGACTGCGGATCTCTGGGCCTTCGTTGTCCGCATATGACCGAAGACACGTTTTCGCATGGCGAGGCGCAATTATAAATGTCGGAAGGGTAATCTATTTAAAACAAAATGGAAATAGCCTCAGTTATTTCTGTATAAGGAATGTTTTTTTTACCCCGACATACGAAGTATGTCGAGGAGTATATAGTTTTTGCTTTTGCTTGTTCGTCCGTTCATTCGTTCGTTCGGCTTTCCGTCACGTTCGTGACGTTCGTTCAAAGTTTTTGCGTCAAAATTTATAAGACCTTATATTATAAAGACACTTTGATGGATTTCATAAAAAGTTGGCATGATGGTAGAGATAGGTCTAAAGTTTTACTGAGTGCCATCCCCGCCCTGGAGCCTGATCCTGAGGTCAAGGTCACGGACTTAGAATTTTTATATAAAAGTCAAAATGTTTGCACTCAAGTTTATATAGCGATGTTATTAAGACCCTTTAATGAATTTCAGGTATATTTGGCATGATAGAAGACTTAGGTCTAGAATTTTACTCAGCACGATCCTGATCCTTGGATTTGACCCTGAGGGCAAGGTCACAGATTTTCACATAAAAGTCAAAATGTTTGCATTTAAGTTTATATAGCAATATCATCAAGACCTCTTGATGAATTATGTCCCCTACCATAGAGGGTGTGTGTGTGTGTGTGTGGGGGGGGGGGGGGGGGGGAACATATTGTTTTTAATGCGGATCCCGTCGGCGTCAGCGTCAGAGTCGGCGTAGCCTCTTGTGTGCACTCTATCTCCTTAATGAATGGATGGATTTTGGCCAAACTTACACAAATTTATCATTGGATGGGGGGAAAATGCTGATTAGATTTTGATGAACTTGACCCCTTTTCAAGGTTACACGAGGACTTAGATTGTTGGAAAAAGCTGGAAAATTGCTTTTCCGCATCCTGTCTCCTGAAGGAACAAATGGGTTTTGACCATACCTGCACATCTAGATTGCTGGGACATATAAAAGAACTGATTAGATTTTGGTGACCTTGACCCCATTTTCAAGGTCAAATGACGGCTTAGCTGGTTGGAAAATGGCTTGTCTGCACCCTATCTCCTGAATGAATGGATGGATTTTTACCAAACTTGTACATCTATATTGTTGAGACATGAAAAAGAACTGATTAGATTTTGGTGACCTTAACCCCATTTTCAAGGTCACAGGTGGTCTTAGATTGTTGGAAAATGGCTTGTCTGCACCCTATCTCATGAAGGAATGGATGGATTTTGACCAAACTTGCACAACTATATTGCTGTGACATGAAAAAGAACTGATTAGATTTTGGTGACCTTGACCCAATTTTCAAGGTCACACAAGGGCTTAGATTTTTGAAAATGGTTTGTCCGAAGTCTATCATGAAGGAATGGATGGATTTTGACCAAACTTTCACAACTATATTGTTGTGACATGAAAAAGAACTGATTAGATTTTGGTGACCTTGACCCATTGTCAAGGCCACAGGAGGCTCAGATTGTTGGAAAATGGCTTTTCTGTACACTATCTCCAGAATGAATGGACGGATTTTGACCAAACTTGTACAGCTATATTGTTGAGACAAGAACAAGAATTGATTAAATTTTTGTGACCTTGACCCATTAGATTTTGGTGACCTTGACCCCATTTTCAAGGTAACACTAGGGCTTAGGTTTTGGAAAATGGCCCCCATCGACCACATACACACACAAAAAAAAGATAAATTATAGATACAACCTTTTTTAACGATAGGTCTGTCTGATAGGTGGGGGACATACGTTTTCCTCCGAAAACACTGTTCTAGTTTCATTTATATTTGGCATAATGGTAGCTATGTGTTTAAAGTTTTACTCAGAGAAGTTCTCGTCCCAGGACGGAACCTTCAGGTTTAGGTCACAGACTTAGAATTTTCATATAAAAGTTAAACCTTTTGCATTAAGGTTTACATAGCTATATGTATAACCCCTACATACGAAGTATGTTGAGGGGTATATATTTTTCGCCTTTCCATTCGTTTGTTCGTACATACGTTCATTCATTCGTTCGTTTTTTCGTTACGTTCGTTGAGCTAGGGTCAAAGTTTTTGCGTTAAAGTTTATAAGACCTTACAAGAACCTTCGATGGATTTCAATTATATTTAGCGTAATGTTTGATATAGGTCTAAAGTTACTCAGTGCCATCCCTACTCCGGGGCCTAACCTTGAGGTCCAGGTCACGGACTTGGAATTTTTATCTACAAGTCAGAATTGTTGCACTTAAGTTTATATAGCTACATTATCAAGACCCTTTATATTTGGCATGCAGGTATATATAGGTTCAAAGTTTTACTAAGAGAAATTCGGGGCGAGACCTTGAAGTCAATGTCACAGACTTAGAATTCTATATAAAAGTCAAACTTTTTGCATTTTACATAGGTCTAAAGGTTGTCTCAGCGCCATCCACAAGCTTGGGCATGGCTTTGAGGTAAGGGTCACCAACTTAGATTTTTCATACAAATGACAAAGTATTTGCTTAAATTATAAACACTCTGATTTATTTCACTGGTATTTGTTATGATGATAGTTATAGGTCTAAAGTTTTATTTAGCATGATCCGTGCACCCGTGCCTTACCTTTGTGGTCAAGAGCATGGGCTTCACATAATGTGTGACAAAATTCTTTCCGTGTTGTATTGATAAAGTATATAACTGCCATCTCCAGAGTCAAACTACATACTTTGCACTTTTTAAAAAGAGGCGGTAGCACTGATCGGGGTATACGAGCCCTCACTTGGCTCTTTGTCTAGTCATGACGAACAACAGAGATTCTTGGTCAAAATTTTTTGTTAAGGTATCCTTGTATCTAGCCGCTAAACATGAGCGGGGTGAAAATTATCTTTCATTGATGTTCTTGTGATGTTTACCTCCTGTGACTATTTAAAACAGGTAAACTAAAACGAACACCCTTGATATAAATAAATTCTAAAGGAAATGGTCCTTCAGAGCAATGAACAGGCTCACAAAACCGGAAAACAGTTGAAATATTAGTTTTTGTCGGCCCGATTAGTTTCAGCAAACTAGATCTCGTCAGTGACCTTCATGTAAATGTTAACCCTAGTTCTGCTGAACCCGGATAAATCCTGCATTTGCAAACAGTGTAAATCCAGATCAGTTGGCTTCTAAAAAAGCCAACTGATCTGGATCTGCACTGTTGCCATTCAGTATGTGAATTTATATCAACAATCTGGATGAAGTAATCTGATCGGCTGAAAATTTGAAAAGGGCGTAGCATCTTAATTTATTCAGCAGGACAAGGGTTAAAACAAACAGGTGTTCACAAAAGTATCAGAAAACACAAACTACAGTGTAGTGAAGCATGACGGGACGTTGTACGTCCGCCACACGGCACTAACACCAGATGTAGTGAAGATAAATAGCCTCTAAAAGGAATTAACCCTGTGAGCAGTGAACACACCAACACACACAAAGTCGAAAACAGCTGAAATTACAAGTTGTCTGGGTCAGACAAGTCTCGACCAATTAGGCATCATCACTAATCCGTTTAGAATGAGATATCTTTTCAGTTAGACAGTTTCTTGATTGTAAAATATTGTTACCATATCATACAGCGAAGGACCTTAGCAGACAGCGCGGATGCACAGGCTGAATAGTGCCGTGGCTCTCCGCATATGCCCGAAGACACGTTTTCGCATGGCGTGGCACACATAAAGTGAAACTATGATGTCATAAACGCACCATAAACTAAATGGTCAATCTGACAGACGCCTTGTTCACTCATTATTGTTTGCATTCTCTATCATTATGCGAGAATATTCAAAATAGTAACCTATTTCCAGCAGACACATGACGTCTATACAACGTGGCGTTGCATCGACGAAGAGACGACGTTGTATAAACGTCATGTGTCCGCCTGGTTACTTTAGACCTTGGTGGTATGAAAACCGCATACGTTCACATGGCATTGCTACATTTTGTAATTAGCAACCTACATATTATTTTCATGCTGTCGGTGACATTTTTTCTTATTATTATTTTTTATTATTATTATCGTTCTTGTAAATCGTTATTTTAGTGTCTGTTCTGTGCACAAGGAATGTCAGGTGTGTATACAATAATCCAGCAATATAGAAACCTCTATTATTTTTTTCCTCGTGCAGATTTTAGTATGCCTACCGTATCTACCATTAGTATTCGTACAAACAGGCCTGAGCAAACAGTGTAGAATCCAGATCAGATTGCACAAAACTCCGTGTCTAGGTTTCATGACCTTTGTGTAACTCCCTACCGAAGTCCAGTCTGAAAGATATGCGTTTACAATGAAACGTAGTTTTTACTCGCTACACCCTCTGTAGACTGGTTTAAGTCTAATCAGAACGTCTCTATCAAAAGGTGGTTCATTTTTTTTTTTTTTTTCAAAGAGATTTCTACCGTTTGTCGTGGAGCTGTAGAAGACTGATACCAGAGAAACAATATTATCTTGTGTTTAGTTGGACTTAGTTTGAATACATGTTATCTCTTGGACGAATGCCAGTATCCGTCCTCTGTTGCACGAAGCGAATCTGGAACCTTGTGGGCCTCCAAACAACAATGTAGCCACCACATTGTTTGTAGTATAGTTCAACTGACTGTATATGTTTCGCTGTCTTCGTTTAGAATCTAGAAACGCAATTCCCTGATTTTTTCCTTCCCAAGAGAGTTATTAAGAGCCTGTTCAGAGTTCTATTTATAGCGTTATCTGATAAACTCTTTTATTTATGAGGATTTGATGGCAGCATTCAATTAATTCGTTACAGTTATCCGTAGTTTAGCCAACAGTAATCGATTTTCAATTTATCGCGTACTCAGTACGATTACGCGGGAATATTAATGCCAGCAAACGGTTTCCGTCTAATCCTGCCTAAATACAACACGTGGAATCAGACTACTGATGAAATAGTACATATCTCGTACGACAAACCAAGAAGGCATCCTATAAAAATTGTCTGTTTCGACCACTGAGAACCAATGGGAGGTAAACTGATAGAGGCTCAGAAAACATCTGTCGGTTGGGTATTCTGTTGATGCAGACAGATTCTTCTCATTTGTTCATGAGTCGGTTTTTTTTGTTTGTTTGTTTTTCTTTTTGTTTTTTGTCGTTTTGTGTCATTCAGTCCTTATACATTACTATGGCAGGTCTGTGTTCCATGATTGAGGACTTTCTTGTGTATATCTGTAAGTACTTTTATAAGGAAATGGATTCATCATAAAAGGAGGCAACTCTTTCAAAACAGTTTTGGCTCCCTTCTGAAGAAAGGGTTCTATTCTAAAAGGAAAGAATTTCCCTCAAGAAACGGAGAGCAAATGTATTCCTTTTAGAAAACAATCATTTTCAGAAGAGGCTTAACTATTGGTTTTCATTTACTCTGGCATACAGTAGAATTAGCCATGAGTACTCGTCTTTGTTTATCATTGTGATTGATTTGATTTTTTATGTTTTCGCTTTGATGCATTGACTGAGTTGGGAGCCTTTATGCGAACCGAAATATTATGTATTTCTGTATTAAGAGTAGCATCGGGATCCAGGGTCAAGTTGGTTAGCTGTAAAAGCGCTTTAAACCCTCCGATGGTTTATTCTACTGACCGTTCTAAGGCGGTGGTCCCGGTGTTAGTCCTACTCTTTGTTACTTAGTGGTTTATTCTACGAGGCGATTTGTTTTATGAGTTACCTTGTGTTATTTTGTTCTTGTAGTTTTCAGTCCTTTTAGCATTGCGATTACCTCGCTGGGGGAAGAGAGAGCTAACCTTAGTGCTATTCGTACGTTTGTTCGCTTTGTGCTTGTTTGGTTTTGTCGGCTTCCTTTTCCTCTTGGTGTCTGGGAAGGGCTGCGGTTTGTGATTGTGGCACTCTCTGGACTTTTCTCTTACCTTATTTCTAATCCATTTATGCCTAGCGTCCCATACAAGTGTCATTGGCAAACAATGTAGACCAATATCAGACGCCGCATATTGCGGCGTCTGATCAGGGTCTGCATGGTTTACATCAAGTAAAGGACTTTCTTATACACATGGTTATAATACAAACTACCCATTTGTTGGAAATGGATCTGTCAAAAAAGTTGAGGTAGGAGAGTCCACTCGGCATAAATGGGTTAACGTACAGGAACCCACATAGAAGGTCACAAAAATTGCCTCCCCATTAAAAATGTCTGAACACCTACCAAGTGTATAAACTCTCTTAAGTGTGCCAAATGTGCACATGTCTGAATTTATCTTCGTAAGTGGCACTAAACAATATTCGAAAGCAAAATTATATTCACGTACAGTGTACCTATTTTCAGTGCTGGAAGACATTGGTAGGGAAGACATTAGATGACTGAATAAACGTGAATAGGTAGATTTTCTAAGGTGATAACTTGTTCTTGCTCAGTTCTGAAAAGGGGTCTACTCACGGAAAAAACTGCTCCCTTTCAGAGCAAGTTTTTATTCCTCCAACATCGGAGGTTGGAGGGGCACATTGCTTTTGGGCTTCCGTCCGTTCGGCTGTTTGTTCGTCCGCCCGTCTGTTCGTCACGCTTTTATTATGAGCCTTTGATTTCTGATCGGAACAATTTTAGCTCTTGATGTACAAGTCACCCCGGTACTTACTACCAAATTTCCAATCAATGGTCCCTTTTGGTTCAGGAGCAGAAGTTCAAAATAGATTTGCAAGATGGTAGCCATTTTGAATTTCTGATCGAAATGATTTTAACTGTTTTTGATTGAAAAGTGACCCCGATACTTACTACCAAGTTTCGAGTCATGGCCCTTTCCATCCTGGAAAAGTACAGTAGAACTTCAATGGCTCGAACCCCGATGGCTCGTTTACCATGGATGAGTCGAACACGTTCTTAAGTCCGCAGGGATTTCTTCCAAATACGATATACGGATAATTTAGGGAAATTTTCTTCTTTTATCTTGCAAATGTATGTTGTGTGTACTCATTAGAATCGCCTCAATGAGGCGATTCTAATGAGTACACACAACATACGTTTATAATATAGAACACCGAAAAGATATCCCACAATTATCTCCATTATGCCTCCTGGTATGGCACAAATAGTAACCCTTTGTGGCTCGAACTACCGCTGTCTCGAACAAATTTTCATGGTCCCAAAGGGGTTCGAGCCATCGAAGTTCGACTGTAATTCAAAATACATTTACAAGATAGCCGTCATTGCCGGCATCTTAGACTTCAGATCGGAAAGGTTTCAGTTATTTTTATCTATGAGTCGCCCCGACTCTTCCTTACAAATTATCGTCAATTATCCTTTTGGTTCAGGCCAAGAATTTCAAAATAGATTTTCAAGAAGCTGCTCATGGCGGCCATCTTGGATTATTGATCTGAACTGCATAGCTATATTTATTCTACAAGTCACCTCGATATTTCCTAATAAGTTTCGAGTCACTTGACATTACCGTTCAGGAGAAGAAATTAAAAATAGATTTTTGAAATGGCAGCCTTTGCGACCATCTTGAATTTTCGATCGGAATTATTTTAGCCAATTTTGATCTACAAGATACCCCGATACTTACTAACAAGTTTCCAGCCAATGGGCTTTTCAGTTCTGGAAAAGAAGTTCAAAATAGATTTTTAGTATTGCGGCCATGGCAGTCATCTTAGACTAGGGATTAAAAACGATTTTCGATGTTTTTGTCTACAAATCGTTCTGATGCTGTTTACCAAGTTTCGAATCAGTTGACCTTTCCGTTCAGATAAGAAGTTAAAAATAAATATTCAAGACGGCGGCCATGATGGCCATCTTGGATTTCCGATCAATAAGATTTATGCTATTTTTTTGTTCTGCTGGTAGCCTCGATACTTCCTGCCTCATTTCAAGTCAATTGGCTTTCCGGTTCAGGAGAAGAAGTTCTAAATAGATTTGGTGGTCATCTTGAATTCTCAATCGTAACAGCTTAACTCTACAAGTTACCCCGATACTTCCTACCAAGTTTTGAGTCAGTTTGCCTATTGGTTCAGAAGTTTAAAATAGATTTTAAGTTAGTGGCTATGGCGGCCATCTTGGATTTCTGATCGGAACTATTTATGCTATTTTGATCTAAAAGTTACTCTTTGAGTCAGTGGGCTTGGGTTAAGGAGAAATTTAAAAAAAAAGTTTTTTAATGGCGGCCATTGTGGCCATCTTTCATTTCCGATCGGAAGAATTTTAGCTTTATTTTTATTATTATTATTATTATTATTATTATTAACAAGTCACCCCGATACTTCCTGGTAAGTTTCAATTCAATTGTGGCTTTTCGATTCCAGAAGTATGTTCAAAATAGATTTTCAAAATGGCAGTCGTGGCGGCCATCTTAGATTTCCTATCGGAACGATTAATGCTGCTTTTGATGTACAAGTCACCCCAATACTTTCTGTGAAGTTTCGAGTCAATTGGCCGTTCGGTTCAGGGGAAGTTCAAATAGATTTTTCGAGACGGCCGCGGTGGTGGCGATCTTGGTTTTCCGATCGGAAGGATTTTAGCTGTACTTTCCCTGAAACTTCCTACCATATTTCGAATCAGTTTCCTTTTCGGTTCAGGAGAAGTTCAAAGAAGAGTTTCAAAATGGCCAACTTGGATTTTTATGGAACGAATTTTGGTCTACAAGTCATCCCTATACTGCCTACCAAGTTTCGAGTCAGTTGGTCTTTCGGTTCAAGAGAAGAACTTTAAAATAATATAGATTTTCAAGATGACTGCCATGGCGGCCATCTTGGTTTTCCGATCGGAACAATTTTAACTACTCTTGATCTAGAAGTCGCCACATTACTTCCTAACAAGTTCGAGTCAACTGGCCAGTGGTGTAGGACTTGTTGTCATTTAAGTAAATCGTTGAGGCCAAACGACGGACGACGGACGACACACGACGAACAACGGACATTGACTGACCACAATAGCTCACATTGAGCACAAGAACTCAGGTGAACTAAACATCAATTCTTAAGTAAGGTAGAGAGAGATATTTATGGCCGCCGCATAGCACTAAACACTTATTTAAGATACGTCCATAACGTTTGAAGCCTAATTTAACCGACCCTACCTGTATGCTCAATGATGTAGATATTTACAAATAGATTCTTAAAGGAATGACCCTTGACAACAATGAACACACTCACAAACTTGAAATCGTCTTACGTTTCAAGTTTTCTCGGCCAGACTAGGTAGTTTCGGCCAGTTAGTCTTCATCAGTGACCCTCATATAAGTTTACAACATTACGAAAACACGCCTATTCAAATATGTAGAAAATTTCTCCTCCAAAAATGTAAAATTTTCAGATACAAAAACTGTGATATTTTTCATATTTCTGCTCGAAACATAGATTGTGGGTACTCGTTAGAACCGCCTTGGCGAGGCGGTTCTAATGAGTACCCACAATCCATGTTTTGAGCAGAAATAAGAAAAATAACTTATACCCCTGCAAACCCCAGTTTTACTATATAAAAGTGGGGTTTAAGGGGGTCAAAATTATATAGGCATGTTTTCGTGATGGAATACCGAAATGGACACAGTGATCACAAATGACCACTAGAAAAACGAAATACAAGCCGACGAGTGTCAGTCTGGTTACTGAGCCCAATCTGGTTTCTTTGAAAATCGAATATCGCTTCATTCGGTGAAATGGGGTGCATTCAGCCTCGAAAATTACAATGTTGTATATAAAGCTTTATAAAACCGGGTTTAGGAGTTTCGTTCATTTGTGTGTTCTTTGTTTCCAAAGGTAACATTTTAGACTTTTATTACTTTTATTTTACAGAGTGCGCTTGTACCGCTAAATAAATTCAGCTTAAATTATTTACTTTTATGTTGTCGTTCAAGGTCAGCAATAACATTGCTGCAAGTGTTCATAACAGTAACATCTTGTCTGTTTATAATGTCATCTAGAGCATGAAGATGGAATTGTCGTCAGCTGAAATCCATATCGCCAGACTGTAAACAAATCAATACGTTTGTCCTTGAATCTGATGTTAATCTGCTTAATGGTTGGCCACTCAGTGACACGTGAAATGCGTAGTAGGAGGATTGCCAAGCAGACAGGTCGTGACCATTATTATTAGTATGACGTCCATTTAGTAAAACTGTGCAATGAATTTGAAAATACTAAGTAGTCGAGAAACACCAAGGACTACCGATCCGATCACAAAATGACGAAATAAAGTTAATAAGTAAAAAGCATTTAGAAGCGGTATCCCAGCATATGTTTTGACTGAGTGGGGTTTAACGACACGTCAACCTTGGTGGTCATTTTGTGTCGTCTCCCAGAGAAAGCGAGAACAGAGATAGAAGAGATAGTAGAGGAGATTAAAGAGAAGGACAGGGAAGAAAGGAAAATGAATGAAAGTGAAAGAACAGAAGAAATAAAACAACATTACCCCTCTACCCTTACCTGCTGCAAAGACAACTAGCCTTGCCCAACTTTAAGCCTGTAAGCCAATATCAGTTGGACGTCCCGGTAGCGTAAGATACACGACACGTTTTCCTCACCCAAATACCCCGTTCCAGCATATTTGTGCTACACAGCAGTATATTTCCTGTGGTTTTACTATAGTATCTACATTTCGATTTAACCCATTTATGCCTAGCGTCCCTTAAAAGGGACAGTGGCAAACAGTGTGGACCCAGATCAGACGCCGCAGAATGCGGCGTTTGATCAGGGTATACACTAATTGCATTAATTACAGCATTCTTTTTATATAAAAATAATGATAAAAGTTAACCAGACAGCCCTTTGTATTAAAAATGGGCCTATCCAAATAGTTGAAGTAGACGTCTGACGTCCATTGGCGTAAATGGGTTAACAAGGGTCGCACCATGCGCCAGTGTGTTTTCAAACATTTAAGTGGTGATACACAGGGAACGCCTTGCCTTCCCGTGGCACCAGAAGAAGAAAAGACGAGGACCACAAAATGACAAAACAAACGTCTCACACGCAACCATCGTTGCACAAACAAAGAAGAACTGCTGCAGAGGAACCACCTTAGAACAAAATACATGTATACCCGTTCAAGAATAGCCATCACGAAAACACGCCTATATAATTTTGACCCCCTTAAACCCCACTTTTATATAGTAAAACTGGGGTTTACAGGGGTATACATTTTTTTCTTATTTCTGCTAAAAAAACATACATTGTAGGTACTCGTTAGAACCGCCTCGCCGAGGCGGTTCTAACGAGTGCCCACAATCTATGTTTTGAGCAGAAATATTAAAACAATCTGAGTTTTTATCGGAAAATTTTCATTTTTTAGGTGAAGTGTTCTATATATTTGAATAGGCGTGTTTTCGTAATCCCTGCGCATCCAGTCTGGTTAGTCCTTCGCAGTCCACTTATAGATCACTAGATATTGTAGGGATGTATAAGAATTAAAGCGACCCTTATAAGACTGTAAAAGCGCAAGACGATAGCAAATCTGTCCTTTATGATTGTGTCATTTCCTTGGATTATTTTCTTATATTTTTTATACTTTTTGATGCTGTCTAAAAATAGTATGGCCTTGTCTGATAGTGCGAATAATCTGATCTATATAGAGCGAAAGCATAGGCTAGTTTCGGACTTTGACATTTGAAAACGGAAAAAAAGGTCGATTTGAGGAAAACAACATTTACTTGTACACTGGCATGTAGATTTTTAACCTTTACACTTTTATAGACAGTTTCAGCAGACGACAAACTGATGATATATTTTCAAATTTATCCGAGAAAACAGGATTTGACATTTCATGCAAATTGTAAGCTATGCCAGATCCTATTTTCTGAAAAATAAAATAAAAAACATATTTCAAAATGTCGTCTGCTGATTATTTTGAGGAAACGACATTAAGAAGGTTAGATACCTTACTATATGCACGTTACGAGTGAAGATCTTTAAAGGATAAACAACTTAAAAATCAATTACCAATAAACAGGTAATGGAAAGTGGTTTTAGTATGTGCAATAGTACATTATAAAACAACTGTTAAACATATTATCACTAATAATGATTTGTAACTTCACGTATTAATAATTTTTTGTTTAGTTTTATTAACTATGTAGAAACATAAGGCAAAATGAGACTACGCAGAATCAGACAGAAAACTTTTTGCTGCTTACAAGCTGAGGTTAGTTTGAAATAACATTTGTGTATAAGTCGTGGACAGACATCCTTTCAGGTAACTTAATTATACTGAAGCAAAGACCATCAGATACGTTATACTTAGCCAAAAAAAAAAAGAAAAAAAAAAAAAAAAAAACAGTAAAAAGACAAAAAAAGAAAAAACAAGAGGACCATGATGGTCCTATATCGCTCACCTGGACAAACAGCTTTGCAAACTTACTGTTGAAGTTTCAGCCAAGTTCACTGCTCTAAGATTTTTGTATAAAATTTATAACCCTACTCCCGAGCGGCCATGTTTTTTTCATGCATCATGATCGCTGGAACTGAATCTTGAAAGGTCACCAAAGGAACACTTTTGCCAAGTTATATTGAAATTGGTCCAGTGTTTTCTGACGAAAAGAAGTTTGAAGTGTTTTATATAGCTATATTGGGAAAATAAGTCCCACCCCCTAATGGCCATGTTTTTTGACGAATCATGACAGCTTGAACAAACTTGGTAGAGTGCCACCAAAGGAAAATTCCTGCCAAGTTATATTGAAATCGGTTCAGTGGTTTCTGACAAGAAGATTTTTAAAGTTTTCTATTTAGATATATAGGGAAAATAAGCCCCACCCCTTGCAGCCCTGTTTTTTGACGAATCATCATTGCTTGAACAATCTTGGTACAGGATCACCAAAGCAACATTCCTGCCAAGTAATATTGAAATCGGTCAGGCGGTTTCTGACAAGAAGAATTTTAAAATATTCTATACAGATGTATACGGAAAATAAGCCCCGCCCCTGGCGGCCAAGTTTTTTGACGTATCATGAGGGCTTGAACAATCTTGGTAGAAGGTCACCAAAGCAAAATTCCTGCCAAGTTACAATGAACTCGATCCAACGGTGTCTTATGAGAAGATTTTTAAACTTTTCTATATAGATATAAAGGGAAAATATGTCCGCCCCCTAGCGGCCATGTTTTTTGACGAATCATGCCAGCTTGAATAATCTTGGTAGAGGGTCACCAAAGAAACATTCCTGCCAAGTTATATTGAAATCGGTCCATTGGTTTCTGAAGAAAATTTTAAAACTTTTCTGTATAGATATATAGGGAAAAATAAGCCCCGCCCCGTGGCGGCCATGTTTTTTGATGAATCATGATAACTTGAACAATCTTGGTAGAGGGTCAACAAGGAAACATTTCTGTCAAGTTATAATGAAATCGGTCCAGTGGTTTCTGACAAGAAGATTTTTTAAGTTTTCTATTTAGATACATAGGGCAAATAAGCTCCGCCCCCTGGCAGCCACGTTTTTTATGAATCATGACAACATGAACAATCTTGGTAGACGGTTACCAAAGAAACATTCCTGTAATGTTGTATTGAAATCGGTCCAGTGGTTTCTGACAAAAGGATCATTAAATCTTTCTAAACAGATATATAGAGAAAATAAGCCCCGCCCCCTAGCGGCCATGTTTTTTGACAAATCATAAGTGCTTGAACAATCTTGGTAGAGGATCAGCAAGGGAACATTTTTGCCAGGTTATATAGAAATCGGTCCAGTGGTTTCTGACAAGAAGATTTTTAAAGTTTTCTATATAGAAATATAGGGAAAATAAGCCCCGCCGGCTGGCAGCCATGATTTTTGACGAATCCAAAAGGCTTGAACAACCTTGGTAGACCATCACCAAACGAACATTTCTGCAAAATTATATTGAAATCGGTCAAGTGGTTTCTGACAAGAAGATTTTTAAAGTTTTCCATATGGATATATAGGGAAAATAAGCCCCGACCCCTGGCGGCCATGTTTTTTTTTTTTGTTTTTTTTTTTTTTTTGGCGAATCCAAATGGCCTGAACAATCTTGGTAGAGGATCACCAAAGGAATATTTCTGCAAAATTATATTGAAATCGGTCCAGTGGTTTCTGACAAGAAGATTTTTAAAGTTTTCTTTATAGATATGTAGGGTAAATAAGCCCCGCCCCCTAGCGGCCATGTTTTTTGACGAATCCAAATGGTTTGAACAATCTTGGTAGAAGATTATCAAAGGAATATTTCTGCAAAATTATATTAAAATCGGTCCAGTGGTTTCGGACAAGAAGATTTTTTAAAGTTTTCTATATAGATATATAGGGAAAATAAGCCCCGCTCCCTGGCCGCCATGTTGTTTGACGAATCCAAATGGCTTGAACAATCTTGGTAGAGGATCACCAAACAAACATTTCTGCAAAATTTTATTGAAATCGGTCCAGTGGTTTCTGACAAAAAGATTTTTAAAGTTTTCCATATAGATATATAGGGAAAAACGCCCCGCCATCTGGCGGCCATGTTTTTTGACGAATCCAAACGGCTTGAACAATCTTGGTAGAGGATCACCAAAGGAACACTTCTGCAAAATTATATTGAAATTGGTCTAGTGGTTTCTGACAAGAATATTTTTAAAGTTTTCTATATAGATGTATAGGGAAAATAAGCCCCGCCTCCTGGCGGCCATGTTTTTTTTCACGAATCCAAATGGCTTCAACAATCTTGATAGAGGATTATCAAAGGAACATTTCTGCAAAATTATATTGAAATCGGTCCAGTGGTTTCTGACAAGAAGATTTTTTAAGTTTTTAGTTAAAAAATCTATTTTTAGCTCCTGTGACCTAGATATGCAACGGACCGGAACCATTTGAACAACTTTGAAAGAGGACCAACCAAGAATCATTTCTGTGAAGTTTGGTCAAAATCTATTCAGTGGTTTAGGAGGAGATGTTGTTTAAAGATTGTGAACGGACGGACGGGCGACGACGACGACGACGGACGGTGGGTGATCACAAAAGCTCATCTTGAGCCTTCGGCTCAGGTGAGCTAAAAACGCGGCTAATAACTATTTTACGCTTTTACGTGTTGGATGAAGTGATGAAAAGACCTGAGCCTCTGTAAAGTGAGATCAAGTGCCCATACCCAGTAAGCATTCTTTATAAATCTATAGCGGGCTGTTATCGGACGGTCAGGGTAGCTGACAGACCGATAACGGCCCGCTATAGATTTATAAAGAATGCTAGCTGGATATGTACAGTCTAGGGCTGGAACAAAACGATTATTTCACAAAACACGCCTATTTAAATAAATTGAAAATTTCACCGCCAAAATTAGAAAAAAATCAGATAAAAAATTCTGATACTTTTCACATTTCTGCTCAAAACATACATTGTGGGTACTCATTAGAACCGCCTCGCTGAGGCAGTTCTAACAAGTACCCACAATCTATGTTTTTGAGCAGAAATAAGAAAAATAATGTATACCCCTGTAAACCCCAGTTTTTCTATATAAAGTGGGGTTTAAGGGGGTCAAAATTATATAGGTATGTTTTCGTGATGAATACACAGACCTGGGTCTACCATATTCACCATTTTTCCAACAGTTTCCGACACATCATCAGATAGCCATATGACCTTGCAGGAAGTTTACAAATGCGGTAAAGAGATATATATCCGAATATCATTACGAAACCACGCCTATTCAAATATATTGAAAATTTTACAACCAAAAAAGGAATTTTTTCAGATAAAAAATTCTGATATTTTTCACATTTATGCTCAAAACATAGATTGTGGGTACTCGTTAGAACCGCCTCGGCGAGGTGATTCTAACGAGTACCCACAATCTATGCTTTTTGACAAAATGATAAAAATAATATATACTCCTGTAAACCCCTGTTTTACTATATAAAAGTGGGGTTTAGGGGGGTCAAAATTATATAGGCATGTTTTCGTGATGTTATGATAAATACATTTTGTAAACATAGCCTGCTTATTATATTATATACCCGCAATGTCAAGGAAAACAGCAACATTTGCGTCATATAAGTACATTCAAAGAGTTGGTTTGGTTCAGTAGCGACCAAGACATCTACATCATCGAATTTACACTAAATAGCCGGAAACCTTAATTCCTTACTATGTTTTGCCTAAAAATTGAATTAGTTTATACTTTGACCAAGGGCATTATGATCTTTTCTACACATTTCCCCCAGCTCTCTTTCTTCCAATTCGTATGTGTAGTAATATGCACCGCAAAAATCACAATTAAAAGAATCATGTGTCGATTCTACCAAAACAATGGTCTGACCTCAGCAATTTCTATAATTAAGTGATTTTCTGGAAGTTTTGTCTAAGAAACTATTTTTACTTTTTTTTTTTTTTTTTTTTTTTTTTTTGCTGTATTCGATTTATTGATGTTTCACAACACTTTTGTGAACATTTCTGAAAAAATGAACAAGCGAAACTTGTTGAAAATATGCCTCTAAGTTACCTACCCTACAGATTTCTTGCATGATTGTATCCATTTTTAATATGGGAAAATGTGAAAATATTTGAATTTTTTAAAAAAAAACAATGATTAGATTTTTTTGTGCATAGGTAGTTACGACAAATGGTTTTGCATTAAATCATGACAAAAGTTTTCAAATTTACTTATTCAGTGTAAAGCGCCAAGCAAAAAACGACTTACTCTGAAAGATGCCGAAAGCACGGTAGTTTAGATATAACCAGGATGTATTGTGCTAGCATTACTGTTTATTGATAGGAATAGGCCCGCAAAGTGCATTGCTTGATATGATACATCTGTACCAAAGCTGGTGCAGTCAACTTTTGTTAACTCGAATCCCAAAGGACTCTCTAAAATGCTTCAAAATATCCGTATCTCGACATATCAGATTTTGCAGATAAAAATAAATCGAACAACGTCATTTCAAAAAATGAATATATGATTTGACTCCTGAAATTAAAGACATATTGATATTGTGGAAAAGAGGAGAAATTGCTCCAAAGGAGCAATTTCTCCTCTTTTCCACAATATTTTGTTACCTGTTGTTAGATTTTCATGTTGGAACAGGGACCAGATTTTCAATCCGAGATTAGCGGTTATTCGAGATAAGCGAATCTGAGATAATGAGAGTTGACTGCATTTCTTCTTTGTATGCCCTGGTGGCTGCCTGCCGCGGGGCTTTGTTTTCATGTTCATATTTTGTCCTATTCGCTGTCTTATTGTTGTGGTTGGAGTTGGTGGAACCAGTCTGGAATTATGGTCACCTCATTATGTAAGTGGGGAGGGTGGTGGTAGTGGTGGTGGTGGTGTGTGTGGGTGGTTGGGTGCTGGTTGCTTTGCTTTTCTTTCTTTTCTGTCATGATTTATTTAGTCGTCCTCCTGCTGTCATTGCCTAGCAATTACATAACGTCATAACGAAACGACGTTACTAAGACGTAATGTGTCGTATTAACGATGTTTCGACGTCGCTGCGATGTCATGATGACGTTACTTGGACGTTGTGTGTTTACTAGGTGGTAAGCTCAGTTCTGTGACTGTGGCCCATTCAGGACACCTATACTTTTTTTAAGTTGCATTGGAAATGCCAGACAAAATATTCTTGAGAAGATAAGAAATAACATCAATTTGCCGTCTGCTGAATTTCCCTAGAGAATGCTAATGGGTAACTGACTAGTACTTATGTAGCTCTATTTAGTACATGTATGAGTTTATTTCTGCGCAATCGAACGGCAACTTTTACTTCATAAACGAACTATATGGCCTCAGGTACTCAAAATAAATTGTGCCGCAACGTGAGAAAACGTAGCTTCTGACATGTGCGCCCAGCGATGACTCAGATCCGCCTGCGCATTCGCGCAGTCTGTTCAGACTCTTCGTTGTCCGTGTGAAGAAACATTGCATCTTTGGCTATTTGGTATAAACATATTTATTTCGAAACAATTAGTACAACATATAATATGATAATAGTAACAATACAAAATTTAAGGATTGGAACGGATGCACATAGTGCTTATTTTGTTCTTCTCCTTAGCAGGTCAATAAATTGTTAACAAAGCTTAGGGATATATTATACATGATAAGTTCCAGTATAAGTGAAATTTACCACTAGACATTCTATGAATAGTATGATATACTGTTCAATGAAATGTAGAGAAATAAATGCATATTTAATTTTAAGAAAAAAAACAACAACACTTAAACAATATGAGGAAAAAAAACAACAAGTTGCTTTATAAGAAAGATTTAGCAAAGTTCTAAATATGAGAAAAGAATTTAATGTGGAAAACATAATCCAATCCTGCATGAAGAAGGATGCACGACCAGGGGCGGGAAGGCAGCACTAAGAGTCATTTGGTAAACACTATCGCACTGCAGATTCGAAAGGATAGGGGTATAATATTAAAATCGTTTAGTATCTATGATAAATTTCTGTACTTTGTTACATATGTGAGTGTTTTCTGCAAGCGATAAAGTTGGATCACCAAACAATAGAAGGTTAAGAGTTATAACATGAAATTGGGAGATGCTGTCGAACAGTAAGATGCGTTGATGTGCATGCATGCGACATTCGAAGAAGTAATGATTTGCGTCTTCAACAATTCCACAACGACAGAGTGGTGAGTCTGTTATATAGTTGGAAAACAGGCAGTAATTTAAACTACTGCAATTTGTCCGTAGCCTTGTGTGAAGTATCTGACACAACCTTTTACCTGTATAATAGTACACTGGGCGCGTTCTCTCTCCCTAGCCAGAAAATATTTAAATTAATTTATAGAGTCAATTTGTTTGGATTCACATGGAAGATCATTCCAGTTCCTAACTGCAGAAGGCAAGAATAAGCTAGAGTAAAGAGCTGTTTTATGTTGTATTTTGAAGATTGTCTGCATTACGAATACTATACCGAGAGGCACTCTCGACGGTTGGTGAAACTAGGGATGAAAGGTAGTGGGGAAAACTAGATTAGTTTTCATTTTGAAGAAAAGAGTGGCCTTGTGGTCATCCCGTCGTTTTTGGAAGGACTCCCATTTGATCTTATTATAGAGATTGTGTAAAGAAACGAGTTGTGTAGTTCCTGTAGCGATTCTGGCTGCTTCATGCTGTCTTTTTTCGAGCTTCTCATTCTCGTAATTAGCACAGTTGTCCCATACAGTATTGCCATATTCGAGAACTGGTCTGATGAATGTTGTGTAAATTATCTCGAGTGATTTTCTATCGAGTTTGTATTTTAGTTTCCGCATAGTATCTACCGAAAAGACGGATATTAGAGCAGATTTCATTTACAATGTCATTAATGAATGTTAGAAAGAGGAGGGGACCCAAGACCGAGCCTTGAGGAACCCCGGCTCTAATATAAGTCCATTCAGAGTTTGCACCAGGGAGGACAACCCTCTGTCTGCTGGTGGATAGATGATCTTTGATCGAGTCCAAGAGACTTCCAGAAACGCCACAAGCACGAAGTTTATGTAGTAGACCAGCATGCCAAACTCGGTCAAAGGCTTTTTTAATGTCACAAAACACAACCCTGACCTCCTTTCCATTGTCTAGAGCGTGACAAAATGGGTTGTAGAGAAAGGTGAGCTGATTGACAGTTGAATCTCCAGGGATGAAACCAGACTGCAAAGGAGTGAGAATGCTATTGTCCGGAGATGATTGTAAAGATGTCTAAAGACAAGACGTTCGAACAGCTTGGATTCAGAGTTCAAGAGAGAAATAGGTCTGTAGTTGGTGAGAAGAGAGAGATCGCCTTTCTTAGGAATAGGAGAGAAATTAGCATCTTTCCACGGCGATGGAAAATGACCAATTGATAGAGAGTAGTTGAATAAAGCACAAAGGGGGTCAGATATTTCGTGAGCTAACTCCTTGACAATTCTGTTATTTAGGCTATTGGGTCCAGAAGCTTTCCCTAATACCAAGGTTTTGAGAACAGATTCGACCTCAAGTGTTACTGTTTCTAGAGATGAAGTTACATTATAAGGAGTGATGTTGGAAAATACTGCGTTCTGATCGTTTAAGACAGTCTGGTCACGAAAAATGTCGTTTAGAAGATTAGTTTTATCTTAATCATCGGTGTATATAGTGCCATTTTATTCTATAGGTGACAATGAAGATTTAGATGCCGGGGAAATGAAAGACTTAAGGACAGACCACCAATGTTTGGAAGAAAGAGAATCTGACCGAAGCTTCTCAGCGATTTTCTCTGTATGTGCTGACTTAGAATTGCGGATGAGTGACACCATCTTATTCCGCAAACGTTTAGATTTGTTCCAGCGAGCAGGTACATTGGTTCGCTTGGCGGTTCTCTAAGCTCGTTTCCGTTTCCTAATGTAGCGTTTTATTTCAGATGCAATCAATGGTGGGTCAGTAGGCTTTATTCGAACCGTTTTGTTGGGAATGCATTCTTTGGCGATCGAAAGAATATGGTTGTTTATGTTTGATGCATGAGTGTTCAAATCATCGTCCCGTAGACTATACCAATCAGTTTCTGCTGCTTTCGATCTGAGAAGTGCAAAGTCACCACGGTTATAACTGGCTATTTAAAAGCGCCTAAGATTCTGATGCGCGAATGCACACGGGCTGATCTGAATCCTCGTAGGGCGTACATGTCCGAATGTATATTTTCTGACGTTGAGGCTCGTTGAAGTGCGTGCATGTAAAAGTTATCGTATACCATATTCAGAATGAAATTCATTTTAAAGAGAAAGTATCAGGGTTGTTTAACTTGTAAATTTCATTGTTTAGTCGCAAAAGTTGTTTAATCGGTTCTAATCTACGAGTGTTCATCCGAAGAAATTATGCGCAAAACTGAACTATTTAAATATACGTAACGCTTTTCAGCATTTAAAATCGCGTCACTGAGTATCATCGAAACCCAATGGTATCTATAACAAGGCTACTGACGGGGACTATTTTGTGTGCGATCATTGGTTCTATTATTGACTTATAGCAGTCTAAAGTTGATCAAGTAATGTAACTTTGACAATTTGTAACTTTTGGACTGCGGAATGTATTTTTCTATAACAGAACTAGCGATTGTGTTTGTAACGTTGGATTATATTTTCGCTCTGCAAGACTGAATCAAATACGACAAACTGTGCTATTAAGTTACATCTTACTGCATCCAAATTAGGAAAAGTTACAAAATACGATACAGTAAATCGATATATAGTTTCCCTGGATCCAAACGGTGCGCCATGATACTGATGAGAAGCACAGAGTTGAAACATCGTTTCAAAGTTGACCCAACCTCCTTCTGGTGTGCATTCCGTGTCGTCTTTTATGCTCCGCTTTGGCTAAATTGAAACCATTTGCAATATGTGAATTCTCAGCCCACGATATTTCATGAAAATCGTTTGCTGTCAAGTGAATATTCTACAATATCTAAAGATTCGATTAGAGGACAGCGAAGTACTAGCCATATTACGCCGTCGCAGACATATGTAGGCCTTAAGGATAATCTGCCGGCTGACCAAACATGGCGGCGAAATTTGCCACCTGTACACGTCATCATAAAATACCAACAAAAATCACAAATGAAATGCGAGTCTCATTAATTCACTTGATAACTTAAATGTCGAGGCATATCAAATGGTTATCAAGAGATAAAAATGCATTTTGTAAGTATGAAAAACCTAACCTTCTAACTTGTGCAAATTTGGGAGTCAAAAGTTCCCTTTTCTTTTTCATAAATTAATAAAATACTAACGTCAGTGTGTTTCACAATGTTCTGTCTAGAGCAGCCGGAAATTATAATATCCAAAAGCTTTCAAATAAAAACACAATATGCCTATGTCCGCAGGTACACAAACTGATACACAAAACTAAAATCTTGTCCTTTCATGTATATAACGGACTGGATACCGGTTTGTATTCTATCTGCACGTACAAGGGGGACAGCTAAGTACATTATATATGTATAGTCAATGTACATTGTTTAGAGCTTTTTGATAGTCTTCTCGGAAGCCAAAGTGTGTCTTTATTTGAATGAATTTGGATATTTTATTTTCCGGTTGCCCTAGATGGAACATTGTAAAAGAAAATGACATAAGTACTTTATGTATTCATGGAAAGAAACAGGAAATATTTTGTCTCAAAATTACGCAAGTTAGAACGTAAGTTTTTTCATACTTATAAAATGCATTTTTATCAATTAATAACCACTTGATATATCCTGACATTTGAGTTATCAGTTCAATTTGTGAGACACGCATTTCATTTGTGATTTTTGTTCATATTTTATGGTGACGTGTACAGGTAGCATATTCCGCCGCCATGTTTGGTCAGCCGGCAGATTATCCTGAAATGTGAGTAACTGCCCAGAAGACATGTGTCTGACGGGAATTCAAATAATACACAAGCGGCAACGACTGTGTATTTAAGATTGATGCAATGAACTGAGTGTATATTCTCTTGAGTTTCAGTCTGTGGACTGATTAATTAACTACAGCAGAACTACTTATTAAAATAACAACTCTGTGAGTGCAAAGCTATAAAATTCTATAAAAAGACAGCCTAGACAGATAATTTATTGGAAATCTCTTCGTGCATTTGTACACTTTTCAGGGTAATGCACCAGTCAAGCTCATCTTGTTTAGTACCAAAACCGGTCGATGGTGCTGATGAATTCGAATTTCATGACTGTTAGGAGAGCAAACGCAGTAATAAAGTCACGATATATATATATATATATATATATATATATATATATATATATATATATATATATATATATATATATATATATATATACACGTGCATTTTAATAGCAGTCTGGACACAAATGGCATGTAAATTTGTTTGCTAAGGAATAAAGTAAATATATTCTAAAACAACAATTGTAAGAAGACAACGCAGCTCACCGGAAAGGGGTAATCCGATATGAAAACAATCTTTGGAAGTGATCCGTAATGAAAGAACGTGTACATATCTGTAAAATGACCTAGGACAACCTGATCTTGACCTAGGTTGAAAGTCTCCAAGACAGATGTAGACCAAATAAGAAAGCTGTTCAAAATTAACGATGAAATGCAGAACTTAAACTTAAACATAGATGTAAATGACAGAGTATGACCTGACTTTGATGTCGGAAGAATAACAAACTGAGGGATGGGTATATGCCATTGAAATGTCTTCTCTTAGGCTGGTGTGGACGAATTATGAAAGCTATATCTTACACGCTGAATCCCTTAGGTTAGTGTGGACGAAATATGAAATATGAAAGCTATATCTTACAAACTTCAGCAGTCATGTACACTTTTCAAAACTTAAACACAGCTGTAAATGACAAAATATGACCTGACCTTGACCTAGGCAGACGGTCAAACTGAAAAAAAGTGTGTGTTATTGAAAGGTATTACCCTAAGGTAGGTTGAGCCTAATATTAAAGTGGTATCTGGAATACTTCAGAACTGGAACATGGTTTAAATGACAAAGTATGACCTGACCTTGACCTAGGCAGAAGATCAAACTGAGAAAGAGGCGTGTACTACTGACAGGTCTTACCCTAAGATAGGTGTGGGCCAAATATTAAAGCGGTATATTGAATTCTCTAGCAGTTACGTACTCTTTTCAAAACTTAAACGCACAACTTGAACATGGGTTTAAATGGCAAAGTGTGACCTTACCCTTGCCTAGGCAGAAGGTCAACCCGAGGAAGAGGTGTGTGCTATTGAAAGGTCTTAGTCTAAGGTAGATGAGGGCAAAATTATAATGCGGTATCTTGAATACTTCAGCAGTTACGTACACTTTTCAAAACTTAAACGCAGAACTTAACATGGATGTAAATTACAAAGTGTGAACTGACCTTGACCTTTATAGAGGGTAGAGCTTGGGGATGGGGGTATGCTATTAACAGTTCTTACCCTAAGGTGGGTTAGGCCAAATTTGAAAGCAGTACCTTAAATAAATAAACAAAAATATGCACACCTTTGAAAACTTAAACATTGTGCCGACACAGACGAGGACGCGGACAGACGCTGACGCCAACGACTGGGTGACAACATAAGCTTTCCAGGGACATAGTCCTGGCGAGCTAACAAATGGCTCTGGAGAGCAATGAGCACACTACTCCAGCTCTAATAGCTGAAATGGCGAACGTTTCTTGGCCCGACTAGCTAGTTTTGGTAAAATAGACCTTGAGCATCAGTGACAAACATATAACGAATACCCTCAATCTATGTTTGGAGCATTAATATAAAAAATATCAGAGTTTTTATCTGATAAGTGTCAGTTTTTGGAGGTAAATTTTCTATATATTTGAATAGCCGTGTTTTTGTAATGAAATAAAAACTACGCTATAGTGATGTATGAAGAGTCGTTTTAAGGCCGCCACACTGCACTAATACCAGTTGTAGTGAAGATAAATGAGCCAGCGCACGACAAAACCAACAATAAGACCTGTGTGACCAGCAAAGACTAAAATCAGCCTGTTCATCCACCCAAAGTGGCTTTTTCCTCTTTGGATTACCTGGTGGCTGTAGAAGGCACGCGAACAGCAAGGACTCTGTTTAGAATGCGCGTATGCACGGAAGTGTCAAAAGTTTCTGTGCCAGACTAGCTAGTTTCAGTCAATTAGGTCTCATCTTTGACCGTCATTACGAAAACACGCCTATTAAATACACTGAAAATTCTACCACCAAAAAATGGCAATTTTTCACATAAAAAATTCTGACATTTTTCATATTTCTGCTCAAAACATAGATTGTGGGTACTCGTTAGAACCGCCTCATCGAGGCGGTTCTAACGAGTACCCACAATCTTTGTTTTTGAGCAGAAATAACAAAAATAATGTATACCCCTATAAACCCCAGTTTTACTATATAAAAGTGGGGTTTAAGGGGGTCTAAATTATATAGGTATGTTTTCTTGATGTCATATACACTCTTCAGAATTCGCGGAATAAGTCGTTTCATGCCTTGTTTATTATATACGTAACACACTCTTTGTAGAATATATCGATGGGCCACGGATTGCCATATTTATCTGGGCCTTCTAGGCGGGCCCCAAAGCACAGTCGGTATTGCGTTTGACAGCAGATCCAGAGATCGCAAGTTAATCCCAGCGTGGCCACATAATATTCTTGGAGATCATGACAGACTTTCTACAGTTCTTTTCCACCCTCCGCTGACTGATGAAGGGCACTTGTCAGTTACTGGCAAAAGTATGTGCAAAAGTACTAAGCCAGCATAGGAAAAGTGTGGGCAGGCTTAGTCACTTGCTTGACATGACCTAAAAATGTATCGACTGGGTCGTAACAACTCCAACTCAAACAACGAAATGTGGGGCCTTCGTTATTCGTAAATGCGATAATAATTTTTATCCTATTATCTTACGTTTACTTAATTAGCGTCCACGTATAAAACGTCAAAAATGATGAGACTAAAACCGTATAGAACAAAATGAAATTCGGGAAGTCACAGATCCCCACAAAACCAAAATGCAAGAGCGAACGAATAGGATAATCAACAATCAGAAGGTACTAGACTACCAAACAACTCACTCCTCCGAACATTTGATGTGACCAGAAAGCTAGATCGGATATATTAAACACCAGAACAAATCACCAAGTAGCATAGAACAAAAAGTAACGTCGCAGCCAGTGCCCAAGAGGTAACGAAAATTATAAGAACCATCGCCTTACAACGGTCAGCGTTTTTCGTTCTTTGGTGTGTTCGTTGTTTCCTACCGCAACCTTTATATATTGTATTCAATACAACAGTGTGTTTAAAGCAGTTTTGAAGAAGTATTGGTTGCAGCTTTATGATTCCCGCCACTTGAATTTGTTAAACCATCACGAAAACATACCTATATAATTTTGATCCCCTTAAACCCCACTTTTATATAGTAAAACTGGGGTTTGCAGGGGTATACATTATTTTTCTTGTTTCTGCTCAAAAAACATAGATTGTGGGTACTCGTTAGAACCGCCTCGCCGAGGCGATTCTAAAGAGTACCCACAATCTATGTTTTGAGCAGAAGTATGAAAAATATCAGAATTTTTATCCGAAAATTTTCAGTTTTTGGTGGTAAAATTTTTAGTGTATATTTGAATAGGCGTGTCTTCGTAATGCACATCTACAAACAGAGTGACTTAGAAAAAAAAACATCACTTCTGTGTCGCGTATTTCTGTAACCTCGAGCAATTAAGAATAATTGCATAATTGTAAACGCAGAATATCAGTCAAGATTCTAGGATTGATTGCCAAAGGATATTAAGGAACATGGAAAGAATGTCGTTTAGTAGTTTACCAGACAAGCGGTTAGATGAAATTCATTCAGATTCAAATAAAATTTTATCCAGCGCACGAAAAACCAACAAAATGGCATGTGCGCAAAGCGAAGACTTAGATCAGTCTGACCATCCGCCCAGTCTGTTCAGAGTTTTCGCTGTCCGCATGAAGAAAGCTTGAGTCCTTAGCTACCCAGTGAGCGCACATTCAGTTGGTTTTGTCATGAGGTGGCTCAAGTACATTATCAGATCGTACCTTTACACCCGTTTTTGAAGAATGATGCATTGATTTGTTTTTAAGAGCAGTACTGCAAATAAAGCGTGGTGATGTGTTTTTGTTTTTGTTTTGTCTCTGGAAATCTCATATGCAAAACATAAAACCGTGCTAAAAAAGTACGTGTTTCTGTCCATTCGGTCAAGGATGCGAACATGAGACATTAGGTAAGATGTTGATGTTATTTATTTATTTATTTATTTCATTTTATTTTTTGTACCGTCGAAATGGAAAACAAAGTCAGGAAACAACAGATAATGCTGTTTTCAATTATTCTAATAAACTGAAATGACGTTGTGTGCCAATTTGTTTTACAGCAATGTTTGTACACATGCGCGAAACGGGACGAATAGTGCGGACTACTTCATTTCGGGAAAGTACGTTCAACGTTGACGTCATTATTTGATAAGTGTTACGTACGTTAAACAGGTGCTTAGTATTCAATGAGTAGTTTCTTCCTAGAATTCTTTTTTTTTAAATACTGATATCTTTCAGTATTGAATTTCTTTTAAATAAGGCCCCTTGGAAGAGTATTCAACTCTTTCATCTCTGCAGAAAAACACATTTACAAACAATGTAGATCCAGATGAGACGGATCTGCACTGTTTGCTATCATGTTATGAACGTTTGACTGAACCCCTTATTCGCAACAATTAATGTGTACAAATTCAGAGATGGAAGAGTCCACTTTAGAAACGCAGAAGTGAAAGGATTTAAGTTCGAAGACCCCGAAAATATGCCCCAAAACACCGCAAGTTCCGTGATATTGCTGCCAGTGTTGTTTGATTCATGTTGATGACACCCTAAATGTAATTACAGATAAATAGTTAATAGATAGTCATAAAAAGTGTTTGTCAGCATTCATGCAGGGTCTTTATACTTCATGAAGTAGGTGTCTTCATTTATAGTTATATTACTTAGACTGATAATCGTACCCAGCGGGCACATGCCGTTAATACAACGTCGCTTCAACGTCGATGCAACGTCATGACGTTGCATCGACGTTGAGCCGACGTTGTATAAACGTCATGTGCCCGCAGGGTATACTCGTGTACCGGCGATGCGTACATTTTTATCGAAAACTTAAATACAAGTGATTCTATTTTATTTATTAATAATTATTTTATCTATTGCAAGCTTTTATTTTCTTTTCTTTTTCTTTTCATTTAGATCTGTAGGTTGTTCTACTTTTACTAGTATGTATTGAGTTTTCAATTATAAAAAGTGAGTCGCTAGTAGTATAGGGTGCCACTATGGGGACTCCTTCCATACTACTGTCGTTATTCAATTGTTTCCTAAGTAGACACATATACATACATATACATACACAAACACACCCAATGAGACAGAGAGAGAGAGAGAGAGAGAGAGAGAGACAGAGAGAGAGAGAGAGACACACACACACACACAGAGATGAATCACAAAAGAAAGAAAAGAAACAAAACCAATAAGCCTCACAACCTATATGTACCAGCTGGAATATATCAACAGCTGTGCAGGCGGCTCAATAAATAACAAGAGCATATTGTGTTGGTTTTAGTTTGCCGAATTTCAATGAAAATAAGTAACATTACATTTATGAATTTATTTATTTATTTATTATCGGGATTTTCTGGCAAGTGACAGATGATATACATATTTTATGTCAAACTCTGTCGTGAAAAGACACATTATTAAAATGCATATACAGGATCAGAAATTATATGTTCTATGTAGTTCGTATCCACATATTCAAAATTCAAAATTAACATGTCGTCTAGGCAGTTATGCAAAACCTACATTTCTACGTCGCTGTAACGTCATGATGACGTCGCAGAAACGTCAAAAGGACAGTATACGTTTCGAGCGTTTGACAGTCTGTTCCTGAGAAATACTGAAATGCGTACCTAGTGGTGACTTAACGCCTAGCCATTTGTTTAAAATTTACAACAGACGACATATTGAAATATTTTTCTTATTTTCACACAAAACAGGATTTGATACAGCAAGCAAATTGTCATACTAGAAAAACAAGAGTGAAATATCATCAGTTTGTCGTCTTCTGAATTTGCTCGGCTAAATGCGGTGTGCAAAAGTACATAAACTCAGATCACCCTGCGCTTCGATATAGTGTGATCAGAGTTTTTGATGTTTGTAGATACATTCAATGGAATTAACCCAGCAGGCACATGACGTTTATACAACGTCATCTCAACGTCGATGCAACGTCATGACGTTGCATCGACGTTGAGGCGACGTTGTATAGACGTCATGTGTCTTCTGGGAAGTGACTACGTTAGCATACATCGAAGTGTCTGATCAACTGTGCGAATGTGGTGGGTTATCATGGCATCGTTGTCCAAATACCCCCGGATACGTTTTCGCATGGTGCGACTTATGTGTCTATTGTCCAAGTAAATGATACAAGAGCAGACAATAACTTAATATGCGGTCTGATGATATACAATCCCTGTTGATAATTGTTCCATAGAGGCCGCTTATGCCAGACATATTTAGCTATATAAAGAGCGTTCGTCTAGAACCTCGTGAATAGCGCTATCATTTTCCATTATCTTTCTTTGGTACGCCTTTTTGAATGGCTACTGAAGAGCGACTGTAAAAGGGAGACCAGACAAAAGTTACAAATGACTTTTTATCATATGACGTCACGTCGGACGCACTATATTATTGCACTGATATTGGAGAATATTGTCCCAAGTTGGGATATCGAAGGACGCGAGCTTGCGAGCGTCCGTAAATAGTCCAACCAGGCACAATATTCACCAATGTCAGTGCAATAACTCTTTCTTTTTATATAGCTATAAATATTGTTCTCTCGTTTTGCTTCTGTATTTTTGTGTAATTTGACGCTGCACATAGCGCTTTCTGTAACAGTACAAAACTGATATCAGAAACATATATCATTTTTGCACTAGTGCATTATCAACATAATATCATTTTTGCACTGTTGCTGTTTTGCAGCTAATAAAGTCGTAAAAACAAATTACTTGAGCACAAATTAGCTGTGTTGCTTAACTTGCAAAATTTATGCGAACCGAATTTTTATGTGTTTCTGTATTAAGAGTAGCATTGGGACCCAGGGTGAAGTTGGCTAGCTGTAAAAGTACTTAAACCCGCTCCCCCCCCCCCACCCCCAACCACTCCCCCCCCCACCCCCACCAACGCCGCACTGTGGTTTACTCTGCTGACCGTTCTAAGGAGGTGGTCCCGGTGTTAGTCTTACTCTTTGTTGCTTTGTGGTTTATTCTACGAGGCGATTTGTTTTATGTCTTAACCTTGCGTTATTTTGTTCTTGTTTTTTTTTTTTTTTTTTTTTTTTCAGTCCTTTTAGCATTGCGATTACCTCGCTTGGGGAAGAGAGAGCTAATGTTAGTGCTTTTCGTACGTTTGTTTGATGTGTGCTTGTTTGGTTTTATCGGTTTCCTCTTCCTCTTGGTGTATGGAAAGGGCTGCAATTTGTGATTGTGGCACTCCCTGGACTTTTCTTTTACCTTTTTTGCGACATTCAAATATGAGTAATTTATATGATGTTTTGGTCCGGTGTGACGTCATATTTCATGACGTCAAGTGAAAATGATGTTTCAAATTTTAACGTCATCCAACGTCAACATTCCACAATGGTAATGAAGTTCGGGATTTGTTAATGGTCGAACAACAAGCATTACTGAACTAAAGAAAGCGTGCAATTTTGATATTGCTTGCTCGTATTGAGAAATATCGGCATCATTACTCCTTGAATTTTATCGTTCATTTCTAATCATTTAGTATGTATAGCTATATAATAAAAAAAATGTTATTATACTATAGATTCAGAGACGTTATTTACACAAAGTGCTGTAGCTACATTTAAAAAAAACTGTTTCTGTATTTGTTTTCTATATTGATTTATTTAAACTATTAGTTCCAAAAAAGGTAAGAGAAAAAGTCTAGGGAGTACAATCACAAGCTGCAGCCATTCCCAGACACCAAGAGGAAGAGGAAACAGACAAAACCAAACAAGCGAAAATGTACGAAAAGCCCTAAGATTAGTTCTCTTTCCCCTAAGCCAGGTAATCGCAATGCTAAAAGAAAAAAAAACAACAACACAAGAACAAAATAACACAAGGCAAGATTTAAAACAAATCGCCTCATAGAATAAAACTTAAAGCAACAAGGAGTAAGACTAACACCGGGAACACCGGCTTAGAACGGTCAGTAGAATAAATCACTGGGGAGTTGAAAGA
This sequence comes from Anodontia alba, assembly GCA_964016985.1. Taxonomy (NCBI): domain Eukaryota; kingdom Metazoa; phylum Mollusca; class Bivalvia; order Lucinida; family Lucinidae; genus Anodontia; species Anodontia alba. The sequence goes on along the minus strand of OZ024826.1, from coordinate 102,100,836 downwards.
ACTTTTACAGTCGGCCAACTTCACCAAGTTATTGAAGAGCGTCACTGTTCGCTTATGAAGTCATCAGCGTTGAACTTACGTGACGTCATGGTGCCCGACAAAAATAAAACGTTGAAAATGCTATTCAGAAATAGTTTAACGATCTTATGACTGTCACCAGGAAGAATAAAAAAAACAGAGGTAAATTAAAAATAATATATTTTCGCATGTTTATAGGTGGTAAATTTATTATTGTGAGCCGCATGCTTCTCGCTGAAAACTCTGAAAAGCAAGCCCAAAAATACGGCATTTCCTGGGTACATGTATCTTCAATTATGTTTTATTATATGGCTGTCCATTCCGAAAACACGCCTATTCAAATATATTGAATATTTCACCACCACAAAACTGAAAAATTTCAGATAAAATCTCTCAATATTTTTCATATTTCTGCTCTAAACATAGATTATGGGCACTCGTTAGAACCGCCTCGCCGAGGCGGTTCTAACGAGTACCCACAATCTGTGTTTTTGAGCAGAAATAAGAAAAACAGTGTATACCCCTGTAAACCCCAGTTTTACTAAATAAAAGTGGGGGTTTAGGGGGTCAAAATTATATAGACATGTTTTCGTGATGGTCCAGTCAAACAGTGTTACAGCACCAGTACACACAATAAATACAGAAGTACAAATCACTTTCTCATATCATGTTGCATCGGACTAGTGTAATAGCGCCAGTACATAAACTAATATTACACTAATGTAATATATATCGCGTACTATAAACAAGTACCTTATAGAAATAATTTGGCATCACATTTATCTTCCGGATTCCTGAATGTTACATTGTTATGGCTTTTTTTTTTTTTTTTTTTTTTTTTTTTTGTCATACGCACATTGTCTTATTTGTCTATATATAATTTGTAGATAACTTCTTGTTCCAACAAATCAAAACAAATAAACCAGAAAACGACAAAACCTACAAGATTGCATGTGCTCCCATTGAAGTGCACGAAATTTGATCAGAGTTTTCGCTGTTCGCATGAAGAAAGCTTGCGTCCTTAACTACCGATTGAGCGCAGAGCGAAGACTGGGCGGATGCCCAGGCTGATCAGAGTCTTTGCTTGGCGCATATGCCATTTTGTTCGTTTTGTCGTGCGCTGGCTCATTAATAGTGAAGAAAGTGTCCAGGGCCCAGTTGTTCAAAACTAACGATGTCGTTAGTTAACGTATCATTAAAACTTTGATCATACCAACAGAGTCGTGGGAACAGATTGCACGAGGCCTCATAAGAAGGGGAGCTGGTGAATACGAAGCAAAAAGAATCAGCGAGGCCGAATAGAAACGTGCACAGCGGAAACCAGAGCTAAGGCATCACCAACAGGGCTTTCTTCCTCAGACCTCTCTTGTTCTATCTGCAACAGGCAGTTTAGAGTTAAGATTGGTCTCATCAGCCATCTTAGAAAACACAAATAAAAACACATCACACAGTTGATTAGGATTGGTCATTGTCAGTAATGACAGGCGAACGGTAAAACTTTGATCATTAAATATGGCATATATGCTAATATTTAGGCTGAAGAAATGTGAGTAGCTTTTGCATTTGCAAAAGCTACTCACATTTTTTTAGCAAAAATACCTGTGAATTAGATATTGTACTTACTAGAACAGTTAACATTTTGACTACTAACGAGCTCGTTAAGCTAAGGGCAACCAAGCTTAACAACCATTGTAAAGCAAAACACTCGCCTCCCCCATCACGAAAACATGCCTATATAATTTTGACCCCATTAAACCCCACTTTTATATAGTAAAATTGGGGTTTACAGGGGCATACATTATATTTCTTATTTCTGCTCAAAACATATATTGTGGGTACTCGTTAGAACCGCCTAGACGAGGCGGTTCTAACGAGTACCCACAAGATACGCTTTGAGCAGATATATGAAAAATATATCAGAATTTTTATCTGAAAATTTATTACATGTATTTTTTGGTGGTAATATTTTCAGTATATTTGAATAGGCGTGTTTTCGTAATGCGACTTCCCAAACAAGGTGGTTACAATGTCAGACAGGACAAAACATGAAACAAAGCCCCTTAGCAAGCTAATTACAGTATTGTGAATTAACTATTACCACATTCTGGAAAAAAAATAAAGCAGACGACAAACTGATGTTGTTTTTATAGTTTCTCCTGGAAAAAGTGTTTGCCACTTTATGCAAATTGTCTCATTAGGAATCAATTGCAAAAAACACCAAAATCCTATATTTAGGAAAACTACAAAATATCTTAAAATATTTTCTCCCAAATCTTTTACTCAGCATGCTAAGCTTTAAACATAGATACAATGCTTAATATTTTGCATAATGCATGCGTCTGAGACCATAGCTGCAAGTATAATCAAGCCATTTCAAACATTTCTGTCAAATACGCAATAAGCAAGAAGCACCTTAATCTCTAGCATTCTGTCAACTCTTTCGGTGCCAAATATCAGACGACATTTGTCGTCTGCTTTTTTACTTTGACAAACTATCGCTTGGAAAGACGTTTATATGTAAAGTTGACAGACTGAATGTCAAACAGCGTAGATCCAGATGAGCTGTTTGTAAAAGCCTATTATTATCGTCTGTGGCAGTGAAATAGTTAAGCGGAATTGTTTCACTTTCAGGGAGACAACTATGTCAAATAGGTTTAGCCTCACTTCAGAAAAGGGGACTACTCTAAACGCAAAGAATATGCTCCCAAGGGAAGTGTGTTCTTTCCATTTCATGTATTCCCCTTTTTAAAAGAGACTTGATGTGCAGGAAAAGAAACAGAAAGTCACAAAAATTGTCTCCCTTGAAAAAAATAAGCAAAATATATCAAGTGCATCTAGTCCCCTTAATATTTTGCATGTGTCTGAGACTATAGTTGCAGAAAATGTACGCCTTCTGAGAGGTTACTGCCAAATACATAACGAGCAAGAAGTGTCTGTATCTGTTAAGGTTTGTCTCTTGCATTTTGTTAAAGTCAATAGTTTTATACTGTAATTGCTATACGTAGTTGGACATCTCAATCCTTACCGTACATATCATAGAATTTCAATCAATCCATCAGATTGTGTAATGACAGATGTACGAACGTCTAAACGGCACTGACTGAATGGCGAACACGGCTTCGATCAAATTGTTGTGGACACAAGTGTCCTTTGCTCATGTGAAACGTAATACTATGAAACTGGAAATGAATAACGTGTCATTAATTGCAGTTGTTAGAGTGCATCGGAAGTGTAGGTGTGTATGCTGTCTGTCTACTATGCAAATGTAACATGCCGCTAAATGGCAATAATGCACTTCTCTTGGAAGCTGTATTACTGCGCATATCTAGCACTATTGTCACTCAAAAACATAACTACATTGTTATTATCTCATTCAAGGGCAGTGCGTTTTGTATCAAAAGTGTGGAAATATATTCTGAGGAAATAGCGCCAGTTTACCAATATTTGCCGACGGTCTGGGCAAAAAAGCATCAGTAAGAAACGCTTAGACACAAGTATTTCTTTTATTTTATCATTGATATGTCCTGTTTGATTGTCTTTAAACTCTTTGATTTAGACTGAAGGATTTCTTGCAGTGCTGCCCTACATGTCTTCAACTGACTGCTGCCCAGGTGATTAAGGAAGTTTATATTGTTTGTACCTTCTGCAAGCTCGCTTAATGAATATGCACTCAGTTGTATTATATTTTTACATAAACAATGTTTGCATAAAACCTGCAGAACCAGTGGCTCAACAAACCAAACCATCTGTCAGCAGTCAACTGAGGACATGTTGGGCAGCTGCCCAACATGCCCTTAGTTGACTGTTACCCAGATGATTCAGACAGATGAACTGCTGCCCAACATGTCCTCAGTTGACTGCTGCCCAGATGATTCAGACAGATCAACTGCTGCCCATCATGTCCTCAGTTGACTGCTGCCCAGATGATTCAGACATACGATTTAGCTGCCCAACATGTCCTCATAAGAAAGAATTTTGGACGCTTTTTCCAGTGAATCTAAAATAATGATGTTTCATAAAATCCCAGAACATTTAAAAATTTTCGAACAAGTGCGTCTTTCTGAAAGATGTCGTAAGCAGACTTGCCACCTTTCTGTTGCCAACTCTGCTTGCCATCTATTCATTTTTGTGACTGTGTAGTTGTATTTGTCTGTCTTTCCCTTTGGTGCTGGGGGATTGATGTGTATCTGATTGTATCAGTTCCCGAGTTCACTTATTTACTTTGTGTATCCTTTTTCATCAAAGCCTGCACAGTTGGTGCATCTAAACTAACTTCTCTCCTGTCCTGGCTATGCAGCTTTATTTCCCTTAAAGACTTCCGGTAACCATAGGATTATATCCTTAAAGACTTCAGTAATGGTGATTATGATCACAGCTACAGCAGGACTCGCCTTGGAACGGTCTGTAGAAAGCTACTGGGGTTGGGGTGGGGCTTAAACCAGTGTTACTCACCTCGTGCGAAACCTCACCCTTAATTCTGTTGCAGCTCTAAGCATATGTTTGGTCCGCGTGGGAGTCCTCTACCTCATTTGTTAAAGACAAAAAAAAAAAAAAACAAAAAAAAAAAAAACATCAAAGTGAAACAATATATAATCACAAATCACAAACACTGTGATGAAACAGGAAAGGGCTAAATAGCGATCTGAAATACATAAAAAACAAAACACAAACAGGACCATGCAGGACACAACCAGACACTAATAGTCAAGCACCAACCATCTGAAACAGACTGAGGAGGGAGCCGTCATTGAATCTGAGGACCTACTCACCGCCAATCAATAAAAGAGGGGAACAACTTTATCAACCATAATTTGGTCAGCAACTATACATGCAGTTTGGTTTACACAATATTGTATTCTTTCACTTATATGGATATTAATTTCACAACATATAATGTGTCAGGATTAGACGGTAAGCTTAAAGCTTATATATGTCATTCCTCTGCATATGCAGTTCCACGCAAAATATCCATGTTGTAACCTATCTTTTTGTACCGAGGACAATCTTTTTAAATTGTTCCGAAAAGTCAGTTTTGCCAACCACCCTTCTGAATTAATAAATTCAGACCCCATAAAATTCATATTCGGACAGACCTTCTTGCAGAACTGTTGTCAAACCAACGTTATATTAGATCATTCATTTAGAATGATGATGATAACGTTTAGAAGACGTCACTTACTTGATCAGATGCTTTAGCAAAACGAATTAATTGAGAAATATATACTTCATACGATGTATTATGAGGAATATCCCCATCCGAAAATGGAAAATTTACAATGTCAAAATCAAAGTTGTCCTGTTTGACATAAACTTTAGAAATTATGTTATTAGATATAGATACACTTAAATCCAGAAACGGTGTTTTGGTATTACAGGTATAAGTTGTTTTATAAATTGTATCAAATGTTTGTTCAGAATATTCATTATCAATATTTAGCAAAAAAGGTAAGAGAAAGGCCCAAGTCATCCATATATCGAGATGTTGGTTGTTTGTAAACATTGGACTGATTTTCGTGAGAAAGGGATAACATAAATCTTCTTTCGTAACAAAACAGAAACAGATCTACCATAAGCGGGCACAATTTTTACCCATAGGTATGCCAATAATTCACATAAATGTACAATACCACACTCGCTTTATTGATATGTGACATAAACAATATTAGACAATAAACAGGACAAAACGTATAAAAAAAAGGTAGAGAAAAATCCAGGGAGTGCCACAATCTCAAACCGCAGCCCTTCCCAGACCCAAAGAGGAAGAGGAAACTGACAAATCCAAACAAGCACAAACCGAACAAACGTACGAAAAGCACTAAGATTAGCTCTCTCTTCCCCAAGCGAGGTAACCGCAATACTAAAAGGACTGAAAAACACAAGAACAAAATGACACACGGAAAGACATACAACAAATCGCCTCGTAGAATAAACCAGAAAGCAACAAAGAGTAAGACTAACACCGGGACCACCGCCTTAGAACGGTCAGTAGAGCAAACCACCGGGGGTGGGGGGTGGGGGTGTTTAAAGCACTTTTACAGCTAGCTAACTTCACCCTGGGTCCCGATGCTACTCTTACATACAGAAACACATAAAAATTCGGTTCGCATAAAGGCTCCCAACTCAGTCAATGCATCAAAGCAAAAACTTAAAAATCAAATTAATCACTATAATAAACAAAGACGAGTACTCATGGCTAATTCTACTGTATGCCAGAGTAATTGAAAACCAGTAGTTGAACCACGGCGGGCCAAGCCAAAGACATATCGTCAAGCCCCAACCCACTGGTTAAAGGTTTACGAAGAGACCGTCATTGAGTCTGAGGCCCGAACCGCCGTCGTGCAATTAAAGAGTGAAGCATAGCCATCAACAATGATTGGGTTGACAACTAGGCATGCAGTCTGCCGCATAATATCCAGGCTATAGCCAATTCTTTTTTAAAGCCTAGAAGCCAGCAGCCAGTGGCCTGCAACCACAATGCCTCACAAAAACGAACAACGCTAGAACTAGGTCTCAGAATGGTCAATAGTATACACTGTCGAGCATAACATAGTTTGACGAGCGCTCGACCCTCACACTTATCCTTGATCACATACGACCCGCGACATGAAGAATACAGAAAAACAAAGTGACATAGCTCCAAGCGAAGACTTAGATCAGCCTTGGCATCCACCCAGTCTGATCAGAGTCTTCACTGTAACCTCAATGGATAGCTAAGGACCCGATGTTTCTTCATGCGGACAGCGGATGCCCAGGTTGATCTGAGACTTCGCTGGGCGCCCAGTCACTTTAATTGTTTGTCATGTTGATTTTGTCATTATTTATATTGGTCGGTCTGCGTGTCGGTTACTTAACCGATTAATTGGTTCAAGGCACACAAAAAAAAAACATATCAATAAACTTCCCAAACTATAAGGAACCAAAGATGAGGGCGCGACTATTAATAGCTCACAGGTAACACTAACGACTTTGGTTACATAACTTATGTGGCGGGGCATAACCTTTTCTACAACAGTGTATGTGCACACAGCGAAGAGTCAGACGAGCGTGGGCAGAGTCTGATCAGATTGTTCGCAGGACACGCTGTGGACAGCCAAGGATTCAAAGCGCCTTCAGGCGGGCAGCAAAGACTCTGCTACTCTAGCTGTCTTCGCTAGAAGCTCATGCAATCTTGTAGGAAATGTTGTGCACCGGTTCATATCGAGCTTTATGTAAGGTCTATGAACCTGTTTCTGCGTGCAGATGTTGCATCGGAAAGACTTTCATTCATTGTAATTAGTACTGCACCTGATGATCTTGTATTTATTAACCTTAACCACTTTCTGGGATATTTCACCAGACGACAAACTGATGATCTATTTTTTTTTATTTGTACCAGAAAATAGACCTTGGTATTTCATGCGAATTGTGTTTCGAAAGGAGATAATTTGCATAGAACGCCATCGCCTATGTTCTTGGAAAAATAAGAAAACATATTTTAAGATGTCGTCTGCTGAAATTTCTTTACCAGCATGCAAAGCGTTAAGGTTATAAATTGTCACTGCTTATTGCTAGACTTAAACCGCCTATCAGCCCAACCTATTAATTTCACCAGAATGAGAGTTGAATCGGTATGGAAATCAAGATAAGATGGATAAAAAGATTGTATAATAAAAAGAAAATGAATTAAATCGCATTGCTCACACTTTTACTCTTTCAACTCAGCAGAACGAAATATGAATCTTTGCAAACAATGTAGATCCAGATGAGATGGCTCATTTTGAGCCATCTCATCTAGATCTACACTGTTTGCCATTCTGTTCTTGAATTTTGACTGATATCCGTTTGGTTATTATGGATATACCCACATTCAAAGATGGAAGGAAAGGTCCACTTTACAGACTCAGGGGTGAACGGATTTAAAAGTATAAATATTGTCTTTGTCAAAATCAAATTGTAAACATAATGGATATAATGCTCCAGAATATTTGACATATGAATCCATTTGTTTTCATAATGTTTTCATAATATGTTCCTAATATTAAACATTTGTTTAAGGCTATCGCACCCAGTACTGATACATACTTACCCCTTTGAGAGACAAATTTGAACAACAGAACTATTATTCCCTTATGTGGATTGGTGGGGAGTAGTGGCCTTCCCTATATAAGTGCAATATATTTTTCTGACAGACGTCTATTTTCAGATTGTCTGGTGTTGAATTTAATTCACTGGTTAGGCATAGACCTGACAAAACAATGTGTTTTTGAGGTGGGAATCTCCGAGATCAAACCAAATCTGCACAGCAAGAGCAACTGATCAACTGAAATTTCAAAATATGGAATAGCATTTATAATACGTTGACAATTTGTCTGTATTTTCGATATATGCATTTCGAAAAAAAAAATAAATAAAAAAATAACGCGCGGTTGGCGTCATCAGCCTTTCATAGCACATATATGTACTTTCGAGATTCATCAGAATTAAGGGTGAGATTTCTATCGGGGGAAAACTAGTTATACTCCCACTCCTTTTCATCCCCTACCTCCAGTAATTGTTTCTGCTAACCATTCCAGAACGATTGTTCTGTTGCAGTTCATTTGTGTTTGAATTTCGGTTATTGCAGCTGTTTTGTCTTTTCATTGCAAGTCCCTTATCTCTTCTTTCCCCGATGCAACGGGAATGTTGTACTTCTTGACTGTGTCGGTCATGCTGTCATGGGTGAAGTCATCTATGAACCAGCGCACAAAAGAAAACTACAATAAGACCTGTGTTCTCGTTTATCCCTCTTTTTAGGATAGCCCGGAGGTTGTAGAAGGCACATGCGATCAGCGAAGACTCAGATCAGACTGTGCAGATGCGCAGGCTATTCTGAGTTTTTGCTGGTCGCACAAGTCTACTTGTAGGTTTTGTCGTGCGCTGGCTCATTTATGGGTTGTATTTACATGCCACAAAACATTTATCCGGTTCCTTGATAGGGTTATATTCGGTTACTAGGGTATTACCTGGGTATACCCATTTCTATTTCGTTATTAATTGCATATTCACGAAATTAATTGTAAATAAAAGTTTTTTCGAGCGAGATGTAAATCTTGCCAAAGTTTTTCACTGCTTCAATGTTTTTTATTGTCTTTTCACCCTGCGTATATCCGTTTGTGATGTCCTTATTTGTTCCTCATCTCTCCTTCCTTTGGTGCCTTAGGAGGGCTTTGGAGGGATGTGCTTTGTGATTGTGGCATTTCCTGGGTATCTTCATTGATATTTTAGGCAAAGGTTTTTATACATATAGTGCTCTGTAGCATGTGAACATTTAAGTGAAGATAGTACGCAGCAAATGCAACGTAAAATGCAACAGTATCCATGCCCTTTAGACGTATATGTAGAGCAGAACTCATTTTTTCACCATTTAGTATATGCTTTGGCTATAGTTTGTCAATGTTAATGTGTATGCAAAAGTCTATCAAAATACCCCTATGGTTAATGATTATTACACAGAACGGGCTGGGTCATCCCAAACGACCATAAAATATAATCTCTACCTGAGTGAAGTACGGGAAAATGTTTTACTGTTTTATTTTTATTATTCAAATACTCTAATCAAAATTCTAATGCATGGCTCGATAATAGGCTGGACCTTGTGTAAAATGACACCACTAATCGGAACACGGTGAGTTATGTTGAAAATATACTCAAGCCTTTCAATCCTGTACACCGGTATAGATACTATGCAAACAGTGTAGATGCAGATGATATGGCTCATAATGAGCCATCTCATCTGGATCTACATTGTTTGCCATTTTGTTAATGATAGTTGATTAAACCCCCTATTTACAAACAATGGACGTGTCCAAAGTCCAAACTCAACGACAGAAGAGACCGTTTCAGAAATTCAGGAATGAAAGGGTTAAAGGTACAAGGAAAAGGCCGTAATCAGGAGGCACAACCTTCCGGACGTATTGAAAGAAGAGGAGATATGGAACAAACAATGACAAAGTAAAACAGCACATTTGCAATAACTTGCATACGAATTAGATGAGCGGCAACAGAGGAACCACACTTGAACGGTGAATAGACCCAAATAAATTTGCACTAGTATATATATATGGACTATGGGTGGATCTTCACCCTTGTCATGCTGAATTAATCATCATACCAATTTCTAATTCGCAGCCAATCAGATTACTCAATTCTGATTGTTGATATTAATTCACATATTGAATGACTAACAGTGCAGATCCAGATCAATTGGCTTCAGATTTATCTGGATCTACACTGTTTGAAAAGGCAAGGCGTATCCGGGTTCAGCAGGACAAGAATAAAATCAGTTTACAGATATATGTAATCAGACATCAAATTTCCGATACATTTTAAGGATGGAATCAGTCAGTTAAGGGTTCGGCTCACCACCATGCCCCTGCGGGGAGAAGAAAAGTTGACATATGTATAGCCCATGCAGTCCGTCGCATTGCACCGTGTGATAGCCGACATTTGTCGCTTTTAAACAGCTTCTACTAAACGGCTTTACCTACAATTCCAGTTGAAAAAGTATTTTCAAACGTCGCCGTAGATGTTAATATGCAAATTGCACCTGCTCAGACAATTCGGCGCAAGCTAACTGCGCACACGGCCGATGACAGATGATGTCTGGACATAGCTCAACTGCTTATAGAAATTTTCATTACAATTACTCCATCTAAAATGTCCTTGAAACCGCGCTTGCATTCATCTTCTGAAACCTTGCTGATTATTACAATAATCATTGTTATTAAATTGCGTACTTGGCTATTTTCCAAGAAGACAGGTCAGGGACGGCCAGATTTATTTGCTGTTAACATGGACTTTAATGAGACGCAATTTTCCTATAAATGTACGTCTCAACAGACTCTCACAGGATACCGCATGTTTCACGTTTCTTAATGATCTACTAAAAATAAACATAAACATTCCATATAAGGGTTGATACCAAATGTATAAATACACCAAAGAACAACATACCTTCCTGAGGCATCGTAGGAAGAAGAGTTGAGAACAAGCAGAAAAACACCAGGATACAGTGCAATAACCAACACAAAAACAAACAAAAAAACAAGAGGACCATGATGGTCCTATATCGCTCACCTGACCAAACAGATTTGCATATTTACTGTTGAAGTTTCAGCCAAGTTCACTGCTCTAGGATTTTTGTATAAACTTTATAGCACTAACCACCCCTACCCCCCTCCACCACACCCCCGGCCATGTTTTTTTACAAATCTTGACGACTTGAACTGAATCTTAAAAGAGGGTCACCAAAGGAACATTTCTGCCAAGTTATATTGAAATTGGTCCAGTGGTTTAAAAAGTTTTATATAGCTATAAAGCCCTACGCCCTAACGACCATGTTTTTTGACGAATCATGAAAGCTTGAACAAACTTGGTAGAGGGTCACCAAAGAAATATTCCTGCCAAGTTATATTGAAATCTGTTCAGTGGTTTCTGACAAGAAGATTTTTAAAGTTTTCTATTTCGATATATAGGGAAAATAAGCCCCACCCCATGGCAGCCATGTTTTTGACGAATCATGACTGCTTGTACAATCTTGATAGAGGTTCACCAAGGCAACATTCCAGCCAAGTAATATTGAAATCGGTCATGGGGTATGTGACAATAAGAATTTAAAAAATTTTCTATGCAGATATAGACGAAAAATAAGCCCCGCCCCCTGGGGGCCATGGTTTTTGACATATCATGAAGGCTTGAACAATCTTGGTAGAAGGTCACCAAAGCAACATTCCTGCCAAGTTACATTGAACTCGGTCCAACTGTTTCTTAAGAGAAGATTTTTAATGTTTTCTATATAGATATATAGGGAAAATAAGCCCCGTCCCCTAGCGGCTATGTTTTTTGATGAATCATGACGGCTTGAACAATCTTTGTAGAGGGTCACCAAAGAAACATTCCTGCCAAGTTGTATTGAAATCGGTCCATTGGTTTCTGAAAAGACGATTTTTAAAGTTTTATATATAGATATATAGGGAAAATAAGCCCTGCCCCCGGCAGCCATGTTTTTTGACGAATCATGATTACTTGAACAATCTTAGTAGAGGGTCATCAAGGAAACATTTCTGCAAAGTTATAATGAAATCAGTTCAGAGGTTTCTGACAAGAAGAGTTTTAAAGTTTTCTATAGATATTTAAGGAAAATAAGCCCCGACTCCTGGCGGCCATGTTTTTTGACGAATCATGACGGCTTGAACAACCTTGATAGAGGGTTACATAAGAAACATTCCTGCAATGTTACATTGAAATCGGTCAAGTGGTTTCTGAAAAGACTATTAAAATTTTCTATATAGATATATAGGAAAATAAGCCCCGCCCCCTAGCGGCCATGTTTTTTGACAAATCATAACGGTTTGAACAATCTTGGTAAAGGGTCACCAAGGAAACATTTCTGTGAAGTTATATTGAAATCAGTCCTGTGGTTTCTGACGACAAGATTTTTTCAAGTTTTCTATATAGATATATATGGAAAATAAGCCCCGCACCCTCTAGAGGCCATGTTTTTTGACAAATCATGACGGCTTGAACAATCTTGATAGAGGGTCACTAAGGAGACATTTCTGCCGAGTTATATTGAAATCGGTCCAGTCGTTTATGACATGAAGATTTTTAAAGTTTTCTATACAGATATATATGAAAAATTAACCCCGCCCCCTAGCGGCCATGTTTTTTAACGAATCATGGCGGCTTGAATAATCTTGGTAGAGGATCATCGAAGAAACATTACTGTAAAATTATATTGAAATCCGTCCAGTGCTTTATGACAAGAAGATTTTTAAAGTTTTCTATATAGATATATAAGGAAAATAAGCCCCGCCCCCCTGGTGGCCATGTTTTTTGACAAATCCAAACGGCTTGAACAATCTTGCAACAGGATAACCAAAGGAACACTTCTGCAAAATCATATGGAAATCGGTCCAGTGGTTTCGGACAAGAAGATTTTTAAAGTTTTCTATACAGATATATAGTGAAAATAAGCCCCGCCCCCTAGCGGCCATGTTTTTTGACAAATCCAAATGGCTTGAACAATCTTGGTACAGGATAACCAAGGGAACATTTCTGCAAAATTATATTGAAATCGGTCCAGTGGTTTCGGACAAGAAGATTTTTAAACTTTTCTATATAGATATATAGGGAAAATAAGCCCCGCCCCCTGGTGGCCATGTTTTTTGACGAATCCAAATGGCTTGAACAATCTTGGTAGAGGATCACCAAAGGAACATTTTTGCAAAATTATATTGAAATCGGTTTAGTGGTTTTTAAAGTTTTCTATATAGATTATATAGTGAAAATAAGCCCCGCCCACTGGCGTCCATGTTTTTTGACGAATCCAAATGGCTTGAACAATCTTGCAACAGGATCACCAAAGGAACATTTTTGCAAAATTATATGGAAATCGGTCCAGTGGTTTCTGACAAGAAGATTTTTAAAGTTTTCTATACAGATATATAGGGAAAATAAGCCCCGCCCCCTGGCGACCATGTTTTTTGACGAATCCAAATGGCTTGAACAATCTTGCAACAGTATCACCAAAGGAACATTTCTGCAAAATTATATTGAAATCGGTTCAGTGGTTTCGGACAAGAAGATTTTTTAAAGTTTTCTATATAGATATATAGGGAAAATAAGCCCTGCCCCCTGGCGGCCATGTTTTTTGACGAATCCAAATGGCTTGAACAATCTTGGTAGAGTATCACCAAAGGAACATTTTTGCAAAATTATATTGATATCGGTCCAGTGGTTTCGGACAAGAAGATTTTTAAACTTTTCTATATAGATATATAGGGAAAATAAGCCGCGCCCCCCTGGCGGCCATGTTTTTTGACGAATCCAAATGGCTTGAACAATCTTCCTAGAGGATCACCAAAGGAACATTTTTGCAAAATTATATTGAAATCGGTCCAGTGGTTTCGGACAAGAAGATTTTTAAACTTTTCTATATAGATATATAGGGAAAATAAGCCCCGCCCCCTGGCGGCCATGTTTTTTGACGAATCCAAATGGCTTGAACAATCTTGGTACAGGATCACCAAAGGAACATTTTTGCAAAATTATATTGAAATCGGTCCAGTGGTTTCGGACAAGAAGATTTTTAAACTTTTCTATATAGATATATAGGGAAAATAAGCCCCGCCCCCTGGCGGCCATGTTTTTTGACGAATCCAAATGGCTTGAACAATCTTGGTAGAGGATCACCAAAGGAACATTTCTGCAAAATTATATTGAAATCGGTCTAGTGGTATCTGACAAGAAGATTTTTAAAGATTTCTATATAGATATATATGGAAAATAAGCCCCGCCCCCTGGCGGCCATGTTTTTTGATGAATCCCAATGGCTTGAACAATCTTGGTAGAGGATTACCAAAGAAACATTTCTGCAAAATTATATTGAAATCGGTCCAGTGGTTTCTGACAAGAAGATTTTTAAAGTTTTCTATATAGATATATAGGGAAAATAAGCCCCGCCCCCTGGCGGATACGTTTTTTGACCAATCCAAATGTCTTGAACAATCTTGGTAGAGGATCACCAAAGGAACATTTCTGCAAAATCATATTGAAATCGGTCCAGTGGTTTCTGACAAGAAGATTTTTAAAGTTTTCTATACAGATATATAGGGAAAATAAGCCCCGCCCCCTGGCGGCCAGGTTTTTTGTCGAATCCAAAAGGCTTGAACAATCTTGGTAGAGGATCACCAAAGGAACATTTCTGCAAAATTATATTGAAACTGGTCCAGTGGTTTCTGACGAGAAGATTTTTAAAGTTTTCTATATAGATATATAGGGAAAATAAGCCCCGGCCCCTGGCGGCCATGTTTTTTTACGAATCAAAAGGTCTCGAACAATCTTGGTAGAGGATCACCAAAGAAACATTTCTGCAAAATTATATTGAAATCGGTCCAGTGGTTTCTGACAAGAAGATTTTTAAAGTTTTCTATACAGATATATAGGGAAAATAAGCCCCGCCCCCTGGCGGCCATGTTTTTTGACGAATCCAAAAGGCTTGAACAATCTTGGTAGAGGATCACCAAAGGAACATTTCTGCAAAATTATATTGAAATCGGTCCAGTGGTTTCTGACAAGAAGATTTTTAATGTTTTCTATATAGATATATAGGGAAAATAAGCCCCGCCCCCTGGCGGACATGTTTTTTGACGAATCCAAATGGCTTGAACAATCTATGAAGAGGATCACCAAAGGAACATTTCTGCAAAATTTTATTGAAATCGGTCCAGTGGTTTCTGACGAGAAGATTTTTTGAGTTTTTAGTTAAAAAATCTATTTTTAGCTCCTGTGACCTAGATATGCAATGGACCGAAACCATTTGAACAACTTTGAAAGAGGATCAACCAAGGATCATTCCTGTGAAATTCGGTCAAAATCCAATCAGTGGTTTAGGAGGAGATGTTGTTTAAAGATTGTGAACGGACGGACGGACGGACAGACGGACGACGACGACGACGACGGACGGTGAGTGATCACAATACCTCACCTTGAGCCTTCGGCTCAGGTGAGCTAAAAAGTGAGGCGATTCTAACAAATATCCAAAACATGTGTTCAATGAGAAAATAACAACAAAATAAGACCTTTCTTACACATCAGTTTGTTCATTAAGTATTCTTTTTTTACAACAGCAAATTCGTTTTAATGGCAACGTCTTTGGAAACAAATGTTGTCGTTGTAACAAGGGTTCGCTGTACTAGATCAAAACCTCGCCCTTAATTCTGATCCTGCTCAGAATTAAATATATGTGCTCGGTCCGCGAAATCTTTTTTCTGAGATCTAGGTGTATTTTAGCAATTCAGCATAAATTTAAGCTGCATCAGAAGTGAAGTTTCGCGCAAGTCAAACCGGTCACGTGACGTTTATACAACGTCGCGTTAACTTCGATAGAACGCCATGACGTTGCATTGACCTTAATTCAGAATTTTATTATGTAATTTGCCAGCTGGGATAAAACTGGTGTAAGCTCCCAAGTAGTTGTCCTACCGTTTCAAGGCTGTTATAGTTGTTCTTTCTTTGCTGGTTTCATGTGACATTTTGCCATTATTTGTCCTCATCTCTGTCTCTCTTGGTGCCTCGGGAAAGCTGTGCTTCGTGATTCTGGCATTTCCTTTGTATTACTGACTACTTATCATAATATAATTGTCAGTTTACACTGTCAAGTAATGAATATGTATACTTCAGATGTGAAATACGAAGCTCAGATAAAGCAAAGTGTGGATTAAAAACAATGTCAGTGATATAAACAATCGGAGCCAATATTCTGTGGTAACAGCGGGCGTCTGTGAAAAGGTGCTACACCTTACTTACCAGCAACATGCACGAAATAAATTAAACAACCACAGAGGAAAGGTGTCATTCACAACCGTTAATGTGTATACTGCTCAGAAGATTTATTTACATTACGAAAATACGCCTATCAAAATATATTGAAAACTTCACCACCAAAAACCGAAAGTTTTCAGATAAAAGTTCTAATTTTTTTTCATATTTCTGCTCAAACACATAGATTGTGGGAACTCGTTAGAACCGCCTCGCCGAGGCGGTTCTAACAAGTAGCCACATTCTATGTTTTGAGCAGAAATAGGAAAAATAATGTATAGCCCTGTAAACCCCAGTTTTACTATATAAAAGTGGGGTTTAAGGGGGTCAAAATTATACAGATATGTTTTCGTGATGATATATATATATATATATATATATATATATATATATATATATATATATATATAATATATATATATATAATTTATTTTATTTTCACTGTACCTTAACTTGTGTTACTGCCGTATGACGGTCGTTAAACGTCTCTCTATATTTCACTTTAGTATCGTATATATCGTGTATATTTTCGTGTCCTTTTCTTATCAATGAGTCCGTTAGTAGTATAGGACGGCACTATGGGTACGTCCTATACTACTTCCGTTCCGTAATTTTTATGAGTGTCACGGAGTCACGGATGAGTCCTAATTCGCCGAAACAACCTAAGAGTATTCGAGACATTAGCACAACGCCCATCCAGTATTCCACCCATAACGATCAACAAGGCCTTCGAACTGCACCGAAAAACAGCACCATCAACAGTCCCGCCGAACCCAATTTTGTGTCACTGACGAATGCATAAGAATTTAGAATAGGCTACTCTTTTTGCCAGGGTGTGCCAAAACTTTTGTATACGTGCAAAAAAATGATAAAACTGGTAGTCAACTTTAAATAAATCTAAACTTGGAAATGTATTTATAACATGGAAAAGACAGTCTTTGTCTAATTTAATTACATGTATGTACACAAATAGAAATATTCATTTAGCTTTCCAAACTGTGCCATTTTAGTAAACATATCCAAAAGTGCGTGCTTGAAATTGGAATTGATTTTGAATTTTCAGTATTGATTTAAAATTTTCCATACTTTTAAAAAGTGTACATCTTGAGAAGACATATCTTATGGACGATCATCTACATATTTATAGCACTAATATTATTCCCAGAAATACGGTTACCGGATACTGACATCACTACTTGACACCGCCAATTTGCCAGACAAATTGAATAACTATGGAATTGTCTTATGTTGTAAAAATATCGTTAATGGTGTTTCTATTTACGATTCTTAAGGATATTTCTGGATGCGTGCATAGTAGACACGATCATAGGAGACTTACAGTGAACTGTATGAAACTTGCGGAAGATATAAGTTCTTATTCGTATAAAATAAGTCCAACAAGATCCGTGTCTCTTAACCCTTTTAGCTCTGCAGACGAAAATATGATTTTGAAAACAATGCAGATTATGAGACGTCTCATCTGGACACACATTGTTTGCCATTCTGGTCTAAATTTATGACTAACATCCCTATTTGTAACAATGGACATATCCAAATTCTAAGACGGAAAAGTCCATTTCACAGACTCAGGGGTGAAAGTATTCAGTAATCCTATCTATGCTAATGATGATACAACGTATTACTGTCAGCTGGAAGCTAATCTTCATAACAAAGCAGGACCTACCCCTAATGCCCTACAAAGTGGGCCTATACACTTTCTATGTTTGTTGCCCGGTATCATAAACTACGTAAATCATTTTCTAAGTTGTATCGCCGTCATTCTGATTTAATGTCCAGATATAATGTTGCTTTGACATGTTGCTTTGACATCACCTCTTCAAGATTGTCTATCAGAACCTGATTGTTCCTGGATATAAATGTATCAATATCTAATGATACAATATCTATTAAAATTTGTAACAAATGGGATGACTTTGATTTTGATAGTATATAAATTTTGCCGTTGTCGATGGCAGTTTCCTTGTGTTACACCCTCAAGTGTATATATCTCTCAGTTTATTCCCACTGCTATCGCAGTCAAATCAGTGACTTTTATAATAGAAACAATTTAACGGCAAACTTAAGCAGGAGTACCGGTATCCTAAACTATGTAAAACATTTTCTCCGTTTTATGGCGTTAATCAGAACAAAAGACCAAATACAAACTTGGTTTGAAACTACTTCTGTGAGAAGGTCTATCGGAACTGGGACTTTATGGCCACCTAGTCTATAAATTTAGAAAACAGTATCTCTCTGGTTTGTGGCTTGTGTACTGTCTGTCATTGTTTGTTTGCTCTTCTTCTTAGTGTCATTGGTAGGCTATGTTCTGTGATTGTATCTCTTCCTGGACCGCTTCTATACTATTTCTCACAAAAATAACTCACAAGTAGTAAATCGTATTACAAAAGCGTATGGCGAAGTGTTACCATAAAATGTCGGGGTTCCGAGCGTCTGGCGAGCACTCATTAACAGAATACTAGACTTCATGGTAATAGATGAATATTAATTCAGTGCTTTCCAAGAATTTCCTATTTAGCCTATGCCTTAGAACATTTTAAATCATTATTGAAACTGTTGATTTTAGTTTAGTGTTCGTCTAATTTATTTGTTTCCATATCTTCATGCTTTGATGTTCACTAAATACGCTTTTTAATTGGCATCATAAGTTGCCAAGTTCCTTGGGAGTAAAACATAGTTAACCAACTTATGCCTAATATATCATAAAAGGGACATAGGCAAACAGTGCAGACCCTGATTAGACACAACATGATGCGGCGTCTGATCAGGGTCTACATTATTTTTTAATAGATACAGCAAGTTCTGTAAAAACGATTTACATAAGATAAAATGAAAAATGGATTCATCAAATATATAAGGGTAGAACAGTCCACTATGCATGAATATGTAAACTATAATTCTTATTAATATATCTGGATAAGCCAATTTTTTACAATAAAAAAGTTTGTTTGTTTGTTTTTTGTTTGTTTGTTTGTTTTTAGTTTGTTTGTTTGTTTTTTTTGTTGTTGTTTTTTGTTGTTGTTTTTTGTTGTTGTTGTTTGTTTGTTTGTTTTTTGTTGTTGTTTTTTTTTTTTGTTTCTGTTTTTTTTTTTTTTTTTTCTCTTACTTCTCCAGGAAAACATCCTGATTGCTTTCCTATACAACAAGTCTCTTCTAAAAAGGGTCTTCTCTACAAGGAAATAATTTAAGAATTTGTGCCTCTTGGGTGCTAGAGTAGACTTCTTTTCAGAAGGAAGGCAAAATAAAGTTGACAATTACCTGCATTGAAAGTGTGTCTATTTCACGTAAAGCTCTACTTGTTTGACGCACATCCTGCCAGTTCTAACGGAAGTACTTGTTGCTATTACTAAACATATAAGTACCTGAATTGGATATACACTCAAACCTAAGAAATCAAAGTGGCTAATGATAACAATAAACTAATTCATGTCATATAAATGTGTACGTGTTGAAAATAGTGTCATACGTCCAAATTGATTACAGATACTTATTTATTGATTTGATTCGGAATTTTACGACCAAATCAACAGTGTAAATGTCATGTTAAGCCAGTCAGTAAACCTACTCACATGTTTTCCTTGGCAAGCTTAGTCCTCTGAGCGGTTGACAAGTATTTTGTGTACTTACTTTCACCAGTAACTGCCAGCTGCCCTTCTTGAATCATCAGAAGGTGGAAGAACCATAGACAAAATTTCACGATTAATCTGACCGAATGTTATGTGGCCGAGTTGGGATTCGAACAAGCGATCCCGGGATCTGCAATCAGACGCACTACCAATTGCGCTATGGAGTCCGGCCGTACAGATAGTCAGCAAGCCGATCTAGATTTGAGAACAAAAGTGCAGATGACACCGGCATATTACGCCACAGAATAAAACCAGTATAAAAGAACTAAAGAATGCAACGATTTATGCGTGGAATTCGCTAGTTCTGTATTGTTTTCCATTCCGTAACGGTTAATGTACCTATTGATGTAATTGACAGGACAGATATCACCCTAGGAAAACAAACGTAACACTTAACGCACCAATCATAACTGCAGCAGACGATATTTTGAATTATTAGAGAAAATGAGACTAGAATTTAATGTAAACCGCAAATAGACGATACATATGACATGACAAGCCTTAGTTTCTACGAGAACAAAACCAACAACAACAAAACGTGCTACAAGTTTTGCTAGGTAATTTAAAGGATTAACAGCGAAACTCCCGACAAGCCCAACAAACTTGAACATTAGTCCCGGTCTAACCATGATCTCATATGCATTTAAGCTTTCCAGACTGTTTCTATATTGAGTACAAGTAGGTAAAATCAAAGATCCTTGCGTGTGTACGAATACATAGGTTAGCATCATTCTTTCGGTTTCGAATGTGCGAAATACTGATTCCTACCGAGTTCCTGAGATGTTCTTTACTTGGCTAAGACGACAATGTTTCTATTCGCAAGATCAAAGCAAACGCATCAATATTGTTTGTTTGAAGATCGTTGCATTCATCCTTATATCAGTCTCATCTGCCGTATCTATCCTAAATATTTGACTCCTGAACTACTATCATACTTGTCCTAAAATTTGAACCAGCCATTTGAAACCATTACCATATATAGCCTAATATTTGAGGAAGCCCATTATACCACTGTTGATGTAACTAAAGCCGATGGATGAGACAAACAGTGTAAACCCACATCAGACGCGGCGTCTGATGTTGGTCTACACTGCTGGCTCAGGCCTGTCTGTCTGAATACTAAGGATTATTACGGTACATTGTACAAATTGGAATAGGGGAGGATGGAGGAAGACTGGGTTATGTCGGGGCTCAAATGAGCTTTATGTCTTAAACAGCGCGGGTATGCTGATTTGGGCCTTTGTTGTTAAGACATATCTCCCTGTTGGTTATGCTGTAGCAAGTACAATTATGTCGAGACAGACAGTGCATTATCTTGGCATTAGGCGAGATTAACGTTTAGCATGCCGGATAAAAATTTCAGCACACGACATTTTGGAATATTTTTCTTACTTTTCTCAGAAAATAGGTTTTAACATTTTATGCAAATTGTTTCCAATTTGCGTGAAACGTCAAATCCTATTTTCCTGGAAAAATGAGTAAAATATCACCAATTTGTCGTCTGCTGAATTGGCCGATAGCGTGACAAGTGTTAACTTGTCTGTAAACAGCACGATCGATACATATGATAGAGTCCAGACAATCCAAGACGCCATATTCGTACAATATTTCTGTCATTAACTGCTATGCTCCTACTACGCATTTTATTAGCGAAAAAGATGACTGCGCCATTATTAGATCGCTGTCTGTCTACAATTGCTTTACGTTTCTGCTTGAGCATTTTAACTAAGGCTCTGTCGTATTTACGCCAAACATACTGACACTATAATTCTTACCATATTTGTCACAAAGTTAGGAAATATATTCTCAAAGATATGACACTTGAAAGCAAAGAGCACACCCACAAAACTGAAACAGATGAAGTATCAGCTGTTTAGACGCATCACGAAAACACGCCTATAAAATTTTGACCCCCTTAAACCCCACTTTTATATAGTAAAACTGGGGTTTAGAAGGGTATGCATTATTTTTCTTATTTCTGCTCAAAACATAGATTGTGGGTACTCGTTAGAACCGCCTCGATGAGGCGGTTCTAACGAGTACCCACAATCTATGTTTTGAGCAGTAGTATGAAAAATATCAGGATTTTTTATCTGAAAATTTTCATTTTTTGGCGATAAAATTTTCAGTACATTTGAATAGGCATGTTTTCGCAATGGAGACTAGCTATGTTTCGGCCAATTAGGTCTCGTCATTGACCCTCTTATACAATTTCGAAGAATCCTGAATGGGCTCGATGAATCCAAAGGACCAGAAAATAAAAATATAAAAAACACTATAGTGATATACGGGGAGACAATTTACAGGCGCCACACAACCATCACGAAAACACGCCTTCATAATTTTGACCCCTTAAACCCCACTTCTATATAGTAAACCTGGGGTTTACAGGGGTATACGTTATTTTCTTAGTTTGTTAAAAAAACATAGTGTGGGTACTCGTTAGAACCGCCTCGTCGAGGTGGTTCTAACGGGTACCAGCAATCTATGTTTTGATCAGAAATATGAAAAATTTAAGATTCTTTTTATCTGAAAATTTTCCTTTTTTGGTTATAAAATTTTCAATATATTTGAACAGGCGTGTTTTCGTAATGACTAGCACCAGCTGTAGTGAATATAAATAGATTCTAAAAGGGAAATTTCTTTGAGTCTGTTTTAGTACCTGTTGATTTTATAAGAACCCCGAAGAGTGACGAAGTGATCAAACATCGCGTTTTGTGTCTTCTGATCGGGGTCTACAAAGTCTGTTCAGACCTGTATGTCCGATTACTTAGAGTAAATACGATATATTGTTTTTTACATTAATAGCGGATGACAAGTTGATAACGTGATTCTCCTTTTATGTATTGACGTAATTTCCGTGCTGACACTAATTCCGGGACAACAATGAAATTAAGTCCATGGCAAAAATTAATTGCTGTAATCAATTGCGGTACTTTACGAAGTAATTTTCGTTTCTCAAAATGCACATATTATCGTCATTCTGAACCTAGCTGATGGCATGGTTTCTGCACTATCATTTGAGCCAGGGCACAGCCTTTTCTACAAGATTGTTTGTGAGCCCAACCAACACTCAGGTCAGCCTACGCTTCCGCACAGGCTGATCTGAGTCTTTGCTGTCCGTCTGAAGACACTTTGGATCCTTGGCTACTAGTAGTGGCGTACGACGATACGCATGCTGATCCGAGTCTTCGCTGGGCGCAGTGCAATCTTGGAGAAATAGCTAACATCTATTCTAAAGAATTAAGTGTTCGATAGCCCGCTATTAACAATCCTTTTATATCTGATTAAACAAGCAATTTGATTCGGATGTGAATTGATTTTACTGTTTCGAGTCGGATTGACCTTTGTAAAGAACATTATAAAAGTCCATAGTGTTTATTGACTGCATTCCCACGCACCTGTTATCATCGTTTCTGGACTAATGTGCAGTTTGCATGTATTAATGACATTGGAATACCTTACCTTTGGTAGCTGTTCCGTCACTGAAAACACGGATGACAACTTTTGTGACTTCCTGTTTGCTCTCCTAAACGCCTATTTTCCTTCTGAAACGGGGTCTGGTGTAATAGGAAAGATTTTGCTTCAAGGGGGAGCAAATTCTTTCCTTTTAGAGTAGACCCCTTTCCAGAAGGGGATAGCAAACTGTTACCTTTTAGAGAAGATCCCTTTGCAGGAGGGGACAAAACAAAGACGACAGAGTTACCTCCCCTAAGAATGTACTGTACATTTCCCTTTAAACGATCAATTGAAGAATCTGTAACGTACATTGATGAGACACGCTACGCAGAAAGGGGACAACTCATATATGAACGGGGGAGGTGTTGGGAGGGGGGGGGGGGGCGGTCCAGAAAAAAAAAAAGCAAATTTTATCACATCACGAAAATATGCCTATATAATATTGACCTCCTAAACCCCACTTTTATGTAGTAAAACTGGGGTTTACAGGGGTATACATTATTTTCCTTTTTTCTGCTCAAAACATAGATCGCCGAGGCGGTTCTAACGAGTACCCACAATCTATGTTTTGAGCAGAAATATGAAAGCATATCAGTGTTTTTTATCTGAATATTTTCAGTTTTTAAAGGTGAAATTTTCTATATATTTGAATAGGCGTGTTTGCTTAATGAAACTTGATCAGTTCTTTCTTATTCCGCCAGTAGATTCCATTATAGACAAGCGAAGATCAGACTGCGTGAATGCTAAAACTGAGATGGAACTTAGCTGTTTGCATAAACACCAAGGTCTGTTTTAGCATGCAAACGCTGAAGTACTGCAATAGAAGTTTTCAGCCAGGAGCTCTGTATAAAAGAGGTGACTTAATTTGAAATGCATTTACAAAAACGGCATTACTGTATGCGTTCAATTTACAGGAATGTTAAGCGTTTTGGCGCCATATTTCTCATGATTTGTTTTTTCATTGAACTGTGTGTGTTGCCAAAATATGATTGTAAAAATCTGCATAATCAAGAACAGAATGCAGGTCTTTGATTAAAACCGTCAGCAAATACATGTATATAGTATTTATAGAACGACAAAATTACACTTTTATTCCTAAAATGGAATCTTAAATGTTGGAAACTGAACCAGTAATTTTATCTTTAAGTCCACTGCTGATCTTCCTTAATGTCGTTACAAGTTGTTGTTTTTTTCCGTAATTATGAAAATCCTATGTACATAGTGCGGTAATTAGATCGAATACGGTATATTACTTGTCTTTGTATTTGTAACTCGCCCTCTGGCGGAATGTCAATTATTGTTGCATTCGTCAGGGTTAATGTTTAGCATATTGGAAAAAAATCGACTGACGACATTGTGAAATATGTTTTTTCTTATTTTTCCCAGATAGTATGTTTTGACATTTCCTAAGGAGCCAAGAGACAATTTGCATGAAAGTCAAACCATATTGCCTGGTCAAAATATTGGAAAAATATCAGATAGACGACTGCTGAATCTACCCAGTAAGTGGTAAAGGTTAATATGTTGCTTCAACTCAAGTTTATTTGCTGGTGCAAAATTTGTTGTCTTTCGAGAAACAGCTGTTTAGAAATTACCACACTCTGGGCTAATTCAGCAGACGACAAATTGATTATATATATTTATTTTCTTCTTTTACCCAGAAAACAGGACTTGATATTTGGAGACAATTTATATGAAAGGTCATATCCTGTTTTCTGAAGAAGAAAAAAATAAGAAAAATATTTCAACATGTCATCTGCTGAAAATTTCACCCGGAGTGCTAAAAGTTAATTTGCTGACTAAACTTCGGAAATGGAATTTCGTAATGCCACCGATAGAGACGTTTTTCGAAAGTGCAGTGAATTTAATTTTCTGGTATTATTTGATTTTGCCTTTTAATTCTAAATACAACCAATGGAATCGCAGATTTCTGCGTTTTAACAAATAAAAACTGTTAATGGTGTTCTTCGTAAACGAGAACTGAGAAAAGAACAGAATTCTGCGCCCGGTTTAATTGAGATTCTTTATTTGATAGCAATTTAGGGATTAAACATGGTTTTTCATGCATTAACATTCGCCTTGTCCCGTGGGAGGTGTTGAAAACCGAGGCCGAAGGCCGTGGTTTTCAACACCTCCCAAGGGACCTGGCGAATGTTAATGCATTGAAAAACCATGTTCGATCGCTATTATTGCATAAAAATTGAAAACATTTGTTACATTTCGCCTTATTTCTTGTACTATTTTGTTTCGCCTTTTCACCGATGTCTCGCGAACGTAATTTCCACTGACTATGCTCGTTTTAGGGCCGGGCAGTACTCATCTCGTAACGGCAGCAAATCTGTGGCCCCGGTACGATCATATTGAAAGTTGCGTAGCCGTGCATTAACAGCGCGTGAATTGCCTTGTTAATACACGGCTTTTCGCCGGTTAATGCACGGCTGTTAATAACTTGCGGCACTGCTTTTTATGCAATAATGTAGTTTGCAGAGCTGCAATTGCCCCTAGCAACGGTTTTACCGGAACTCGATTTTCAAAAAAATTAAAATGACCTCAATGATCCCAAAGGAAAAAAGAAACACTATGATGAGTGCACTATACCGACTGAGGGCTAGATACGTAGATAGAGGTGGTAAAAAGCGTCGTCATAGCAGGGTTGACAAGAGCAAAGGCATTCAATCTCTAAAAGCAAGAGAATTCTGCAATGCGCGAGTTGCTGCACAATGATAACATAGAGGTCCGACCTGCTGACAAGGACTAGGGTACTGTTATTGCTAACAGAGAAGACTACATCGGGAAGTCTTTTACAAGAGATTAATTGACGATGGGTTTTGGCTGTGGACAGAAAAAGGATCGTCACTGCTAGTATTTGCGGAGCATGCAAAAAGCATTCCGTCACGAAAACATGCCTATGTAATTTTGACCCTTTTAAACACGACTTTTATATAGTAAAACTGGGGTTTACAGGGGTATAAATTATTTTTCTTATTACTGATCAAAACATAGATTGTGGGTACTCGTTAGAACCGCCTCGTTGAGGCGGTTCTAATGAGTTCCCACAATCTATGTTTTGAGCAGAAATATAAAAAATATCAGAGTTTTTTATCTAAAAAATTTCAGTTTTTGGAGGTGAAATTTTCTATATATTTGAATAGGCATGTTTTTGTAATGGCAAGAATATCAAGGCTGAGCTCAGATACATATATAGGTCCTCTCAGTAGTATGGGCTGCGCAGCCTATACTACTCCTCTCAGATAGAGTTTCTGGATACTCTCGTAAGGCCGAAAAGTGGCAGACTAGGACATACCTTTACAGTAAGCCGACAAATAATTATTTACCTCCGGTACAAGTCAAACCACCCACCTTATACCAAAAAAAGGCCGTGCCATACGGCCTTGATATAAGGATTAAGAGACTATGCCAGAATGAGAAAGATTCCCAGACTAGGAGGCAAGAAATGTAGGCTCAACTCAGAAAAAGAGGTTATTCTGGGAAACATAAAGAAGACCAGATATGCAAAGTAGACAGAATTCCAGGGGAGCAGCTTCTGCAGTATAAGGAGAAGGACAAATCTGGGAGGGTGCCACTGGTACTGACATGTTCAAAGTGTTTGCTTGATGGTTCTAAGATACTTCGCAGACACATTAGCATTCTGCACAAGTCAGAGAGGATGCAGGAGGTGTTTAGAGAAGAACCAATGGCGGCCTACAGAAGCGGTAGCAACCTGTAAGATATACTTGTGCACGGCAAGCTGAAGAGAGACATGCCTCGCTAGAGACCAGCCTGTAAAGCAAACTGCAGGGTTTGTACCATACAGGCTAGACATGACTCTATGTGTACAGAAAAGAACGTCATATATGGGCTGACATGTACTGAGTGTGGGAAAGTGGAGTGTGTGGGCGAAACTGGACGACAACTGAAGGAGAGGGTCAATGAGCATCTACGAGACATCAGACTTAACAGGAAAAAAACAGTGGCAGTGCATTTCAACTCAAACAGACATTCAATCTACAAAGTGCAAGTCTTAGTTCTTGAGAAAGTTCATGGACAATCAAAAGCACTATGTCTAATCCGGGAAAGTGAATGGATAAACACCCTAGATACCAAGTTTCCTTCAGGACTCAGTTCTAAAGAAGTACGCCAAACGTAACGTCATGTTTTGATGTCACATTTTACAGGAAGTGCGGGAAATGACATCATGACATCATAACATCTTTGAAATTTTTGAAGGGTTTAGCAAAGACAATGTTAAGCGATTAATTGCTCTATTCTCTTGAAAAAGACCCCCATAAGGTTGAAATATTGAGTAATAGTGTGTTTTATTAAATTGTGATTTAATTCCTCAATCTGGGATGATTTTGAAAAATATTTAAAATTTCAGTCTCTTTTGCAAGCGTCTGGGACCCAAAAAGCCGTTTTGACCAATCAGATTAGAGCTCAACGAACCGTGCAGTAGAGACTTTACTCACTGTACACCAAAGATTCTTTGCGAGTAGTTGAGCAACATTTTTGTATGTAGATTATCCTACACCACATATTATAAACGGGACGATTTTGATATAGTCAATTTCCCTTTTCTGGATGAGGATGTCCCCCGGCGTACCTCATATGGGGTATACATAACTTATTAGATTCGCCAGAACTTCTTCAAATCTTAGATACTTTAACTGCCGTAATAAAGCCCTTACTGCCAAACTTCTTAGGCAGGGCTATCGTTATTTTAAACCTCGCAAGGCGTTTTCTAAATTTTATCGCAGACACTGTGCCTTGGTAGAAAAATATAGCGTCAGTCTGAAAACACTTCTGCAACAAGGTATATCGGAACTAGAATTTTATGGTGACTTAGTGTACAGA
Source organism: Anodontia alba (assembly GCA_964016985.1). Lineage (NCBI taxonomy): Eukaryota > Metazoa > Mollusca > Bivalvia > Lucinida > Lucinidae > Anodontia > Anodontia alba. The sequence goes on along the minus strand of OZ024826.1, from coordinate 102,072,526 downwards.
TTTAGAAAAAATGTGGGATAATCTAACTTTTCGGAGCAATTCAGAAAACTAATTAACCGTTATAAAAGAATTGACTATAGCCTGGATATTATGCGGCAGACTGCATGCCTAGTTACCAACCCAATCATTGTTGATGGCTATGCTTTACTCTTTATTTGCACGACGGCGGTTCGGGCCTCAGACTCAATGACGGCCTCATCGTAAAACTTTAACTAGTGGGTTGGAGCGTGACGATATGTCTTTGGCTTGGCCCGCCGTGCTTCAACTATTGGCTTTCATTTACTATGACACACAGCAGAATTGCCATGAGTACTCGTCTTGGTTTTACCATAGTGATTAATTTGATTTTTATGTTTTCGCTTTGACGCATTGACTATTGGGAGCCGTTATGCGAACCGAATTTTTATGTATTTCTGTATAGCATCGGGACCCAGGGTGAAGTTGGCTAGCTGTTAAAGTGCTTTAAACCCCCAGTAATTTATCTACTGACCGTTCTAAGGCGGTGACCCCGATGTTAGTCTTACTCTTTATTGCTTTGGGATTCATTCTACGAGGCGATTTGTTTTAAGTTTTGATTGTGCCACTCCCTGGACTTTTCTCTTACCTTTTTTTTTTTTTGCCTTGTGTTATTTTGTTTTTGTGTTTTTCAGTCCTTTTAGCATTACGATTACCTCATAGAGAAGAGTGAGCTAATCATAGTACTTTTCGTACGTTTTTTTGATTTGCGCTTGTTTGGTTATGTCTGTTTCCTCTTCCTCTTGATGTTTAGGACGGGCTACGGCTTGTGGTTGTAGCACTCCCTGGATTTTCCTCTTACCTTTTTTTTTTTTTTTTTTTTTTTTTTTTTTTCATACAGAAATCGGGCCATTTACCAGTTGCTTTATAAGTTTTATTCAGTTTATTTATTGGCAGAGAAATTTTCATGCTCAGCTGAATTGAGCATGAAAAACGTTTTAAAGCCTCGGGGCCAGATTTCGATTGAGAAAAACTACTTTAAGCTTTTCCACTCGACTCAGTCATCCCCACAGTAATTACTTCTGTTGACCTTTCCACGGTGGTTCTCATTACGAAAACACGCCTATTCAATAATGTAGAAAATTTCACCACCAAAAGCGGAAAGTTTTCAGATAAAAACTTTGATATTTTTCATATTTCTGCTCGCAACATAGATTGTGGGTACCCGTTAGAACCGCCTCGCCGAGGCGGTTCTAACGAGTACCCACAATCTATGTTTTTGAGCAGGAATAAGAAAAAATAATGTATATCCCTGTAAGCTCCAGTTTTTAAGGGGGTCAAAATTATATAGATATGTTTTTGTGATGTCTGAGTTCTCCATTCTTTGTATATAGGTTATTGCAACTGTATCATTGTGTCTTGTTATTGTTTGTTCTCATTACGAAAACACGCCTTTTCAAATATATAGAAAATTTCACCTCCAATTATTGTAAATTTTCAGATAAAAAACTCTGATAATCATTTTTCATATTTCTGCCCAAAACATAGAATGTGGGTACTCGTTAGAACCGCCTCGCCGAGGCGGTTTTAACGAGTACCCACAATTTAGCTTTTTGAGCAAAAATAAGAAAAAATAATGAATACCCCTGTAAATCCCAGTTTTACTATGTAAAAATGGGGTTTAAGGGGGTCAAAATTATATAGGCATGTTGTCGTGATATTTACTCTTGCTGCTTAAGAATCACATGTGCTTCGTGATTGTGGTTTTTCCTGGGTAACGTCGGTTTTAATTTTTAAGAACAATCACGATGTTTACTCTCGGCATTCAGTCAAGAATTTTGACAAAAATCGGAATTTAAGAGGTCTCCTTGATTTTAACAATTCAAATTTCCGAAATGTTGTCTGGTTTGAGGTTGTTTATGATATGGATATCGAGATAATTTCAGAAAATGGGAAAATTATTCAAACGAATATGAATCATTTCTTACTTTTGTTGCCTTGAAATGCTACGAACCATACTTCGATAAAATTTTCTGTGGCGTTAAAAGTATAAACAGGTATATAAAATTTCTACGGTGGCTCTTGAAAACACAGAATACATAAAAGAATGTTAATCGGACCTCATATGACAGCATTGTACTTGGCAGGACTGCATACGACGCGTAGCATGGGCTTCAGCGATTTCCCAAGATACCAGAATGGGCTCAACATCACGAAAACACGCCTATATATTTTTAACCCCCCCCCCCCCCCACCCCCCACCCCTTGAACCCCACTTTCATATAGTAAAATTTGGGTTTACAGGGGTATCTATTATTTTTTTCTAATTTTGCTCGAAGACATAGAATGTAAGTACCCGTGAGAACCGCCTCGGCGAGGCGGCTCTAACGGGACCCACAATCTGTGTTTTGAGCAGAATTGTAAAAAATATCAGAGTTGTTTTTTTTTATTTGAAAATTTTCAGTTTTTGGAGATGAAGTTTTCTATATATTTTAATAGGCGTAAAAAAAAACAAATGCACTATTACAAAGTACAGGGAGACTTTTTACGGTCGACACACGGCATTTAACACCGGCTGCAAGCTGCAGTGAACCGAATAAAATCTGTTAGTTGCCCTTGAAATCTATGAACACGTACAATAACGAATGAAAAGATTCATTGTTTGTCTAGAAACAAAATAGATATGTCCTAACGTTTGATTAATATATCACTTTGTAGCAGGCACTGATTTCTCGACGCCAGATGGGCTTCGTTCAGATAAACAAACACTCGCGACAGAGGGAGACGTCATGTCTGGTCATATGATATAGGGTTAGAAGAATCCTTATATTCGAGTCAAGCAAACCAGACTGCTGCTAGAATTTCAGAGTGCTTTTGTTTATCTGAATACAGCCCTTGATCATGCAAGCAGTCCTCATTATCGAATTTTGAATTCGAATTTTAATGACAGATTCTATCTGTCATTCTTCGTTGCCACGCACGGTTTTAGAGAAAGTGACTATGACTACTATTCAATTTCATATTTATCCGCTCACAAAAGTAGATCCAGTGTTTCAATGTGTGTATATTAGTACGCCATTGAAGCGCTGTCCATACAAAAGTAGTGCAACTTGTGCTCGATCTATGGCGAGAGTTGCTGAGAAAACCTGCCTTAATATATGGTCGAACAACAAAGGCGCAGATCAGCCTGCGCATCCGCGCAGGCTGATCAGCGCCTTTGTTGTTCGCTATAGCTCGTTTTTTTCGACGAAGAAGCGTCTCACAAACTTAAATGGAGAACAGAATGATACCGGGAATTTATTAGTTTTTCATAGAATCTGTCATTTCAGGACTATTCAGCCCTTTGATTGATATTATGTCTTCCTGAATATTTTACTAATGGCCTTGATTGCAATGATTCCATAATATCCATTGCGTGTATAAACACGCTGTTATGAACATCTTGTCGAAAAAAAAACGACAGAGATGTACTTTTTCAAAAACAACAGAGATGCATCCCAGCTGCGACCTACTTTCTCCTAAATACTTCTTACTAATATGATGCGCAAGTAGAGATAAGGGTTCTTGTGCTTTATGCGGGCAACGAATGTCCACACCATTTGGACATTATTGCGGTCTGATCAGGGTCTTCGTTGCCCGTTAAAAATTCAATGACTACTTAAAATGTACTTATGACGCAGAGAAGGTCGTGATTGGGTTGCAAGATTTTTTTTCATATAGGCCGCGTCAAGCGAAACACTGCCTTCGAACATGCACAAAATGAGGAGATTCAGATCATATTGCGCACATACAAAGTATCATCCGGTTGTTTGCTCTCCATATATGCATTTGGTAGTATCCAATGATTCTGTGACCGGACAGTGAAGACCCTGCGCGGATGCGCAGGCTGATCTGGGCCATACTTGCATATGCCCGAAGACACGTTTTGGCATGGTGCGGTCCATCTGGCATAATGGCCCTTTACTCACGTGCACATATTTTGTATTCAAACTCAGTGCTCATAAACTTAATAACATAGGAGGTAAATTGTTTGTCTAAAGCCGATTATGTAAATTACGCACCTTGCCAGACATATGCACTGGTGATAAAAGCTAGTATTAAGACTGTCATTGGAATATTTAAATATATGAATCACAGTATGAGAAAATTCATATCGTGACATATGCGCGCTGGAAACACTTAGATCAGCCTGCACATTAGCGCAGTTTGATCAGAATCTTCGCTAGGTGCTCTGTCGATAGTTAATTATAAGTATTCAGGACTTCTACGAGAGAAGCGTGGGCTGATCTAAGTCTTCACTGGGCGCACATGTCATAAGTTATATTTTCTCCTTTTGCGTTTCATGTAAATGTTATGTGAGAAAGACATGTTTATAGTCTTCCAAACGTCATAATTAAATGCTCTGATATCAAAATTAGGGCAGTGCCTATATATAGAAAGTTGACCGTATATGCCTCATTATCCAACAACATCAAAGAATAACAAGTATACTGAAAAAAAAACACAAAAAAAAAAAAACACGTCCATTCCTACTCAAAATAATGGGAGTTACACTAAAACGTTGGATTGTTTGCTATTGAACCCGTTATGTACTTGTCTGACTTGGCGTGTGAGTGACACATATGGCTCCAGTAACGTATTTCACTTTTGTACACTTGAAATCGTATATCAGTTTCTCAGCAAAGAGACAACGTCATAACGGTTGGAGGTTTGATGTGAAATATAAATCCGGTAACGTGAGACAATGGTTAATGTGCCGGGGCATAATATTTCCTTCAAGATTGCATATGTGCGCAGTGAAGACTAAGGTCAAGCTAAAATCTTCGCAGGGCACACTGTAGGTAGACAAGGATCCAAACCCTTTTCAGGCGGACAGCGAAGAAACTGATCAGACTACACAGATACACAATCTGATCTAAGTCTTCGCTGAATACATATGCAATCTTGTAGAACACACTTTGCCCCGGCTCGTCATTTGCAACAAAGTGCACATTCTTGTATTTATTTTTCTAAGTGTTTTAATACAATTGGGTTACGAAACTATTAAAAATGTGGCACAGGAACTGGCAGTTAAATCCAATCACGAAATAAATTCTGAAAGGGGATCCACTGGAAATAAGAATCGAAATTTTTCATTTTTCTGCTCAAAATATAGATTATGGGTACTTGTTAGAACCGCCTCAGCGGTTTTAAAAGAAAATAGCATACTCAATTTCATTGAGTCATAAACGATAATATAGTGTGCAAAACTGCTCATGTCTCCTATCTCATGACTGAGTGGTGATATTCTACCCTCAAATATATCCACATGAGCTCAGTGATCCGGAAACAAGCAGAAAATATAAAAGACACTAAAGGGAGACGGTTTTACGGCACACAGCACTTAATGCAGCTGTATATAGTGAAAATGAATAGATTCTGAAAAAAAATACATTTTGGAAGCAAGAAACACAACAAACTAAAGAAAAGTTGGCCACGCTTTAACAGTCGAGCACATATCAATAACCAAACTAGAAAGGAGGGCAATGATCAGGAATCGATACAATTATCCCACACCTCCTATCAGAGACATCAAAGGGAAAGAAACACAAACACGAAATAACTGGACCCTAATGGAAACATCACTAGCAGAATGCCAAATGGACAGTTACTTTCCCACAAAGTGGCCAAAAGGAAAAGACGTAAGCGACACACACATTCAAAGACGAACTATAACAAAAATAAACCATGACAGAAGAACCGCCTTGGAACGGTCAGTGAAAATTATTTCACTGGGGGGCGGGGGTGGGGGGCTTAAATCGATTTTACGTGGCCACAATCCTCGCCCTTACTTCTGCCGCGGTTTAGACACATAATTTGTTCAGTCCGCATGAAGGCTTCCTAACTCATCAGTACTACATCTCCGAGAACACAAAAAAATCAACAAATTACAGAGATGAAACAATGATGAGGACTCGACAGCACGAAACAACTGAAATGCTAGAGCAAAAGAAAACCAACAGTAAGACTCCGTTGGGCCCGACCAGAAAGCCCGCGAAAACGTTCATATTATAATTCCAGACTGGTTATCTGTGGCCTTGGTAGAAACTGGGTGCCAATGATACCTATTTGTCAGTATTGTCGCTGCTACTGGGAGAACGCACCCGAGGTAAGTTTATCATACTAGACCATCTGCTTTAGGACCCCTACATCTAAAACTAATATCGGGAATAGGACTGGTCTTAACCAAGGACAGATGATTTGCATGTGTTTAACCTTGACAGGTCTTTATCAATGGGAATTTTCAGTTTCAAAATTGTTGTCAGAAAACTAATCTGTTTAATTTGAAACAATCAAAAATCAGATATCGTGGTATCTTTAACCCGAATGTTTGAAAGATACAGTTCATTGACAGTAACATTTCCATACAATGTACGTTATTTAAATGTATTTGTTTCTCTTTCGTATAAATTTTGTAGCGGTATCAACAATGGTCTCTTTGACTATAATTTTACAAATTACGAGGCGGTTCTAACGAGTACCCACAATCTATGTTTTTGAGCAGAAATAAGGAAAATAATGTATACCCCTGTTAACTCTAGTTGTACAATATAAAAGTAGGGTTTAAAGGGGTCAAAATTATATAGTTATGTTTTTAATGATGAGCTTTCACAAGGACGAGCCGCAACGTGCGACCATGTCCTTATGACATGTGCACCAAGGGAAGACTCAGGTCAGCCAGGGACCCAGAACTTTCAGACGTTCAGTGAAGGCTAGGAAAAGGAGTCTTTATTGACGCCCGTGTCGTAATGTACAGTTCATTACGTTGCTGCTCAAATAAACATGAGAACTGTTTAGTAGATATCCACCATTTTTACAAGGAAGACAATTTTGTGACCCTCTCGTTGTTTCTTGCACAAAAATACCCTTCTAAAAAGGGTCTTATTCTAAAAGAAAAGGATGTGCTTACCTTGGAACAACTTCATTTGTTTTAAAGTAAGCGCAAATTCAAAAGGAGGCAAAGAAAATTTTGACAGAACTGCTTCTGCTGAAAGTTTATTCATTTACCCAGAGACAGGAAATCTAGAGGTTTCCACCTTAAATTCCCTGATGCCGCTGAGGTTACAATACAGCGCATTTACATAGTTACTATGATTCCATTCATTGCTCTGGGGATTTTATACCACATTGTTTTTACAATTGGGGAATATTTACCGTATTTATAACATAAAAGATAGTCGCTCGCTACAAAAAGATACGTTACAACAACATGGATGTTCTGCCGCAAATTACATGCATGGCTGTCAACCCAATAAGGGTTGATAGCTTTGGTCCCTCTTTAATTGCACGACGATGGGTCGGTCCTTAGACTTAATGACGGCTCCCTCCTCAATCTGTTTCAGATGGTCGGCGGTCCATTTTTGTGGTTTTCTTGTGTTCTGGCTTCAGATCACCATTGAGCCCTTTGCTTTGTTTCATCACAGTGTTTTCGATTATATGTATTTCATTGTGATGTTTTACAGATGAGGCGGATATGTTACTAACTTGACGCTTATGTAGAGGAACCCTATGCGGACTGAACATAATCATATTTGGAATTTGGAATTGCTTCAGAATTAAGAGCAAGGTCTCGCGCCGCGCGAGAATTCCCCTCTCCTACCTTCCCCATCCGCCCCCCCCCTCCCCCACGCCGCGCGGGAACCCCCTCTCCCCCTTCCACCCCTAAACATACACAGTACTTTTGCTACTAATCGTTCCAAACCTGTTTCTCCGTTACAATTCTTTTGTCTATAAGTTCTTATGTGGCGTTTGAGATGTCCCAACTTGTTTCTAATCCCTCCTTCCTTTTAGAGCACAGCGATGACTCTGATCAGACTTGGCGGATGTTCAGGCTGATCTGAGTCTTCTTTGGGCACACATCCATTTTGTTGATTTTGTCATAAGATGGCTCATATTACATCATGCTGTTTATACGGCAATGTGTTTTTCAGGTTTTATTGGTAATCCAACACAATGTGTTCAAAGGAAAAGGCTTGTTTCATAAAAATTAAACGCATATGTTTTTGTTGTTGTTGTTGTTTTTAATGTGGCTTAATTATTCTGTATGTTTAGGTAGTAGTAATCCATACCACACGACTTTCGCTTGTATTTTATCATTTTTGAAAATGATTACGCCCTGTCGGGGAAATCCATAATTATTCGTTAGTAAATTTGTATACACTGATTGTTCCAAAGCGATCTTCTGTTGCGGTTGCTCTATGTTCATTTCGCCTATTACTGTGCACATATTGTTTTCGTTTTGTGATTAATATACATATGTCACAATCTTGACTTCTATTTACAGTGCATGTTGAGGGCTATGCTTTGTTACTGTTGCCATTCTTGAGTATTATTCCATTTGTTTTGTTTACTTTCAATCCTGCAAACGCAACAGCGATATTAGGCTTCAGCATCCAGATTACTTTTTGCCATAACGGAACGTTGTAAATTAATTTGCCTTGCATCGTTTGTTTTGATACAAACTGTCGCATAAAGAACAACATTCCTAACTGTTGCTCTAACAGATTTGCAAGTGCTACGAATAGCAGCATCCCAGTAAGCATTCTTTATAAATCTATAACGGACCGTTATCGGCCCGTCAGGGTAGCTGACGGGCCGATAACGGCCCGCTATAGATTTATATAGAATGCTATGGGGAAGTTGTATTTGTCAAATGAATGGCAAACGCATAAAGGCACGGAAACTTTATATCGGTATTTCTTTTTTTAAACTTTTATGAGTACTTTAGCTGGGTTAATATTCATCCACTATTGAGCATTCTATAAATACTATACAGTTGTTATTAACCCATTTAAGCCTAGCGTCCCACAAAAGGGACGCTGGCAAACAGTGTAGACAAAGATCAGACGCCATAGAACGCAGCGTCTGATCAGGATCTACACTATTTGCATTAAATTCAGAAATTTCTACAAAACAACTAACCAGACACCCTTTATATAGGAAATGGGCTTTTCCAAAGAGTTAAGGTAGAAGAGTCCACTCGGCATTAATGGGAAGCGCACTGTACTCTGCTGCTTCCGTACAGACCTGATAAAGCGCACTCCGTCTACTTCAGTAGAGGTAAGCACTAAACAACGCATTGATCTCATCTCTGCTGAAATTTAAATACTATGTACATTGTATACTGTTGTTATTAAAATGCTTCACACTACACCTCAGCGGAGTTCAGCACAATTTAAAAGGCGTAAATGTTGGTAAACTTTGTTACATTATTGTCATTATTCAAAGTGTTATTATACGAGATTAATAATTAAAAATCGGTAGGACAACTCCACAGATACCCTAAGAGCATTTTTCAGCCCTATTTCACATTAAGACCTAACATGAAAGCAAACCAATAAGTAGAAAAGTGCAATGTTTTCTGATTAAATTTTAACTGGAAGCTATTATTCATAATACAACGTCAAACAAAAAGAATCGTACAAAATGATGCCGAAAGTAAAGAATTAATAAGTTTACATCGCGTACTGCCATTACGAAAACATGCCTATTCAAATATATAGAGAATTTCACCTCCAAAAACTGAAATTTTTTAGATAAAAAACTCTGATATTTTTCATATTTCTGCTCAAAACATAGATTATGGGTACTCGTTAGAACCGCCTCGGCGAGGCGGTTCTAACGAGTACCCACAATCTATGTTTTGAGCAGAAATAAGAAAAATAATGTATACCCCTTTAAACCCCAGTTTTATCATATAAAAGTAGGGTTTAAGGGGGTCAAAACTATATAGGCATGTTTTCGTGATGAATACAAACAGGCATATTCAGATTTAGATTCGAGACCACGAACCTTTTTTCTGACCGCACACACATGCACACACGCACACACATAGTGCCATTTATTCGTATGCGTTTCCTAAACAGTGTGAATATACAGTTATGCCTTCGAATCATTCGAATCAGTCTGTTCTTTACATTAAATTCTATTTCAACCGATTTTGGCACTTTAAAAAGGATACGTTTTAATATAATTGAATAATATCACAACCAATAAAAAAACATGACAGTCAACTTGCAAGACCATAAATATCTTGAACAAAAGGCGACAACCCATTTCTGTCTAAATATGTTATCGCTACACTATTTATGCAATAGACTTAATAACAGAAGTGTTATTGCTGTATTATGATATTAAATAGTTCTATGATAAATTCGTTGCTGTACTATTGCTATTGCATCTATACGGGACAAATGCTTTGGCAAAATACAGAAAACAAATGTTTTTCAAAGATGTGCTCGGCCGTCTGCTTTTTAAATTTGCAGTTTTCCATGAGCTATCGATTTCCGTTACATGAAACGCTTGAAACTTTACCACAGATTCGAAGAGCGTGTATCCTTATTTCAAGAGGGCCCGGATTGGATACTCCTCGTGAATTGTTTGAAGCTGTGGAGCCAAAAAATATAACACGAGATTCCGACTCAACCGTGTCACCTGTACACTCAGCTGCATAGAGATCATCAAAGGGTAAATCCCCACAAAAAAAAAAGCTTAAAAAGTTGTTTGTATTCAAAGAACAAATGCGAGATTATATAATTAGAGTTGATCAGTAACAGTCACGGTGTAAATGATTTGTTTACCTTTTTCGCCTTATTCAGATATTTACTATTGTACATCCACACAGAGATATATAAAAAGGAAATGAAAAATGCAAAATAAGTTGAAATAATTGGTAAATAGATTGTGTTATTGAGTCCAACGTCTGAACACTCTACGGCCATATAGTATCAACAAGGGCGACCAGCAGAGGGAATCACTGTTCCTTAGTCAGGGTATGCGACAGCTTATGTGGATCGTTTTGTTCATGTGATTTTCCGGAATCACAGCGTTGATGTTGATAGGGAAGTTAAGATTGTTTCCTTTTTGTATGTTGTATTTATAGCGCAATGTATGCATTTCACATAAATCCAAACACGCTCAGTTATCAAGTCGCTGTGGGCTAGATAAAATGGGTCCATAAAGGACATAATAATCTGTTTATCAACTTTTTCAACTCATTTTACATTTTTTCATTTCTTTTTTTTATACATCTCTATGTAAATATACAATAGTAAACCTCTGAACCTCTGAAGTCGACGAAAGCCGAAAAGCCTCAGGTAAACAAATTATTTGCATTGTTAATGGTCCACTCTTATTATGTAGTGTAACACCTATAATTTCAGCATCCTTTTTGGATCCAGTGCTACCAAAACTATTTTTGCTAGATGTAATATATATTGAGCCAGCGCATGACAAAATCTACAAAACGGCATGTGCGCCCTGCGAAGACTCAGACCAGCCTGGGCATCCGCCCAGTTTGATCAGAGCCTTCGCTGTCCGCATTTAGAAAGCTTTAGCTACCCAATGAGTGTACAGCGAAGACTCTGATCAGACTGCCATTTTATTGAGTTTGTCATGCGCTCGCGCAATTTGAAATGTTACGGCTAGGGGAATCTAATTTTCCTGTTATACTAGCCCTTCTGTTTGCACTTTTGCTGGACTTCAGCAGATTTGAATCGCAGTGTTTGTACCAACATTATGTTTTTTTTTTTTTTTTTGTTGTTTTTTTTTTTTTTGTTTTTTTTTTTATATGCTGTTTTATTTTCTTAATAAATCAGCGGAACGATTTTCATTTAATTTCTTTCCTTTTACTATTAATTTCATTGTTCTGGAAAGCATTATGTTTTAGTCCAATGATTTTTTTTCTTTTTGTTTATTATTATTATTATTATTATTATTTATTTTTTTTATTATTGTTATTATTATTATTGTTGTTGTTGTCATTGTTGTTGTTATTGAGTCAAAACTAGATTCGGACAGATGCAACCAGCGAAGACTGATTACAGCTGAAGTCTTCAGAATCTAATTGCACTTTGGATAGCCTGTGATTCGTAGTTTCTGCAGTCAGAGAACAAAGCCTTATCTGACTGCACTGATGCGCAAGCTGATCTGGGCGCACATGACGTAAATTGTATTCTCTTATATTGTGGTTTATTATCTTGCCTGTGCGAAAGTAAAAGAAAAACGTTTGCATTACTCCGGCGTCGGCTTTAGCGTTGCCGCTGACGTTAGCATTAGCTTCTACTTATATAAGGGTTTTACGTTAAAGCTTTTAAGAATAAAATCTATAAATGTAGCCTTTGGAAACCCTGTACACAAAAAGAACGGACTTGGAGAATCAGTTTGAGTGAGCCTTTTCATATGGCGTCAAATTTGTTAGCACTCTGCCGCCACTCCACAAGACACACATCCCGCCAGCACCGGCTTAAGTGGAGGATCGATTTTCCAAGATATCCGAATGGACTCGGTGATCTTTAAGATGTCTTATTATCTAAATCCTTCGTGGGATTTAGTTCATTGTTAACCAGTTATATATACTATCCCTGTGTGTGACCCACAGATCTAGGTCGCGGCATTTTCATGTTACATTACGAAAACACGCCTATTTAACTATACTGAAACTTTTACCACCAAAAAACGAAAATTTTCAGATAAAAAAAGTCTGATAGTTTTCATATTTCTGCTCAAAACATAGATTGTGGGTACTCGTTAGAACCGCCTCGACGAGGCGGTTCTAACGAGTAACCATAATCGATGTTTTGAGCAAAAATAAGGAAAATAATGTATACCCCTGTAAACCCCAGTTTTACTATATAAAAGTGGGGTTTAAGGGGGTCAAAATTATATAGGTATGTTTTCGTGTAGTCTGGCCCCAGACCCTTTCTTTATTTTTCTTTTCTTTCTTTTTTTTTTTTTTTTTTTTTTTTGAGGGGACACAACACTTGTATAGCTTGTAGAATTTTTGTTTAATTCAGTCCCTTGGCTTTTTGTTCAGCCATAGGTAACTTGAAGTTGGATTAAAGAGGCTCATGATAAAAAAAATAATGTAGAGAAAGAGAGAAATAGATATAAAACAAAAATGACTGGAGCCAGTCTAGTTTTCGTGATGCACGTTTACGTTCAAATGTTTAAAGAGTTATATCTCTGCAGTGACCCTGAGGTCAGGTCACAGGCTTCAACGTTTATTATATAATGGACAAACGCAATTTCAGGCAGTAACATCTTGTTTAGTTCTCTGTGCTATTTAAAAGTGGCCGCTTTTTCTAAACCCAGCCAGACACTCGTTGTGCAAGTATCTTAAATACGTGGGGACTGCGTGTGGAATTCCATTTAATATTACTCAACATGCTAGGAAAGACAGACATACCAAGGCAGTCCTCATTTCCATTATCTATAATAATAAATTAAGGGGATTTGATACACTTGGAAAGTTTTCTACCGTTTTTTTACAAGGAAGATATTTTTTAGGATTTTCTATTGGTCTTCCTGAACACCAAGTTCCTTCTGAAAAGGGATCTACTCTAAAAGGAAAGAATTTGCTCCCACAGGGTGCAAATTCTTTCCTTTTAGAGAAGACCTCTTTTCGGAAGGGAGGCAAAACCAATTTGACAGAGTTGCCTCCCTTGAAATGGTATCCAGTCACCTTAATAATGCTGTGCAGTTCTGCGAACAGTTGAGCCTATTTCATTCAACACATACAATGTATCTCTAATATATTAATTATGCTATTGAAACTTAACAATGGCATCTGTCTGACTAGGCTTGATTAAGTCTAATCTTTTTTGTGAGTGGGTAGGGCACCTGATCAGATCAATTAGAGCCTGTGCGCAAAACATTGCTATAGATTGTGTGTGAAAAGCGCAACATCCGAGCAAGCCGATTTTCATTCTTTTTATGTGTTATTTATTACCAAGGGCAACCTTTTTGCATGGTGCGGCACAATGCAAGGTTACATTTCAAGTATTCCCCTGTCGCGTCTTGGCCTTTGAGCCAGAGTTCTCAGTATCAGACTATTATCTCGTCAAGCGAAGGAAAAAAAACAAACAAAAAAAAACAGCGGACACCGCATAATGTCGTATTTATCCTAGGTATTACTACAATTGACTCTTGTTATCTCGACTTCGCTTATCTCGAATAACCGCTTAAAGTGAAAATCTGATCCTTGTTATAACATGACAATCTATCAACAGGTAACAAAATATTGTGGAAAAGAGGAGAAATTGCTCTTTTCTCCTATTTTCCATAATATTTTCAACAGATCTCTAAATTCAGGAGTTAAATTATGTATTCATTTGTGAAATGACATTGTTCGATATATTTTTTCTTCAATTCTGCAAAACTGATATGTGAAGGTACGGATATCTCGAAGTATTTTAGAGAGTCCCTTGGACTTCGAGACAACGAGAGTGGACTGTACAAAAATGAACAAAACTGACGGATGAGACTCTAAAAACCGCTGGATGAGTGGCTAACTTCAGCAGTGTCTGATCCAGGTCTATACCAACTGCCAAAGTCTGTTTGTCCGAATACTAGTCGATTGTATTCAGTGTCACACAACACTTTTCGTACGATAGGTCCTGACGATTTGCAACAACTCTTGTGTCATCGCCGCAGACAGAACTTAAACACAACTTGAGTCCAGACATACGAATGAAATTAGTCTTGATCCGCGAGACGCTTATCGAATAAAACATGTCAATAGACTGGTTAATGTCTTGACGATCATGGCTGCTATAAATAAGATAATTCCCGCGCATCCGCACAAAGTCTGATCGAAGTGTGTTGATAGCTAAACACTGAAGTCTTTAAGCGGTCTGCATTGCTTTGAGACTTCGCCGTGATCACGTTTCCTATAACGTTAGTTTTTACTGATTTAGAAAGTTGTGAGAGTTACCAGGCAAGAAGATGAGATGTGTTTCAATCAAATCCATCAGTTTAAGTTAAATTGTAGGGAAACGGGTTGCTGTTCTGTTGTTCTTAGTTGATTAAATTACTTTAACGTTTCTATGTATATCCTTACAACGCATAAGGAAAACGGGTTTATACGGGATATACAAATTCAATCCGTTTGTTAGTTTTATCCGCCATTTGCAATTGATAAATCATTACTAGTAGGCGTACTAACCGACTTTCCTGCATTATCCCCTAGTTTTATAGAATGAAAATGCCATGCTGTAAAGGAACACAATTTGCATAGGCGTGTTAACATAATCAGGATTTTCGTCCAACATATGTTGACCGTATTAACAAACACGTATATGACGGAATAATGCTCTGCTTGTACTGAAGGAGAAAGAATTCATACGAAAAACATCCAACATATATGAGCCGGAGAACAGCATTTCCTGCAAGTTTGCATGTGCGAAGACTCAGATCAGCCTGTCCATTCGCGAAGGCTTATCAGATTCTTCGCTATCCGCCTGAAAAAGTTTTGGATCCTTGGCTACATACACAGTGCTCAGCGACGACTGATCAGACTGCGCGCATGCGCAGTCTGATCTGAGTCTTCGCTGGGCGCTCATGTAGTCTTGTAGGAAATACTGTACCCCGGCTCATACGATGAATAGTTCGTAAAACGAGGCTGGAACGTAATGTTGCTATCATAAACAAACCGGATTAGAGTAAGACGACCATATAGAGAATTTAATCAAGCTACAACCTTTCCATCTTTCCCACTTGTAGACTACAAATGACACGCTCTTAATTTAGCCAGCTTCCAGACAGACAGTGTATATGTCTAGCAGGAGTAGAGTTGTGAGGCAAGAATTGAAAGGCTGAAAATAGTCCGGTCGATATACATCAGACAAAGCCAGACAATCCGTTGAGAAGCAATAATTCAAAAAGACATACGGATATCCTTGGAAAAGTTGTGCAAGACTACGCCTGGAAAATAATGCGCATGTTTATACATATAAAGCTGGTTGCAAAAAGAGATTACAGTCAGACTTGTCTTAAGGGCGATCTGAATTAAGCAATCACATGTCTTACACGGGCCACTATTTCCGAATCTATAAGGGTAAAGAAGTAAAAATGTGCCTGTATTAAGCACGAACGTGTCAGAAGCAATCACTTTTGGCATTCGCATAGGTGGTTGCTTAACCCTTGTCCTGCTGAATAAATTAAGATGCCACGCCCACTTCCAATTTACAGCCAATCAGATTACTTGATCCGGATTGTTGCTTTAAATTCACATACTTAATGTCAAACAGTGCAGGTCTAGATCAGAAGCCAACTGATCTCGATCTACACTGTTTGCAAAGGCAGGGTGTATCCGGGTTCAGCAGGACAAGGGTTAACACAGGTTTCACTATACCGTAATAAAAGAAAATAGATACCGCATGCGTGATGAATATTATTACTTCCTGCGCATATTTTTTGTTCATGTTTTTCCTTTAGTATTGTTTCAGCGATAAAAGAAACAATGCGCTAGATGGGATGGGTATCCGGATTAAGTATTCGTATTTCTTCACGAAAACATAAAGTGTGGGTACTTATCAGAGTGAGACGCTTCTAATGAGTACCCACAACATATGTTTTCATACAGAAATAACAAAACTACCAATACATTTTGTTGAAAAAAAAAGCCACTAATCTGGAAATCTGAAGAAACCTATTAACCCTCGTTCTGCTGAATAAATTAAGATTCCACACCTACTTTTAATTTTCAGCCAATCAGATTACTTGATGCAGATTGTTGCTATAAATTCACAGATTTAATGGCAAACAGTGCAGATCCAGATCAGTTGGCTTCTTCAGAAGCCAACTGATCTGGATCTATACTGTTTGCAAAGGCAGGGATATCCTGGTTCAGCAGGACAAGGGTTAAGGGAATAACCCTATTTAGTAAAATTCTAGGTCTGCATTAGATCTTAATGCAACCTACCGTCCAGATTTTTTATTTGGGTTTTACGGCCCTTTCAAGAATATTTCACTTATATCGAGCCGATCGTTCATCAAAGGTGGGCGAAAACCGGAGAACCCGGGGGAAAACCACTTGGCAGAACTTGGCTTTCCCACATGTGACCCCAGTGAGGCTCGAACCAGAGCGGTGAGAACTGTACCAGATACATGTTCGCGAAGTTTTAAGAAACATATGGCTGACCAAACAGTGTAAACAGGTCGTTATGCTGCTAAAAAGTTGCAGTTTGATCAGGGTCTGAAGTAATTACAATTCAGCCACAACTTTTTAGACATATCACCAGGGTGTTCTCCAGGCTGGTCAAATTTCGGGATAACTATGCTCAGGTGCTAAGATTTTCGAATAACTATGTTAACACGTATGGGCCGATTCAGCAGACGACAATTTGGTGATTTTGTTTTCTTACTTTGTTTTCTAGAAAATAGGATCTGACATTTCATGCAAATTGTCTCCTTAGGGACAATTTGCATGAAGTGTCAGATCCTATTTTCTGGTAAAAATAAGAAAATTATTTCAAAATGTCGTCCGCAGAAACATGTCCCAGCATGCCAAGCGTTAAGACCATATCAGAATAAGTATGATTATTACGGCTGGGAGTTAAGATTTCCGAATAGTTAGAATATTTATGACCAGTGTCTGTGTGTGTGGAGGGGGGGGGGGGGGTGCGTGTGCATGTGCGTGTGTGTGTGTGTGTGTGTGTGTGTTCTAATACACTTCATTATTTATCCTTAAGGGAATGGATACACTTTCAGGGGTGGTAACTCTTCATATCGTTGCTGCCTCCATCCTGAAAATAAATCTGCTCCTGAAATAAATACATTAGCTCCAACGGGGACCAAATTATAACCCCTTAAAGTAGATACCTTCCAAAAGGGACTTGGTGAGCGGGAAAGCAAACAGGAAGTCACAAAAGTTGTCTTCCATATAAAGCTGGAGGAAAATCAGCCAAGTGTAACAGGTATTTTCGACAGCGAAATTCAAAATTGTTCCAGATCCTCATTCTTTTGCAGAGATAAGCCTTGACATTTCATAGTAGGCAGATTACGATGAAATCTCAATGCTTATTTCCTTTGAAAAACAAATACAAATCTCTTGAAATTTCATCTACTGTTCTTTTGACTAGCACTTAAAGGGTTAATAGAATATCTTATACATAACTTGTTGCACTTTTTCTAGATTTCGCACCATCCCAGACAGACCAAATTTGATTATATGAGCCGCAACGTCAGAAAACGTACCTTCAATGTCACATGTCGTGCGCACAGCAAATATTTAGATCTGCGAATATTAAGATCAGAATCTAAACTTGGCGCATTTTGGATAGCCACCGATGCAAAGTGTCTCTATGCGGACAACGAAGACTCTGATCAGACTGCGCGGATGCGCAGGCTGATCTGAGACTGGGTTGAGCGCACATGTCAAAAGTACGTTTCCGAACGTTTCGGCTCATATTGTGAAATTAGTCTGCGTTATTATTAGTGGCTTCCTGCAAATCAGATCTGTCTGGAAAGGAAGCCCGTTCAGCTGTATCCCAGATCTGATCGCTGAGCACTCTAGGCTAAATTTTCAGCAGACGACATATTGGATTATTTTTCTTATTTTTCCAAGAAAACAGGATTTAGCATTTCATGCAATTAATTTTGCATGAAATGTCAAATCCTGTTTTCTTGGGAAAATAAGAAAAAATATCACCAATTTGTCGTCTGCTGAATTAGCCAATAGGTTGGTTAAGATTAATATATTCTTTTCAGCAAATAACATTTTCCGTCCACTGTTCGATTAATTTATAGGATATTTCCGGATACATTCAGTTCGTACGTGGGTGGGGAGGGGGAGGGCAATACTATCATTAGAATGTTATTTGACTTTTAAATGCCATTCAGTTGTACGTGCAGCAAGAAAGATAAATCTGATCTTCACGGGATTCTTTCCAGAATACTGAAATTCGACCGTAAACAAACGCTACGTCTCATAAATGAGACAGTGTACATATTGTGGCGAACATCGGGAGCGATTCCCATTAACAGAAACATTAGATCCAAATAACAGCATGACTATAAAGGCTGGTCACTAGTGACCAGCTTTATACATGTAGTCATAATATTATTTTGGTTTTATTTTAGTTGATTATCAAACAGGATTATAAGAATAAATATTACGACACTGGAGACAGGAACCAGTCTAACAAACACTTATGGGTCGTAACCCGTGAAAACGTGTTCGGACATGTGCGCCCAGCGAAGATTCAGATCAGTCTGTGTCCTCGCTAGACACATTTTGAATAGCCAAGGATGCAAAGTTTCTTCATGCGGACAACAAAGACTAATCAAAGTGCGCGGATGCACAGGCTGATTTGAGTTTCCGTTGGGTACACATGTCAGTAGGTACGTTTTTACACGTTGTGGCTCATACAAATAAATGGTCCGTCTGGGATAGTGCTAAACGAAGCCAAGGATACAGAGTTTCTTCATGCGGACAGCGAAAACTCTGTTCAGACTGTGCGGATGCGCCAGCTGATTTGAGTCCTCGTTGGGCGCACATTTCAGAACGAACTTTTTTCTGACAGTGTTGCTCACATTGATATCAAATGCTGCGAAAAGCTTCAATAAATTCCCTTCAAGACACGAGATACATTCTCACAAAGATTTTGGCATCAAATCCTCTCGATACTGCATTCGACTTGGCCCACTTGTTCTAAACTAACGGTGTCGTTAGTTAACATATAGTTAAAACTTTCATCATTAAATATGGCATCTACACTTATATTTTTTTTGCTGAAAAAAATGTGTGTAGCTTTTGCATTTGCAAAAGCTACTCACATTTTTCAGCAAAAATGTCTGTGAATTAGATATTGTACTTACTAGAACAGTTAACATTTTGACAACTAACGAGCTCGTTGTTAACGATGCTTTAAAATCTGGACCCTGATTGTGGTCTTAAGGCGAATGGATAGATCTGAACGACTTTTCAATCACTTCGCAGGAGGGTGACAATTTAAAAAAAGACAGAAAATTGCATCCCTAATATGATAGTATCTGAATCATTTCATAAATGCGGACTACTTTTAAAGAAAAGGATTTACTCTTTACTGCCTGCGGAAGCGAATTATTTCCCTTAAAATACCCACCAGTGAGAAAGGAGGAACCTATTTCCATTTGAGTTATTTTCCTTCAATGCGTATTTATTCTCATCGGTGACAATTGGTTGATTTTCTTCTTTTTACAAGGGAGACAACTGTTATGACCTATTTGCTTACATGTACATGCTCTTTCAGAGCTTTCTGGAAATGAGTCTACTCTTACCTTTTACAAACTCTGTCCTTTTAAAGTACACCCGTTTTCAGGCAAGGTCTTGTGTGCAAACCATCACCCTTGTAAAACAATGACGGAAACTGCCTCTTATGGCATTCTTTCATTTTAACGTAGACCACTTTCTTAAAATGTATCAATGCCGCTTAAACGCACTACAAGTTACTTTGCATTACGAAAACACGCTCATTTAGAAAATTTCATCTCCAAAAACTGAAAATTTTCAGAAAAAAAAATCAGATATTTTCATATTTTTCCTCAAAACATAGATTGTGGGTACGCGTTAGGACCGCCTCGTTGAGGCGGTTCTAACAGTACCTACAATCTGTGTTCTTGAGCAAAAATAAGAAAAATAATGTATACCCCTGTACACCCCAGTTTTACTATATAAAATTTGGGGTTTAAGGGGGTCAAAATTATATACTAGGCATGTTTTCATGATGGACAATTATCGACCACTTGAATTTGAATTCACTTTTTTTTTGTTAGACCGTTTTTTTTTTTTTTGTTGTTTTTTTTTTTTTTTTTTGTTTTTGTTTTTTGTTGTTGTTTTTTTTTGTTGTTGTTGTTGTTGTTGTTTTGTTGTTGTTGTTGTTGGTTTTTTTTTTTTTTTTGTTTTTTTTTTTGTTGGTTTGTTTCACGCGACTAAAAAGTTACATGACTGTACTATCCAATCTTGGTTTGCCATTTTCTGAACGTGTCTAACTACCGTAAGGCGGATATCGAGTGGGAATAAATTCAATAATAGTATGGATTTTGAAAAGAGCTTCTGTGCAGATAATGCATTACCAGCGCAACATAAAAGAGGCATTTCCGAGATAAATATATCTCTATGGTAACGATACCTTCACGTGCTTTAATTATTTGTTTAACTATTCTGAATCTTTTGTGAAAGCCTAATAGTCTTTAATAAGTGCTCCATTACGAAAACACGCCTATTCAAATATATTGAAAATTTCACCACCAAAAACTGAAAGTTTTCAGATAAAAATTCTAATATTTTTTTCATATTTCTGCTCAAAACATAGATTGTGGGTACTCGTTAGAACCGCCTCGGCGAGGCGGTTCTAACGGGTACCCACAATCTATGTTTTTGAGCAGAAATAAGAAAAATAATGTATACCCCTGTAAACCCCAGTTTTACTATATAAAAGTGGGGTTTAAAGGGTTCAAAGTTTTATACAATGTAGGTATGTTTTCGTGATGCTTAGATGACAAGCGGTAATTATCACAGAGTGCTTGGTAACAAGGCGTTTCTTCAGCAAAAGACAGTCATTTACTTTAAACTTCTACTCTGACAAGTTATGTAATTCCTCAAATAAGGACTCATTATTTCAATTCCTGTGGGAGCATTGGGCCCATTATGGTATATTTGAAAATGGAGTTCTGCTCATGTATACGCTAGAGGGCATAAGCAGTGTTGCAAACTTTATTACTGCTTATGAAGAGTCTCAATAAAACCGTAACTCCCATTTTCTAATCCGTAGTGTGTTCTCGAAGTTTGTTTCCAAATGCAATCTTTTTGACGTTTGAATTATGAGCAGGGGCTGTGGGTGGGGTGATATGTACACGTCAGTTCGGTGATCTGAACGCATGATCACAAGAGCTGCATGCGTTGAATCAGAGATATGGAAACATCCATTACCCAGCAGGCACACAACGTTGAAATAACATCGATTCAATGTTGATTCAACGTCAAGACGTTGAATCGACGTTGTTTTAACGTTGTATACCCGCTGGATATATGTAATACAGAGTATCAGATCCGGTTGCCAAACTGCTAACAGATTTAACCCCTTTTTGCCGAGTAGTCTCTTCTACCTCATGTCTTTGGACAGGTCCATTTCCAATAGAAGGGGTGTCTGGTTAGCTTTTATTATAACCACGTTTTATAGAAATTCCTGTACTTAATGCAAACAGTGTAGACCTTGATCAGACGCCGCGTTTAGCGGCGTCTGATCTGTGTCTATACTATTTGTCAATGCCCCTTTTATGGGACGTCAGGCTTAAATGGGTTAATATAATTTTAACAATCCGTTTTCCGGTAACTACGCATCTAACAACTGTCTAACAAATCATTCCCTGCTAGCGCTGATAACACTAAATTCTGCATTCAAACATGTTAATCTTATGTTCTCTGATGCTCATAAATAACGAATAAATAAACAAAACCAAAGAAAACTCCAAACTTTTGAAGAAAGAAGATTTTTTATTATATTGAGAACAATATCGACGGACGAATATGAATTCACTGGTACAACGCCCGCCAAATCTACAGCGTTGTGTGTGTGTGTGTGTCTGTGCGTGTGCGTGTGCGTGTGTGTGTGTGTGTTTGAGGGGGATGGGGGAGAGAGTAACCCGAGCCGCAGTCACCGAAAAAGACTCGTAAAGGGGTCATCTGGTACCGAAAACGACTTTACAAAACCCTTTGTATACTGTTTATGTGTGTCGTTATTTTTATTTATTTATTTATTTTATTTTATTTTTTTATTTTTTTATTTTTTTATTTTTTTTTTGTTTGTTTTTTTTTTTTTTTTTGTTTTGTTTTCAGCGTAAATCCCAATCAGCTCTAGAGGCCTATAGAACGGTGTGTATTTCATGGAATTTTGCTAGACATTTCAGTTTGCGGAAATTATGTCAATTATTAGTTTTGGTCGACACCCTATACTACCTGAGTACAATGCAGTGTTCTATACGAATATTTTTTAATGAAAAACCATAAGCACGAACGCCCGAAAGATGACTGGTAAAATTTAAATGTGTCATTCAAAAACGATATCATGAAGTTTGCAATTAAATGTTTTCTTACAGGGTTATTGTAGCGGCCATTTGGACGAAACATCGAACATTTTTTGGTGTTAATCCATACGGTATACCTTCTTATAAAGGCTATAGAAAACAAAAGAAGGTTTATTTGAAACGCAGTTTGCATGCGAAATTGAAAAACTGATGTCAGACTGGAAAACGGGGTACTTTCCCTTAAATGCGGAAAAAATTGAGGCGTCACTAATTACGTCATATTTCATATGCACATGAAAAATAACCATTCTGCTTTCTGTTTTGAACACTTTTTCTTTCTTTTTTATGCTTTTAATCTGAATACAAAAGGTTTTGTATAATTTGTCAAGTATCAACTGCGCCGCCATAGAAACTTGCAAGTTTTCGCGAAATGCAACGTGTATGCATACATGTATCTTCTATACAGCTGTTTTATATACAGACTATATCGTTCGTCTGTCATTACTGACAATGACCAATCCTAATCAACTGTGTGATGTGTTATTATTTGTGTGTTCTAAGATGGCTGATGAGACCAATCTTAGCTCTAAACTGCCTCTTGCAGATAGAGCAAGAGAGGTCTAAGGAAGAAAGCTATGTTGGTGAAGCCTTAGCCCTGGCTTTCCGCCGTGTATGTTTCTTCTCTGCTTCGCTGATTCTTTTTGCTTCGTATTCACCAGCTCCCCTTCTTATGAGACCTCGCGACTTTGTTTGATCCTGTGCAGTCTGTTCCCACGACTCTGTTGGTATGTTGAGGTCTTTAAGGGAGGCTTTGAGGGTGTCCATCGCTTCTTCTGACCACCATGGGAGCGTTTTCCAACTTGCAGTTTTCCATAGAGGATTTTCTTTGGCAAACGTTCATCAGGTATTCTGGGCCCAGTTGTTCAAAACTAACGACATCGTTAGTTAACGATTCGTTAAAATTGCAGTGCAAAAGCTACTCACACTTTTTCAGCAAAAAATATCAGAATATTGTATAATGAATCCGCTAAAACAGTTAAAGAAATGACCCTTAACGAGCTCGTTAAGCTAAAGACGCTTTGAACAACTGGGCCCTGGTAACAAGGCCTGTCCATCTTAACTGTGCCAATTTCAGAAGAGTATGTACACTCTGCATCCCTGCCCTTTTCAGGACTTCTGTGTCTGGAATCCTGTCTTGCCACTTGATCTTTAGAAGTTTTTAAGACAGTTTGTATGGAAGTGGTTCAGTATTTTGGCATGCCATTGGTAAACTGTCCAAGTTTCGCATGCGTATAATAGTGTTGGCAGCACCACCGATCTGTATACTTTCAGCTTTGTGTCAGGTCTGATTCCACTTCGCTCCCAAATACTTCCAGGTAGCCGGCTAAATGCTGCACTAGGCTTTGGCAATCCTAGCACTGACTTCATCATCAATGTGCAGAACTCTAGACAATGTGCTTCCAAGGTAGGTGAACTTGTCTACCACTTGCAGTCGTTGACCCTTCATTGTGATGGTATGCTCCTTGTAAGACTTTCCAGGTGCTGGCTGATATCAGTCTTTTTGATGCTGATTGTGAGATCATAACTGTCACATGAATCAGATACTTGATCCACACCTTTTTGTGTTTCCTCTTCTGTTGGAGCATCCTTTGCCATGTCATCAGCAAGGAGGAACTCATCTAGCACCTCTGTCTGCACCTTGGATTTAGCTTGCAACCTGCTTAGGTTGAAAAGTTCCCATCAAAACGATACCTAATAGGTATACCATTGTCACCATCCTCGAAAGCATCTGTAAGCATGGCAGAAAACATCATGCTGAACAGTGTTGAAGCTAGTACACAGCCTTGCTTAACTCTATTTGTCACAGGGAATGGATCAGAAAACTCGCCGTCATTTTGGACCCTTGCAAGCATTCCATCATGGAACTGCCACACCATTGCTTGAATTTGGCAGGACTGCCAAACTTTGCCATAATTTTCCAAAGTCCCTCATGACTGACTGTGTCAAATGCTTTGGTAAGGTCGACAAAGGTCATGTAGAGGTCCACATTCTGTTCCTGGCATTTTTCTTGAAGCTGTCGTGCTGCAAAGATCATGTCTATTGTTCCTCTGTCTTTCCTGAATCCATATTGGCTTTCTGGTAGAAGCCCTGACTGTTCAAGATGTTCATTCAATCGATTCAGAAGGACCCTAGCAAGGATCTTCCCAGCAATTGGCAATAAAGAGATGCCTCGATGATTTCACAGACTTGAGGATTCCCTTTCCTTTTCAATAGGTGGATAACTGTTGCATCCTTGAATTCTTGGGGGATGGCTCTTTTCCTCCACATATTCAGACATATCCTATATCGAAATAAGTCGTATATCTTTCCGATGCTAGGGTTAGCAAACATTGTGTACTGGAGTCCGTACTACAGGTAATCAGGGACCCTTACTCATGCATGGGCTGATTTATGTTTTAGCAAACATAAGTGCTCTTCACCGAAGCTGTGGGATAGTCAATATAAAAATGTTCACACGTAAGAATACCGTACAGATTAACCTTTTCCGCTCTCTGGATAAATTTAGCAGACAACAAGTTGATGATATTTTTCCCAGCGTATAAGTTTTGATATTTCATGCAAATTGTTACCTTTGGAGACAATTTGCTTTGAATGTCAAAGTCCATTTTCAGGGGAAAAATATTTAAAATATATATATATATATATATATATATATATATATATATATATATATATATATATATATATTTCAAAATGTCCTCTGCTGTATTTACCCAGCATACTTAGCGTTAACTGAAGCTGATGATTTAATTAAACGGTGATATTTAATCTAATAAATGATTCATACGATGTATCAATACGGACTGCGAAATTGATATTTTCGCTCACACGTAAGGTCATTATTGAATGAGATTATTAAATTTTTAAGCTAGACATTTTTCGACAGCTCACTCCCGGATAAAGCGTGGGTTTGGGAACTTGTGATTTGTGCTCCCGACTTGTATGGGTCGTGAAAATGTTTTAGGTCATCAATACCCCTAGCTAATAATCAAGGTGCCCTGGATTCTTTCTTAAGTGGACAGAGAGATGTGTCTTCTTAAACCCATACGGATCTGAATTACTGCTGAAAAGCTTTCATCGAATATCCCAGAACACGACCACTGCTAGAACTATTTTTCGCGTCTTCCGAGATGCATTAGCGTCTTCGGAAGACGCTCGACGGCAAGTCGCAATGATGACTATACTTTATGATTTGACGTCATGTGACTGACCACGGCAAAGCAATATCATGCCGTTTTGTAAGGATATCCTATTTCATTTAATAGCTAATTGCGACAAACATGCATAAAGCACCCAAAATGGGGGTGTATGTTTAACTTTGGTACGGACATGCGTTCATAAAACCAGAAACTCTTCCTATCTAAATATAAAAGACCAAATAAAATTATAGACTGATTTATATATGCATATGATACCATTTCCTATAGCGTACATCACATAAGTTCAGCCTGTGTATAATATGTGCTCTCCATCAGGAAAACATGCCTATATATTTTGACCCCATTAAACCCCACTTTTATATAGTAAAAATGGGGTTTACAGGGTTTACGTTATTTTTCTTATTTCTGCTCAAAAACATAGATTGTGGGTACTCGTTAGAACCGCCTCGCCGAGGCGGTTCTAACGGGTACCCACAATCTATGTTTTGAGCAGAAATATAAAAAATGTCAGAGTTTTTATCTGAAAATTTTCAGTTTTTGGGGATGAAATTTTCTATATACGCTCGTATTTGAATAGGGTATTTTCGTAATGCATCGGGTATTTGCTCTTCGCCTACTACTGCCTATTTAAGCGACTTCCCTGATCAGAATTCGCGCGAATGTGTGAATACCGATCACGATACTCTATTCCTAAATGCGTAAGTCCCAGTTTCACGTACGCCAACAGTTATTAAACATGATCGCTTGCACAATTGTCTCAGAAGGAAAAGGCATACAAAGAGACAATGGTAAACCCCGATTTGGCCAGAATATTAATAGGGACAATGGGTCACGCGAATCTAAAAAAAAAAAAAAAAAAAAAAAAAAAAAAAAAACAGAAATATTTGAAAATCAATTCAACGTACGAAATATTTATACTGACGCACACATACTACCGTCATTTCCCTTAATATGCGGCAACCTTCCCCTTCTAAACATGTGCCACAATTTGAAGAGGTCTGCTGTAATACCTGCTTATGTGTTTCCAAAATGCACGATTCGTGGCAAACAGTGTAGATCCAGATGCGGCGTCTGATCTTGATGTACAGTGTTTCCTCAGACATGTCTATCTGAATATTTAGGGTAGGTATAGTACCACAATTTCTTTGTACTTTGTGTGATTTAATTACAATCGAAAAACAGAAATAGCGCTACGTATTTTTTTCATGCCCACATTTTCCACCTTTTGACGTCATTAGAAGAATGTCTGACGATAATCACAAGGATAAGACGCAAATATGTGCACCTGAATGGCAACGCGAATAAAAAGGACACATGCGTCGATAGCGAACAGTGTGCGTATTGTGTGTGTGTGTGGGGGGGGGGGTGCTAGATCAGTCTCCTCTTCGGCACAGTGTTGTTGTCAGCGCTTTGTTTGTCTATCATTGTGATTCTGAGGATTCAGCTCTTCACTAAGCGAGCAAAAAGGCATTCTTATCTGGACCTTCGTTTTAGAGTATGGAAAAAGGTACATTCTCTTATATTGTGGCTCACATAATAGTAACGCCTTCGGGACATATGTTAACAGCGAAGGCCCTGATCAGACTGCGCCAATGCTCAGTCTGAACAAGGCATTCGTTGTACGCTGTTAGAATCATTTGATACTATAGACTAGATCGATGTATACCAAATGCTCTTATCAGATAATACGGCCTCGCTGGCTGATATGGGTGTTTCATGTTAGCACATGTTCCTAAGAAGCGCGTCTCATTCACTGCCACAGGCGATAATAATAGGTTTTTACAAACAGCATAGATCCAGATGAGACGGCTCAATCTCGTCCGGATCTACGCTGACATTCAGTCTTTGAACTTCATATATAAACGTCTTTCCAAACGATAGTTTGTTAAAATAAAAACACAGACGACAAATGTCGAATGAGTTAATGAAACTGCGCCACTGGAAGATTATTTTGTAAATGTACCTTTCTGGCATCACCTTATATTGATTAAAAATGCCCTTTTCAGGAGGAGCCACCATTCCGAAGAACTTAGACAAGATAAACTATAAGAAAATAATCCTTATGGCACAGCAGGACACACGGGTCCAACCAAGACATATTTGAGTTTGGACCAACATCTGTTGCTATTTTGAGATGAAACATTTCTTAGAAGATTGGATCCTACGAAAGAAAAGAACACACGAAAGAAGCGAAAATTTCATGAACAGTTATGTAATTTGCAACTCTGCTCACGCCTCCTAGCACCGGCTTAAGCGATATTCTCTTTTCGTTTTTTCTCCAAATGGGCCCAATGACCCCTAAGGACTCTATTATGAAGTATGGGAGACGTTAACGGCGGCTACCCGACATTAACAATAGCTGTAATTATGGTAAATGAATTCCGAGAAAACACACACAAAAAAATAGATCCTTTGATAGCAACAGACACTGAAAGAAAGAGAAAATAGTACACTTGGCTTTTTGAGTCGGTTCATGAACAATACTGTTACTTGTAACACTTCTGACAATAACTAGTGCTTAACTGTTATTTTATTTTCCGTCATTCAAACTTACGTCATATATGCAAAAGGAAAAGAAAACATTTATCCTCTGCGTCATTCTGTGGCAATGGATCTTTCAAAACCGGGTGATAAGTTCGCACAGGGGGACAGTGAACGCCGTGATCAGTCTTTAGTGTTGTTATCGTTTAACACTGTTTTCGAACAGACATATCTGGGGCGCAGTATAGACCCATATCAGAAGCTGCAGATCATGGCATCTGATCGAATTCTTCACTATTTGTCATTCACCTAGCAGTTTTCGATACAACAACTTTTAGTAAAATGGACATGTTCAAATTCTAAGCAAATATGGTAAGGAGTTTTGGTCCAATATTTCAGAGAAATACGGTATTATTATGTATAATAGATCTGAGGGATTTCTCTTACTGTTCACATCTTATCCCATTTATGCCTTGCATTCAATAAAAAGGACATTGGCAAATAGTTTAGACCCAGATTAGACGCCGCAGAATGCGGCATCTGATCAGGGTCTACACTGTTTGCATTAAATACAAGATTTCTATTAAACATGGTGCTAATAAAAACTAACTAGACACCCCTTATATTGGAAATGGCCCGGTCTGAAAAGTTGAGATAGAAGAGTGCCCCCGGCATGAATGGGTTAAATATTTTCAATTCATATTGTAATACGATTCAAGAAACATCAGCCAACCACAAATGAACCATAGCATGAGAAAATAATAATAATAATAATAATAATAAAAACATCTATATCATTTACCTTATTACCTATTTATCCTAAGTAGTCGCACACTCCAGCTCCTTACTATACCTGTTCTAAAATTTGAACAAGTACAATTTACTACCCGATGTGTCGTCTAAAAATTGCTGGATGAGTGGCACACAGTGTAAACCCTGATGAGACGCCGCATAATGCGGCGTCTCATCTGGTTCTACGCCGTTTGCTTAGGTTTGTCTGTCCGAATACATATGGTAAATACAGTATCCTTAACTGCTTACCATAGTTCTTTCCAAACTTTGAACAAATTAATTTGATTACCCTGTTGATGTGATTAAAATTGCTGGATGACCTACTTATAGTGTAGATCCAGTGCAGACGCAGCGCGGCGTATGGACTGGGTTTACTCTGTTCCGGTACGATTGTCTATGGTAAATACGTACCTGAGCAACGGACTACTCAGATCAGAGCAGCTTTCATAGAAAAATGCGAGCCGCAACGTCAGAAAATGTACTTACGCCTGTGCGCAGTTTGGATAGCAAAGCATGCAACCTGTCTTCATGCGGACGGCGAAGGTTCGAACCAGACAGTGCTGGTTCGAGTTTCGTTGGGCGCACATGTAGGAAGATGCATTATCATCCCTTCCAACCTACGTCATTCTGTTGATGAAGATACGTTTTTCATCAGTAACTAGTTCCGCGGCATCTTGTTGAACTTATTAGGGTTTTGTGAAATTGCGAATATCGACTTAGTGTACCAAATTTACTGTCATATGGACTGTCTGACTGTCGAAAAATCGGGCTTCTGAAACGCTGTGGCTGTTCAGACACCTCGACCATCCATGTTGATATTCAGTAACACTAATAATTTACGCATAATTGATCGAAGTATCTACAATAACTAGAATATGTACTGAGTTCGCATTTTCGGTAAATATAGTATTAAAATGGGCATGTTTAGTGCCGATAATATTGTTCCGCTGCATTGTGCACTCTTTGTGATTTTGTCAAAAATCCGAACACATGTTACAGTCGCAGCTATGTGCATATCACCGTAGGTTGTTGCCCTTGATTATCTTACGTTGCGCTCATTGTGATACATCTGATGTCCTAGAATATACCAATGGACAGATCGAATTGTGTCGATGAATAGACTTTCACTATTCACATATGTCAGAGGTAGTATAGTACGGCAGTCTGCGGACTCCTTATGGGAATTTTGTATTCGCTCTATAGTACTGTCAGATGAGCCATATTGAATCACAATAAGCATATTCCAGTGTACCACATTCAAGAGCAAGACATCATAATCTACGAGTTTATTGTTAACAAGTTAAATTCTACCTAAACTTTCATTGAAATCTGTTTGCTTTCTGAAATAAATTAATCAAATTACGCAGGAAAGACCACACATACGACGCGCAGCCTTCCCAAGGCACCGAAAGATGAGGAATGATTATAAGACACAACGGCACAGTTTCAATAACCGACATTCAAACAAATAAGAGCTGAAACAGATGAACCGCCTCTGAATGGTCAACAGAACCAACTTCTAGAGGCTTAAACTGGTGGCACTTGATCAAAGCATTGTCCTTAACCCATTATAGACTGAATGAACTCCCCCACTACTATTGGAAGATTCTGATTTCGATTTTAGGTATGTTAGGTTATGTGATTAAGATATTCCGAGAGAAAAAAGGTTGAATTATTTGCAAACAGTGGAGACCCTTATCAGACGCCGTGTTTTGCGGCGTCTGATCTGGGTCTGCACTGTTTGCCAATTACCTTTTAGGCGTCTCCAGACTACAATGGGTTAATTCTGACGCAGCTCATAAGATTATAAACATGTGTGGGGTCTGCGTAGGGTCCTTTTACTCAACAGTGCACACCGCAGTACAAAATAATCACAAAACAAAACATTGTAGAAGGCGCAAATGAAATCTGAATCCAGAGCAAAATACTATTAAAACCTTATAGAGGGTGACGGAACTACAAGTAAGTGATTCTGCATACGAAATTCTGCCTTGGTACTGACAGCAGTATTTACTCGTGGGAAATGTGCGCTTAAACTAGTTGTACTCAATCGAAACCTGGCCCTTAATTCCAGTGCAGCTCCAAATTGCCATAAAATCCGGGTTCCGATAGACATTTAAATGTATATAATGTTTAAGTAAGTTAACAGCAAGGGTTTTAATTAGACAGCGGAGATGCTTAGTCTGAATGGGACCGTCACTGTTGTCCGCATATGCTTCGAAGACACATTTTCGCACGAGACGATACAATTATATCTTTGCTGCAGAGCATTTTCTTAAAGACTGATAATTAAGTGTTGAAAGGAGATCATTCTCTTATGCATAGATTATACATCCGTTATTAGGAATCCTTGCTGAAAACGAAATGCTCATATGTTTCTTCCATTTGCAGAGACAGCTGAAAACACATTCGATGAATACGTTAAGAATTACCTCTTTCAATCCTGAGTTTCTAAAATAGATTCTTCCGTCTCTGCATTTGGACATATCCATTGCTGCCTAAAAGGTCACAGTTGTAAATCAAGAACAGAGTGGCAAACAGTGTAGATCCTTATGATACGGCTCATTATGAGAAGTCTCATCCGGACCTACGCTGTTTGTAAAAGTATCTGTCTTGGTCTACCCCAGCTAGCATTCTACGTAAATCTACATCGGGCCGTCATCGGCCCGTCAGCTACCCTGACGGGCCGATGACGGCCCGATACAGATTTACGTAGAATGCTGACTGAGACAGGGCTGACAGGGTAAAAAGGCATTTGCCACTACCCAGTCAGCATTCTACGTAAATCTATATCGGGCCGTTATCGGCCCGTCAGGGTAGCTGACGGGCCGATGACGGCCCGATGTAGATTTACGTAGAATGCTAGCTGGGTAAAAGCTAATTATATGTATACCTGCATGATATAGCTATTAGAAAGAAGTCGTTGAAAATATTAGGTATTGTCATGGTCTATTTTACTATATCCTGCTTTCTTTCTTTATGGTTTGTTTCTTCATTTTGGTTGTGTTTGTTATATCTGACCATGCCCATCAAAAGGTTTTGTGGTCCTTGTTCTTTTGTGTGTTCATAGACGGCTAGTGAGTCCGGTCGTTGCTAAGATCCCTCTTTACAGAATATACTTTTCAACTACTGTTTCGATATCGCTGCTAGTGGATTTCCAGTCCCCGAGATTACCACCAGCACGGTGCTCCGTGTTTCGGTATTTGTTTCAGTATTTCGGTGCGGGTATCAGTACTTTGGTGTTGGCAACGATACTCTTTTACTGGTTTCAGCACTTTTGTACAAGTATGAATTTAACATTATACCATATTCGATATAAAATTTCTTCACAGTTACAAAGTCTAAGATTGTCCTCTCATCTTAGAGATATTCTTATCATAATTGGCTTAAGCTGGCGCTAATGGGTGTATGCGGTCCTGCAAACTACATTGCGGTCAGGTGAAGTCTGAATTTTAAACCAAACTGAGGCTTTGTCCTTTCAAGTGTTGTTTGGTTTCAAGGACATAGTTTATACATTAATTTCCTATCTTTTGTCTGTTTTTATCTTCTCAAAAATGAATTTCGAGTTTTGGGAATTATTGCATTACGATAGATTTTTTGGTGCTTATGACTGACAGCAAATGTTCTGACACGATCGCTTTAATGGTGATCGTCGTTGTCACAAAGGATGTTTTCTCTATGAAAAGACCCAGTATTTATACCACGAGATATGGGCCGGTCGCAGACAAAAGAAACCATAGAACATATGCGAACAGCGAAGATTCAGACCAGACTGCGCATCTGCGCAGTCTGGTCAGGATCTCTGCTGTTCGCCTACACAATAAATGGACCTTGTTGAAGATATAGAACTCATAGCGAAGATCTTGACCCGACGCATGGCTGCACAAACTGGTCTTTGGCCTTGCCATTTGTATTTGCTTTAAGAGCCTTTTTGTCAGCCCAGACTAACTCAGAGATGCTTGTCTCACGTAACCTAGAATGGCTAATCTTTATTCTAACGCCTGTCATGTCGCTGCTCCAGTTTCATGTTAACGAACATTAATCCATGCATACAAAGTGACTGCTAAGTTCATTTGTCTGACAAAGTGCAAACATGTTTTTAAACAAGCAGGTTACAAGGAAATTACCTGGTATAGTTATTTGTCGTACAAATAAATAAATCAAAAATCAGATAAATTGCTTATTAGAATGGGGAGAGATCAGCGACCATGCAGACAATGTTTACAGTGTATTGGTTTGGAATATAATGTTGTGATTATGAAGCTGATTTTCTTTAAAAGAAATTATTTCTTGATAAGGTTAACCCATTTACGCCGAGTGGACTCGTCTACCTTAATTCTTTAGTCATTTCCATTTCCAATAAAAGCGGTGTCTGGTTAGTTTAACTATTACCATGTTTTATAGAAATTCCTGTATGAAATTCAAACAGTGTAGACCCTTATCAGACTCCAGTTTATGTCCCTTTATGGGACGCTAGGCATAAATGGGTTTAGGGAAATGAATAGAATTCCGCAGAGACAGCTGAGTCGAAACGTTCATGTCTTCTTTGTCAAATGGAGCACATTCTTTCCGTTTAGTACAGATTCCTTTCCAAAAACTATGATGTACAAGAAAGCAAATAGGATTCCACATACTTTGTCAGAAATAACAAATAAATGAATCCACCAATAGTATAGATGATGTCAAAGAAAAGCCAAAATCACCGAAATTAGCAACCAATTTATGCCTTGCATCCCGTAAAATGGACATATGCAAACAGTGCAGACCCCGATCAGACGCCGCTGAACGCGGCGTCTGATCAGGGTCTACACTGTTTGCATTAAATACAGGAATTTCTATGAAACATACGAGTAGTAATAATAAAAACCAACCAGACATCATCTTTATTTGAAAAAGACCTGTCCAAAGCCATTGCGGTAGCAGAGTCCACTCGGTATAAATGGGTTAAGAATGACTACAAGAGGAAGAGCAAACAATGACACGACACAAGCCACAAACCAAGGAAAAGAAAAGCATGCAGTCAGCTTCCTCTCCTGCACTTAGGAGATAATAATGCCAGAATGGATCACCTAAACACAGTAATTAAGCTACGAACAGACAGGACAAAGCATGACAAATAGACCCTCAGCAAGCAGCAACAAGGCCACACGAAAAATAAACAACCTTAGAACGAGGAACCAGAAGGTCATTCAAAGAAAAAATAACACCGGAACTATCGCCTTATTCCATTAAATAAATTTAATTAATATAGAAAAAAGAAATTATGTTTTGCACACCCTGTCACAGCCTGCACCAGCAAGGTCTGAAACTAAAACCCCCATAATGAGCTTCAATCTTTAAACTGTCAACACAGTTATCACCAACAATTAGTGCTTTTATATACAGTCGACTCTCGTTATCTCGAACTCGCTTATCTCGAATAACCGCTTATCTCGAAGTGAAAGTCTGGTCCCTGTTTTAACACAGAGATCTACCAACAGGCAACAAAATATTGTGGAAAAGAGGAGAAATTGCTCCTTAGGAGCAATTTCTCCTCTTTTCCACAATATTTTCAATAATCTCTAACTTGACAGTCAAATTGAAGATTCATTTTGTTAAAGGTGTTTGTTTGATTAATTGTTTTCCTCAGTTCCGCAAATCTGATATGTCGAAGTACTGATATCTCGAAGTGTTTCATAGAGTCCCTTGGATTTCGAGATAACGAGAGTCGACTGTATATATATATATATATATATATATATATATATATATATATATATATATATATATATATATATATTATTTGTTGGTTTTGTTTTTTATTTGATTTTGTTCAATGGATTTAGTGTTATCTTTTATTTAATTAATTATTTTTTTGTTTGTTTTGTTTTGTTTTGAGCGTCGCACTCCATCTCCATATGTGTGCTATTTTTTTTTATTATTATTATTTTTTTCAAAAGCGCACTCTGCAATAGGCTTATTGAAATATATAGGTATCTGGGTTAAATATTCCCAACTGATTTTGAATTTAATCTTCTGATAAGATTAAATAGACAGACGTAAAATCAGATCGATGAAATCATAATGTCGTATCACTGTAACTATTATTTCCATTTTGGTCACAGAAAATCTGAAAAAAAAAAAACGGAGTGGCTATTTGCAGTCGACTGCAAATAGCCAAAAAACGTTAAAATGGCTATTTGCAGTCGACTGCAAATAGCCAAAATACGTTAAAATGGCTATTTGCAGTCGACTGCAAATAGCCAATAAACGTTGAAATGACTATTTGCAGTCGACTGCAGATAGCCAAAAAAACGTAAAACTGGCTATTTGCAGTCACCTCAAATCTTTGCAATTGATACATGCAGTCAGCTCCAAATAATGTCTAAGAATGGTCAAATAATGATGTGTTTAAATGTATTTTCATTTATTTTTGAGCATGTTAAGCATGTAAGTGGTATGTAAACCATACATTTAGAGTGTTACTGATTTCACAACATAAAGTAGAAAACGCATTACTGTTCTCCTTCAAAGATTGATTTTCTGTTTATTTGGTGTTGTTTTACGAGTAAAATGGGAGGAAAAGAGATGAAAATAATGAAAAGCTCTTGTGTCGCAGATCGGTAATATGCACCCGCTGTCGAAATTTATCTTTTCTGACAGTTTTTATAGGACAACATAGCTGAAATATTGTACGTTCCGACACAGTGATGTTCAATGTCTAGGCTCATTAGAGTTAAGCTCAATATGCATACGAGGTTATGGTTCTTTTCGTCATCTGTAGTAATATAAATGCCGATGCGCGGCCATCTAGAGGACCTAGATGTCTGATCATTGGGCTAAACCTTCATCTCATTATTTACTCCGTGTGTGACAACAGCGAGAGCTCTAATGAGGTTTCGTAGATATGCTTTCGCTCCTTATCCTTAGCTGCAATACCATGCGATAAGTATCATTATCACGATTTGGATCATATGGCCAGTCTACCTGTTTATGTTTATACATTTTACAATTTTTAGAAGTGAATAAAACATGAAAATGTTTAACTGTTTTGCTGTTTGCAGGACAAAGGTTTCTCACTTGTACTTTAAACATACAAGAATATCCATGTCGTCAGATTTCCGTTTCATTAGCACCGTTTACTTACGCACATTCTCACAAAAGTTTCATTTCTCTGATGACTATGGAACCCTTGGCATTAAATGATGCATGAAACAAGTAAGAAATCTTTGCCCCAGTCAGTTCACTTGTCTTGTTTAAGCATCGTCGAGAGAAACCCTGTCTTTGTGGTGTTGGGGGGCAGTCCGGCCTACAACCTACCATGTTTCATATACAACCATCTTGGAGAATAACTAAACCTTTGATCAGATTGCACAGTCTGGTCTGGGCCATTGTTGTTCGTACATGCATGTAATCAGCAGGTTTTCTCACGACGAAAATAATTGGAACGATTCCCTTCGTCAGTAACATGCACGCTCGTCTAACAAATTATGTAATTAATAGGTAAACCCACTGCATAAAGGAAAAGAAGACTATGAAGGGATATCATGTTTCTTATTTCTGCTTGAAAACATAGATTGTGGGTGCTAGTGGAAACAGCCAGTAGAAATCCAGCTACTGGCACAATGCTCAGACACAGCCCATGCAAGAAGCATGCACAAACGCAGAAAACATAAAAATGGAGCGCTTAACGAGCAACAAAAATAATCTCTTCTCAAACAAGGTGATTA